>QLTV01004426.1:3193476-3247944 GCA_003457575.1 Thermophis baileyi | reverse complement strand
GGTGGTATTTGCCCGTTCTCCGAACTACTCAAAATTTCCGCTACCGGTTCTCCGAACTACTCAAAATTTCCGCTACCGGTTCTCCGAACTACTCAAAATTTCCGCTACCGGTTCTCCGAACTACTCAAAATTTCCGCTACCGGTTCTCCGAACTACTCAAAATTTCCGCTACCGGTTCTCCGAACTACTCAAAATTTCCGCTACCAGTTCTCTGAACTACTCAAAATTTCCGCTACCGGTTCTCCGAACTACTCAAAATTTCCACTACCGGTTCTCCAGAACTGTCAGAACCGGCTGGATTTCACCCTTGGTTCTAGGGGAAAAATGGAAAAGAGCCTGCTGGATTACACCAAAGGTTTTCTATCATACATTGCCTTATTTTCCACAAAGAAGAACTGGATATCTCCACTAGCGAAGTCAGGAAGCAATGCTGACTTTCTGTGGCTTCCCCAAACCAAGACCTGTTTGAGGATATGGCAGAGATAGAGAGTATCTGGAGAGAGAGGTTCATTCTTTACCATCATGGTTAAAAAAATGAGCCCATCTGAATCAAATCAAAAGTCCATTTTATCCCATTCCTTCTTTGTTGGCTTTGATTAATCTGCATCCTGGAAGCTCAAACGGGGCATGAAGGCAATGACCAAACCTCTATTGTATCTATGTGATACAGATGTGTGAACTTCAACTCCCAGAATTCCTCAGCCAGCATGCTGGCTAGGGAATTCTGGGAATTGAAATCCGCATTTTAAAATTGCTAAGACAGAGAAACACTGGTCTAGTGTCTAATATTTAATTATACATGCATCTTCTTCTATAAGGGAGATGGGTTGTTTCTAAATACGATAAATAAATATAAATATTTTTATTTTCACGTGAAGGTTTGATTGCTAGGTATTACAACAGGAAGCACTATAAGAGGAGAGTAGGAAAGCTGGTGAGGAAAGGTTGGACCATCTTCATCAAGCCATAATGTTCATTGGATAAATTTAGGCTTTCTTTCCCAACCTAATGATTTTCAAACATGTTGAATTACAACTCTCCCACCCAGCAGGAAAAAGATGGCAGTTAAGGAAGAAATTACTTTCTCTGCGAGGAAGCTCAATGCCCCTGAATGGTAGAAACAGGACATGAAAGTAAATTATATACAGAAAAGGGCTACCTCAGAATATGGAATTCCATTTAGTTGTTAACGGATTAACAGAGCTCTCCCCTTCGCCATAGATTTTGATCTAATCCTTCTTTAAAGCCAGTTGAAACACAGGCTACAACACCTCTCAGAATGCTTCGCAGAGAACCCTTCTGTTGCTTTATCCCTTATTATGTCATTTTCTAGTGTGACATTTTATTCTATGCAGCAATATAGGGACACCTGCAGTGTTCTATGATTTGCTGATACGGTGGATGTTACGTTCACTTGCAAATCTTTTGTCTTTCTGGATTGGCAGAGAGCACCCCTCATGAACCTGGCACCTGCCAGGTGGGATTTGGGATGGCTGGATGTTTTGGCGGGGAGAGAGCACCAGCTTGGAGAAGACGGATACAAAGAATAACGCCTTTAGAAAAAACACTTTCTGTTTAGGCAGAGCAAAGTGCCTTTAGGAGTTGCTGATTAGGGGACTGGAGGCCGAAACATATAAAGAATGATTGCTGGAATTGGGTATGTCTAGTTTAATGAAAAGAAGGACTAGGGCAGTGGTTCTCAACCTTTCTAATGCCGCGACCCCCCCCCCTGCCACACCAGGGGCGAAATGCTCCCGGTTCGGGCTTGCCTGCAGGTCGCCGGACAGCTGATAGCGTCGGAAGTGGGAGACTTTGCCCGGATGCCGCCATTTGGGTTCTTTTACCCGCTGCGCATGCGCAAAGCATTCTGTGCATGCGCAGGGGTAAAAGAACCCAAATGGCGGCATCCAGGTGGGTGGGCGAAGTCTCCCGCTTCTGTCGCTACCGGCTGTCTGGCGACCAGCAGGCACGGCCGAACTGGGAGCATTTTACCCCTGCAGTGACGGTGGCACCAAGATGGCGGGCTAACGCGCACGGCGACCCCTGTGAAATGGCCGTTCGACCCCCAAAGGGGTCGCGACCCACAGGTTGAGAACCGCTGGACTAGGGTGACATGATAGCAGTGTTCCATTATTTGAGGGGCTGCCACAAAGAAGAGGGAGTCAAGCTATTCTCCAAAGTACCAGAAGGCAGGACAAGAAGCAATGGATGGAAATTAATCAACAAGAGAAGCAATCTAGAACTAAGGAGAAATTTCCTGCCAGTTAGAACAATTATAGGCAGTCTTTGACTTATGACCACAATTGAGCCCAAAATTTATGTTGCTAAGCGGCAAATTTGCTAAGTGAGTTTTGTCCCATTTTACAACTTTTCTTGCCACATTTGTTAAGTGAATCACTGCAGTTGTTAAGTTAGTAACACGGCTATTAAGTGAATCTGACTTCCCCATTGATTTTGCTTGTCAGAAGATCGCAAAAGATGATCACATGAACCCAAGACACTGCAATGTCATAACTACATGCTTGTTCCCTTGCATCTAAATTTTGATCATGTGACCACAGGGATGCTGGAATGGTTGTATGTGTGAAAAATGGTCATGTCTCTTTTTTCAGTGCCATTGTAACTTCAAACGGTCACTAAATGAACTCTGTTGTAAATCGAGGACTACCTGTAATCAATGGAACAAGTTGCCTCCAGAAGTTGTGAGTGCTCCAACACTGGAGATTTTTTAAGAAGAGGTTGGACAACCTTTTGTCTGAAAAGATACTGGGTTTCCTGAGCAGGGGGTTGGACTAGAAGACCTCCAAGGTCTCTTCCAACTCTGTTATTTTGCTATTAAAGTCTGTGTAGATTAAAATAACAGTCTGACTCAAACAATAGATAGGATTAGCCATTTGAGCAAATTACAAGAATAGAAAGCAAATGCTTCTCATTCTCTCCCCTCCCCCTGCCGCTGCCTCATTTATGGCAGTGATAATGGCTGTGTGCAACACTTCCCTATCAGTGCGATATCCTTGGTGAATGGCCTTCCCACATCGATTGCACCCTTACATAGGACAGATTCATTACTTTGGCACTGTGGAGATGGGGACACTGTTGGGTTGTGAATCTGTAGTTTCCATAAAGCATAAATTGTGTGGTGCTGGTCTGTAAACAGCTGGGCTACTTGGACGTGCCCCCTTTCTCCCGTTAATTAGCTAATTGCCTAACCAATCCAGGATGCTTCCTCTTGTAAGCAATTTATTTTATTTTGTAAGCTACGTAAAGCCATTTATCTTGGCTCTTCTCATCCCTGGACTTCTCTTCTAACATGCTGCCATTTCTCTCTTCTAAAATGTGTCCTCAGAATTTGAATTGTCCTTGAGTCTTTAGACTTAAATTTTTTGGGTCCCTTTTCCATGTTTAGTTCAGATGATAAATCAATACTTGGTGTTCCCCAGAACCTCTGATTGACTAGTTGCCATTAATAGCTTGCTTCATTCATTTGTTCATTCGTTCATTCATTCATTCATTCATTCATTCATTCATTCATTCATTCATTCATTCTATTTATAAGCTTCCTACTTCACATACGTGACACTATGAAGCTTACTTCTTTATCCTAGTGTTATTCCAGAGATGCAAGGTCCATTTTTTGGATCAACAAAGCCCACTTCACATGATCAAAGGCAGCAACCAGGTCCACCCAGATAGTTTTCATGTCCGTGTTAAATGTATCCTGCCACCTTCAGTTTACAATAAAATAAATACAATAGATAAAATACAAAATGAAACACATAGCAGCTGGGCATCCTCCAAACAATTATCTCATCCCACCCATGCTGGCAGAGGAGGCATGCTGTGGACCCTGTCAATCAAGGAATTCTGGCTGGTGGGATCCAGGAGAAGTTCCCTTTCTGTTGTGGTTCCTGCCTTTTGGAATATCATACCTCACCCAGAGGTGGGTTCCTACCGGTTCTAACCAGTTCTTTAGAACCGTTAGTAACTCGGCGATGACGTCACAGAGCCAGTTCTGTCGGTGTCTCCATGGGCGCCGCCATCTTGGATTTTGCTTCTGCGCATGCGCAGAAGCTATTTTTTTTATTGCTGCGTGCGCGCGGCGCGACCCTGAGCGAACCGGCAGCAAAAGGATCCAGAACCCACCCCTGACCTCACCCCTCCCCGAGGTGAGATCCACACTCACCCTACTGACCTTCCATAAGGGCCTGAAGACCTGGTTCTGCCAGTTGGCCCGGGGCCCTAATGGGGGTGCACTATTTTGGAGGTGGCTATTGGATTAAGAAAAGATTCCATCTTCCCCTGGTACTTCGTACTTCCCTCCTCCCCATCTTTTAACTGTACTTATTGTTGTTGTTATTTATTATTTTATCATTTTAATATTTACCAGTTTCAATGTTTGTAAGCTGCCCAGAATCCTCTCTAGATGAGATGGGCAGTAAATACAGTAAGTAAGAGTGAGTAAGTAAGTAAGTAAGTAAGTAAGTAGGTAGGTAGGAGCGATGAGTCCAGGAGGACTATCATATTGTATACCAGTCTCTCTGGGGCAATGCCATCCCATCCTATTCTTTACCTATAGATTTTGTCTAATCCCATTTTATTATCATTTTAAATTAGAGGATGTTGTATCTTGTGGTGATGGGTTCCATATCTTTGAAGTATTTTCTTTGCTCAGTTCTGATAGTTTCCTCTTTTTTTTTCCCCTTCATGGGACGATCCCAGATTCTAATATTCTGGAAAGTATATACCAGCAGAATGCCCAAAGTATTCTTTGGGCACACGTGCATTAAGGATAAATTCCACTTGCATTCAATTGTACACAGGGAGAAAATCCTTTTAGATCTTGCTGCTCAGCACAACAAGATCTAAAACTGAAAGGGTATTACAAGGGTTGCTTCCCAACTGATAAAAGATTCAGGAGATCTGTCAACAGCCAACAGCAAGCTCCTTCATTATCATTGAAAAAGCCTGCTATCTAGCTATTCCACAGGAAGGCATTTAAGTAAGGAAATAAAGAATATTTCATCTTAATGGATGTTGGGGATATATTGGCATTAGGTGGGAAATAGGTCTGTTGCTGGAATTTTTGTATCCTGATCCCTTTCTTTTTCTTTTTAAACAAATCTTGTTAAAGAGATTCCATAAGAATGCTTGAAAGAGCAATTCTTTTTTGGTTTTAGGCAGATGTCAGAGCCTACGACAGGACCAGAGGTTAATAAAACACAATTGCTATGGTTACCCAGTAAGTTATCCCTGAACAAGCAAACTGCATGATGGCATAACATGATGGCCTGGTTCATAAAACATATATATTTATTTAATTCTGTTTTACTGCTGCCCAGTTCCAGAATTATTAAGACATGGTGGGGTTCCCCCACCATGTTAAATCACCAATTATATAACCTATATTAGCCTATAACACCATATAACTATTACCTCATTGTTCAGTCTGAGTATAGTTCTTCCTTAACAAGTAGTGCTTGACTTATGACTATAATTAAGCTTGGAATTATGGTCATAAGTTGTGCCAGTCCTTAAGTGAGTCCCATGTGATCGTATCTGATAGTATGGCCTTTTTTGCAGAAGTCATTAAGTGAATCGCCATGGTTGTTAAGTGAATGCCGCAGTTGCTAAGCAAATCCATTGTCCACAAGAGGTGGTTTTTTTGCCAGAAACCGGAAGTAAATGTCAGTTTTAGTTTCCACAAAATTTTTTGTAAAATTGTAGTCACATAATTGTGGGACACTGCAGTCATAAATACAGGCTAGTTTCCGAGACCCAAAATTATAGAATTGTAAGCTGCCCAGAGTCACTTGGTTGAGTTGAATAGCTATGAAAATTGAATAAATAAAATAAATAAATAAATAAAAATAGTAATAGCAATAGCTATAATATATACCACTTCATAGTGCTTTACAGCCCTCTCTAAGCAGTTTACAGAGTCAGCATATTGCCCCCAACAATCTAGGTCCTCATTTTATCGACCTCGGAAGGATGGAAAGCTGAGTCATCCTTGAGTTGGTGAGAATCGAACTGCTGGCAGTGAGCAGAGTCAGCCTGCAATACTGCATTCTACCATAACTTTGAAGTGTCATTAAGCAGGGTAGTTGTAAGTCGAGGACTACTTGAAACACATTGAATTACACCTCAGGAACAGTGTATATCTGACATTCAGATAGTCCCAGTCCTGTTTTCTTTTTGCAAATCATTAAGGATTTGGGGCCTGGAGGTTAGGTGAGCCCATGTTATGTGGGTTTTATTTATTTATGAAATTTATAGACTGTCCATCTTATTATTCTCAAGAGCATTTTTGTTTCTGCTGGTCCAGAGCACAATTTATTTTTATGTTCTTTTCCGCTGTTTATTTATGATAGCTTTTTAAAAATCTTACAGTAGCATCGCAGCATTATAAGTGCAAGTTCTATAAGTTGATGATTAAATGAATACATTATTTTTTTTCTGCCTCTGAAGAATAACATCAGAACGGTTGAACTGGTTTTTATTAAAAAAAAATTGTGATTACTGGTTTCAATGAAAGAGAGGGAGATTTGAGAATGGAGGCCGGGAGGGCTGACCAAGTAGAAAAAAGCATGGAGAAGATATCAGGTAAATATCCCCATATCAAAACAAATATCTTAAATCTTTTCTCTAGCAGCAATTTTGGAGCCATAGAATGACAGGCAATTATGGAGCAACTAAGGGGCCCAATTATGGAGCAACTAAGGGGCACACAGCAACAAAGATGATTAGGGGACTGGAGGCTAAAACATATAAAGAACGGTTGCTGGAATTGTCTAAGTTCGAACGGTCACTAAACAAACTGCTGTAAATCAAAGACTACCTGTACTGTGTTTAGCTTGCTGTAGTGCTTACATTACTTTCTCGCACTTCCTATCTTAAAATAATAGCGATAGCATTTAGACTTATATACTGTACCATCCCATAGTGCTTTACAGCATTCTCTGGGCGGTTTACAAAGTAGAAGCATTATTTGCATGTTGCCCCCAATAATCTTGGTCCTCATTTTATCGACCTCGGAAGGATGGAAGGCTGAGTCAATGGTTAACAAGGACAGATTTTGGTAATCAGAGGAATCTATGCAGGAAGGGGCTCTGGGGATGCCAACCCTCGCCTTAATCACTGACTAGGTGGTAGCTGATAGATTGCATATTTTTCATTTTTGCATAAGCTTTGGCTTGCTTTCAGTTGAAGAGGTATGTGAATTGTTGCGATTGCTTCCTTTCCTCTTTCCTTCTTAGCAGATAAATAATTTTCAGTCACTGCATTTGACTTAGTTTCGTATTTTTATTCTGTTTTCAACATTCTATTATAGTCTTTCAGTGGATAAATAACTTCTAAAGAAGATTGCATGCAGTCCAGGTACTTACATTTAGAACGTTTTAGATAGAACTAGTAATTCTTCCACAGTGTGTGGTCCCGTGTAAGTCTTACTGAGGACAACACACAAAGACTTATTTCTAGGCAAGAGGAACACACTTTGCTCTTAAGCAATTGCTGGAATAATATTTTTTAAAGTAAACCATTTTATCAAGGGCTAATCTTTTTATAATGTCTAGCAGTTTATTACCAAGCAACCTGAACACTGCAACAGTAATGTAATAAATATGATATTTTGTCAGGGATGTCCTTTGATGAGGGGAAAAAAAAAAGAATCCAGGAATGTTTGCAGAAATAATATTTGTTTGTTTAAAGCCTTTGCAGTTTGGCTAGTAAGGCGGATTACAGATCAATAAAATGAGAGAATCCCTAGCTTGACAATACAGTATAAAAAGATGTTACATACAAGGAAAAAGAAAAACCAAATATTCACATAGCAATTTAAAGTTCTTGTACTGCTTAGCCTGCTGGGCTGGCTACTGGAAGATGATTTGAAGAGCAGTAAAATTTCTCAGGGGGGCTAACATTAGACAACTTTCTCTCCTCAGAAAGATGAGGTAAAGATGAGGTAAAGATGAGGTAAAGATGAGGTAAAGATAAGGGGGTTGGAGGCATGAGCATCTTCCAAATATGGGAAGAAATTCTAATATTTGTCTTTCTGTCTGGACTGAATGCTCTGTCCCTCCCCACCTTCCCACCCTCCCCTGTGGCATCAGGTGTCATCCAAGCCCCTTTCTCTCCTGGCAGGGACCAGGACTCGCCCTACGAGATCATGCAGCTGGACTTTGAAATGGAGAACTTCACCAGCCAATCCGTGACTCGACGCATCATGTGGCATATAGACTATCGGGGTCGCAACCCACCGCCCGATCTGGAGAAGGCTGTGACTGAGCTGACAGTAATTCAGAGGGACATCCGTGCCATCCTTGCCCTGGCCATGGTGAGCTTCTTTCTTAGAACCAAGCCAGAAGATAGTTCAGTTCTCTGCCTATTATCTTAGACCTGAGATATGCATTCAAATGCTTGGTCTAATTCCTCTAACTTCATTATATGGGATCTATGGGACTCTTAATTCAGGGTTGAAAGTAGAGATACCCATATATTGGGTGATATGAATTAAAATTGATACTGACTTTAAACATTCTACATAACCTTTGCTTGATCATTTTGATACAGAGAAATAACTAAAACATGTCTTAGTGTGATGAATGAATCAAGGCAGTTATATTTTAGTTTCTTTAACCAAAATTGGTTGAAAAAACACAATTAGCTGGATCCAACCATTACACTCAGCCATAAATTACAGTATACAGTACAAAGCATATTAGTTGGCTTCATACAACATGCTAACTCTAAATCAAGCAGATGACTTAATTGCCTAGTCTGGCGTGAACCTCTTCTTAAAATCAGTGATATGAGAGTTTTATCCGGCTTTTCTTTGCGGGGTGGTGGTGGTGTTAAACACATATGCTTTGCTATTATGTTTGTTTATATTAATGTTTATATATGGAAAAATAGGAAGATGAAGGAGTATTAAATATGTTTGCAGCCTTGGGTTATTTATAAAAATAATAAAGGCAGGATAAAAAAACTTAGACCTCTCCAACTGTCAATATCAGAACAACTTAATGTACATTTACACTCTGGGAAGCAGTGAAAACAAGCTTTTTGGATTAAGTTCTGTGAATGTGTCTTTATGTTCTCAAGTTTACTATCCTAAACAATCAGGGAATAACTCTCAAAAAATTATGCCATCAAAATAGCATTTCCTAGAGGAGTCTTGCCCAATCTGGTGCCCTGCAATGTTGATTTTTCCAATCCCATAATCCCTAACTGCATGGCTAGTAGCTACCACAGCTGTAGAACACCAAGTTGGGAAGAATTCCCTGGGCTCAAGCATCCTTGCGAAGGTTAACAGCATCTCAAACACACCTTCCTGGATATCCTGCAGAAATGAGCTCTCATGAGAAGATGGTGGGACCACAGTCCACTCAATAAAACATGGCCTCCTTTATCATTTTTAAGGATACAGAAATCATCAACACAGCCATCCTCACAGGACGGACAGTTGCCATCCCCGTGAAGGTCATCGCCATAGAGATGACAGGAGTTATCTTGGATATTTCAGCAATGGTCAAATGCAAGTCCAGCAATGAGGATATCATCAAGGTGGGTGAAGGGGCTGATACATGGGAGGAAAGTGCAGGTAGTCCTTGACTTACGAAACACAATTGAACCCAAAATTTATGTTGTTAAGTGAAACATTTGTTAAGTGATTGTTGCCTCATTTTACAACATTTCTCGCCTCAGTTGTTAAGTGAATCACTGCAGTTGATAAATTAGTAACCCGGTTGTTAAGCGAATCTGGCTTCCTCATTGACTTTGTTTGTCAGAAGTTCACAAAAGGGGATCACATGATCTTGGGACACAGCAACGGTCATAAGTATGAACCAGTTGCCAAGCATCTGAATTTTGATCACATGATCATGGAGGTGCTGGAAAAGTTGTAACTGTGAAAAATGGTCACAAGTCACTTTTTTCAGTGCCGTTGTAACTTTGAATGGTCACTAAACAAACCGTGGTAAGTTGGGGACTCCCTGTACTTAATCTTGGAACTGGGTGGCCTGGTATTGTGGAGGAATGCCCAACCAAGGTTGTATGGTAGGGGCTGGATTTTTATTGGATGCTAACAATGAGCTAAAATGCTGATGTGCACGAGTCACTGTCTTACAGGAACTTAACTATGGTCTTAGCAAGTTGTGTGCACCAAGCCATCGTAATAGTTCATAATAAGGTTTATTTCCTTGATGCAGCTTGTTATATTTTGTTAACCCAGAACACAGTGTTGCTGCTCTGGGGTCGAAGTTTTTTTGTTTCTGATACTAGACAGCCAAATACATCTGCTGATTTGGCAGTGGTAGTTGCAATTGTTCTAAATATTTCTTCTTGGTGTTGGATAGACTGCCTCTGAACATGGAGTTCTTTTACAATCATCATGACAAATATCCATTAATCACTTTTGTTTCTTTTTAAAGCTATCTGGCTTATATTTCATCAACATTATACACTATGTGAAGACAAGGTAGAGAAAAATAAGGTTTTACACTTAGGCAGGAAAAATGTTCAGGTATGGATTAGATGAAACCTGGCTCAGTAGCAGTAACTGTGAGAGGGATCGTGGAGTCCTAGTAGACAATCACTTAAATAGGAGCCAGCAGTGTGCGGCAGCAGCCAAAAAAGCCAAACCAATCCTAGGTTGCATTAACAGAGGGATGTCTATGGAGATTCTCAGTCATCCAGGTCATGGTTGTCCCAAAAGTGCTTTTTCAAGAGGAAATTGGACTTTCTTGTTTTTCTTTGAAGACGTTTCGCTTCTCATCCAAGAAGCTTCTTCAGCTCTTGAAGAAATCTACTGAGCTTAGAATTTGGGGAGCCAAAGTGTCCATGGCGTGCAAGCACCCACCATCTCTCCCCTCCCTTACCAATCATCTATTTGCAAAGCAAAAGTTTAGGCCTTTCATTTGGGAAGATTCTCCAGCTTTTTGATCCTTTGAGATGATGTTCCCTATAATCTATCCCCATCTACCGTGTTTTCCTGAAAATAAGACCCTGTCTTATATTTTTTTGAACCCTGAAATAAGCGCTTGGCCTTATTGCCATGCACTCAAAAGCCCGATTGGGCTTATTATCAGGGGATGTTTTATTTTGGGGGAAACAGGGTATGTACTGGTAAGCACCTGAGATGGACTCTTCTGGGCCCGTCTGGCAACCCAAACTGGTCTTCAAGCAGGCAGTTATTTCAAGAATCGGTGGAAACTGGAGCCTCCTGCTAAGCGGCTCCCACTTCCTCCCACTGCCCAGTCTGGATAAAATAGTCTGCCTGATTTACCAGTGCACCTTTTTAAATGGTTCTTTTCAGTTTGAATAAACACTGCAGCCATTGCACACTTCCAGGTAGGCTGAGAGACACTTTGATGGGCTAACATGTTACTTTCCTGCTCATAAATTTCCCTGGTTGCTGTCTCTGGCTCCAGGGAAGGCACTAGCAGGCCAGAGCGTGCATGCTGAGATGAATAATTCATCGACTTGCTGACCCCTCACCTTCTGTTTTCCATTAAATTCCTTAACATCCTCCCACCCCTGTCTCTGCCCCCACTGAATTATGTTGACAGTGCTGTGAAGAGGTGTGTCTGGCAGGAACTCTCACTTACCTGGAGAAATTGCAAAGTGGGGAGGGGAGACAATTGCTCTGTCAGGACTATAAACTGAGGCCATTCATCAGGCAACCTGCTATCTGTTACTGTAAATAATTCAGCATTAAGGAGAGTGGCGATGCTGTCGGTGGGCTGTCTCCTGACTCCCTGAGTGGGGTGCAACAGATAGGGGAATAAACATGACAAGTAGCACCACTGATCTCCTGACACAAGGGGTGCAGGAACAAGACTTGGGCCATGCAAAAAGTGAGCCTTAATGCAGCAATCCTTGCAAGGTTGTGTTGGAATTCCTGGCTTAACTGGCGAACACAGGGTTTGCATGCAGCCTGTCCTGGGTCTAACCCAAATTATGCAAAACTGAAGATAAGAAGATGAAGTGTTGCTGTCTGTAAGCAGGAATGGCTGCAGCTTTGGTGGACTGAAAAACCAGGGTGATAGTATGATGCAGGTGCTGAACTAACATCCATCTTCTGCCACAGAATTCAGATTAGTTACTTTGTTCCTCTTAACAGAATAACAAGAGTTGGAAGGGACCTTGTAGGTCATCTAGTCCAAGCCCTGCTCAAGCAGGAGACTTTATACCATTTCTGACAAGTGACTGTCCAATCTCTTCTTGAAAGCCTCCAGTGATGAAGCACCCACAACTTCTGAAACCAAGCTGTTCCACTGGTTAATTGTTCTCACTGTTGGGAAGTTTCTTCTTACTTCTAGGTTGAATCTCTCCTTGATTAATTTCCATTTATTGTTCCTGGTCTGGCCTTTGGGTGCCTTGGAAAATAGCTTGACCCCTTCCTCTCTGTGACAGCCCCTCAAATATTGGAATACTGCTATCATGTCGCCCTTGGTCCTTCTCTTCACTAGACTAGCCATGCCCAATTCCTGTAACCATTCTTCATATGTTTTAGCCTCCAGGCCCCTAATCATCTTTGTTGCTCTTCTCTGTACTCTTTCTAGAGTCCCAACATCTTTTTTATAGCGTGGTGATCAAAATTGGATGCAGTATTCCAGGTGTGACCTTACTAAGACTTTATAGAGCGGTACCAAACTAACTCATAGATTTGTTTTTGAGCCATTTCCTATAAAAATAGACAGTCCTGACCTAGATGAGACAATTGCATTCCCACATTGTAGCAAACATGGTTAATTTTAATTATGTTTTGTTGAACAAGCCAGCGCCAGTTTTGCAGATTAACCAAAATTTTCATTCTTCATTTGGTCAATCAAATTTGGCCAATTTTCCTATCATTTGTAGCAACTCTTGCTTCATAACTTTGCGGCTTAGAAAATAACAAAATTATTCTTGGTGATTGAATGGGGCAGTAACCAAAAATAAGACAGGAAGCCACAAACCACGTATCCCGTATCTTACAAACTTACGGTTACAGTCAGTTATCCCAAAACAAACCAGGCTTTCAACCAGTGATATAGAGCTGTCAAATAAACCATGGTATGCTTTTCTGTTTGTAGATCATGCTGAGTTCAGAAACATATCATACAAGCGTGATGTGTGAGACTATTATGAAGGCAGGTTTGCATTTTAATTTGAAACGATTAAGTTGCTGGCATGGAGCTGGCAGCTTCCTTCTGTGAGACTGTGGCAACCCATGGATGAACAAATCTCTCCCTTGTCTGATTTGTAATTAATACAGGAAAATTATTTCTTTGTATTGATGTTTAGTTCATAGGCTACATTGTCTGCCACAAGGGTCCTTTCTAGCAGCTTACGCTGAAATAATCCATAGAAACTCATAAAACTATTTATCGAGAAGCAGAATTTTTTTTTTTAGCAGAGCCTCCTTCCATTTGCAGAAATAACAGTTCTCGGGAGAACAAGATTAATGTGAAACGATCTCTTAAACAGAGGCATGGAAATCTTACGCTTGTGGGATCTGCATTTTTCACTAGAATCTCTAGGATTGCGAGATGAAGCCCGGTACCAAGCTGTGGCTCAGGATGATGAGATATTGTGAAACAAGGTCCCTGTGAACATTTGCCCAACTTATGACTTAGGTTTTCAGTCCTCATCTTTTCATATATTATAACAGCCAGGGGGGCGCCGTGGTTAGAATGCAGTACTGCAAGCTAACTCACTGCTCACTCCAGGAGTTTGATTCTGAACGGCTCAAGGTTGACTTAGCCTTCCATCCTTACGCTGACTCTGTAACCCGCTTAGAGAGGGCTGTAAAGCACTATGAAGCGGTATATAAGTCTAAGTCAGGGGTGTCAAACTCAATTTCATTGAGGGCCGCATCAGGGTTGTGTTTGACCTTGGGGGGGCAAGTGGCCAGGGTAGGCGTAGCCAGCTCGACATCACTCATGGGGGGCGCCTGTGGTGGCCCTAGCGCTCTGCCAGCGAAAATGGAGCTTGGAAGGGCCCCTCCGTTTTCACTGGCAGAGGCACCCGGGCTGGATCTAAGCACCCCGTGGGCTGGATTCGGCCCGCAGGCCTTGAGTTTGACACCCCTAGTCTAAGTGCTACTGCTATGTGTTCCTCCCACTATTAATCAGCAGCTTAATTCAGAAATGGGAAGGAAGTTTATTTTTATGATGTCTTCAAAAACCTTTGCCAGGGCCATCCAGATGCTGTTAGCTACAACTTCTACCATTGAACTACAACTTCTGGCACTCCTACACCCCCACTGGAGGTGGCTGTCTGTTGAAGTTCTGCAGCTTCTAAAGGGCCACTGATTTCCTATCCTTAGGGTAAATGTTATAATGGATGGGAAACAAAAGGCAGCACTGTGTGTAATGAACTCATCAGAAAGATACCGATGTTTGGCTGCCTCCCACTCATATATATTTTATTGCAATGTTTTACCAGGAAAAGGTAAAATGATTTTGTTTGAAGCTGTGCAAAAACCTGAAGAGAAGAGAGATAACTGACAGAGAAATGATTGAATGTGGGTTGTGTTGTGTGAACTGAAGAGCTCCAAGTCATATGTGATGCTTATTATATTTCCAGGAATGGCTTATAGAGCTAGGTTAGAATTTGGAAACATTTCTTCTCTGCTTGAGAAATCCTGCAAATGTTACTTACTGGCTCTCGTTCAACCTCCTGGGAAATTGCTAGAGATGTTTGGTGTGACTTGGAAGCTCCTAATTTTTATTTCATTTTGCCTCGTGTAACAGTTTTATGCTGATTTTGACACTCAATGCCATTCTGGAAGAAGGAACAACTAATTAAATAAATATTGCTACTCTTAAGAAATGTGAGCGAAGCTGCATGTCCCACAAATCTAATTATGGAGGCACTTGTGTCATCCAAGTTCTAAGACCACATTGCTGAAATTTGATGGGGGTGGGGGGAAATAGCCATTTGCATTAACATCATTTTTGCCTTTCTAATTTCAAAATAAAGGTCAGCAAACACAGTGATCCCTACTAGGCTGTGTTTGCACAACATGCTTAATAATAATACAATAGAACATTTGCATTTCCCAGTATGCTGTGCTGGATGTTTTCAATCATCACCTTCCTCTTTTGTTTTTGCAAATAATAACAACAGTAATAGCCTGCACTCAGTTTCTTAAAACTTACCATGAGATTCTCTGCAATCCTCATGAGTATGCTTCTTTCCCCCTCCTTCCTGTGCAAATTTTTGCTGCTAGGTAAAAAGGTTTCCTCGCCCATTCTGGATATGTTGCCTGAACAAAACATACAAACGACAGGTTTGTCTAGATTGCCTTAATGGCTGCATTTACTAGCAACTAGAGCAAGAAAGGGTGTTCTGACCCAGCTCCCCAAACATGACAAACCCTCTGAAGTTAACTCAAAGATTCCTTTAATTAACAAGTCCGTCCAACCAGAAGATGAATAGTTGTCTGCCACATCTATTCATCTCCGCCCTGTGCCTTTTACCCCAGAGCTAGGGTGGGGCTTCGCTAGCAGCGGTGGCTCTTCCTTCCCAAGGATCGGCCCACAGATTTCCACTGCTCTCCTCTTCTCTGCCTTCTGCACATCCGCGCATCAGGCAGTGGACCCAGCTCTTCCTCCTCATCAGCCACCTCCAGACTTGGGGGCTGTTGACTCTCCATCTCAGGGCTGACGGACGGCCCAGGCTCCACCTCTGTGTCTCTGTTCTGACCTAGCTCCACAAACACAACAAACCCTCTGAAGTTAACTCAAAGATTCCTTTATTAGTAGTGCTGGCAGCACCAGCAAAAAGTTTCTGTCTCACCGCAGGCTAACAAGTCCATCTGGCTGGAAGATGAATAGTTGTCTACCACATCTATTCATCTCCACCCCCTGCCTTTTATTCCCAGAGCTAGGGTGGGGCTTCACTAGCAGCTGTGGCTCTTCCTTCCCAAGGATCGGCCCACGGATTTCCACTGCTCTCCTCTTCTCTGCCTTCTGTGCATTCGCGCGTCAGGCACTGGACCCAGCTGTTACTCCTCTTCCTCATCAGCCACCTCCAGACCTAGGGGCTGTTGACTCTCCATCTGAGGGCTGACGGATGGCCCAGGCTCCGCCTCTGTCTCTCTTTTTCTGCCAGCTCCATTCCCTCTTCCCCCTCGGAGCTCTCAGGTTGCCTTGATGCTGACCCTGACTCCCATGCCTCCTCCTCCTCTGATTTGGCTGCTGGAGGGGCTGGCGGCCGACAGGCCACAACAAAGAGCCACAGGAAGGAGCTGTTTTTTAGGCATCTTGGAGTGGAGAGGGTATTAATTTTAATAGTATTTGCATTCTCAGGCCCCGAGAGGCTGGGAGAATCTCTAATGGTTTGTGCCGATGGGTGTGTTTATTAGCGTAAGGGATGCGAGTGACAGCCCAGCATCTTTATTTTGATGAATGACACAGTATCCAGAAATGCATTTCAGGGCTCATTTTTATTCTGATGCCAAGCTGGGAGTGTCTTTGCAGACATGCTGAGCTTGTGTCTCTTGGATGTTGAAGCCAAGCTTAAATAGCCCCGTGGGAATAAGAGGAAATAGACCCTAGCAGGTTTTGCCACACATATGTGCAGAGACACAGACCCAGGCAAACACATTATCACAATAAACTCTCTTCGCTGTTAAATTCCAATTAAAATACATCCGAATGAAGGGCAGGGAGTAGATTTAAGTGAAGAGAGCCGTGATTTTCACAGCAGTTTTGGTCTCTGGTTGAAACCTCCTGAGAGACAGCCCATTCCTCAATGGGAGACCACCTGTTTTGCATGGAAGATGTTTCAGATTCAATTGCCCGTCTCTCTCTCTAGTTAAAGAATCACAGAGAACAAAACTGTGAAAACATTTCTTTCTCTCCAAGTGCCAGTCAGAGTAGACACTACCAGGCAAGATAAGTCAGTATTCTGACCTGTTACACAACTGTGAGAACGTACCATTATTCATAGTGAACATCAGAGATGCTAGGACCGAAAAGAGGGAGGATTGTAAAATAATTGTGAACCAAATGGCTGGATTAGCATTAATATTAACATTAGATCCTCCTATGCTATGTAGCCTATCGGGCAGCAAGGGTTTTTCCAGTATGCGGCCCTCCTGAGCTCCATTTTTGCTGGCAGAGGGTTGCAGGAGGCTGTCCCAGCCGAAAACGGAGCTCGGGAGCCTGTCTTCGCTGGCAGAGGCACCACGGGCCAATCCTTCGCTCTTTCCAGGGTGGCCCCGCGGGCTGGATCTAAGCACCCCATGGGCCAGATCTGGCCCCCGGGCCTTGAGTTTGACACCCCTGCTCTAAGCCGTCTATGAATTTACTTCACCATGTATTTTTAGGGCGTCCTCTTGGTTGTTTGGCATCAGGGGGGGGGGAATCCATTTCATTGCCATCTTGGGAATGGGCATAAAATTTAAATTAATGCATTTGATTTCTATCCCATCTTTTTTTCAGGAGTTCGAGGTGGCCTATATAGCAAGATGTCTATTAGCTACTCATAAAACTGAAAGTAATATTATTTTAAGTGTTCAAAATTACCACAAAGAAAAGCTCTTGCCAAAGAAATGCATTACCCCAGCATCCATTAGATGGTTTTGTTGGTCCAGGGGAAGAAGCAGAAAAAGAAGAAGCTTAAAAGGAATGATCTGTGTCTCCCATCTATTACATTCTTGTTTAATAGCATTTGAACATAAAAGAGGGAGACTGACTCTTAAAAGTTTTCTTCGCTCCTAATAATTCATGTCCATTAATAAACGATTTTGGAACTTCCTGCAATTTCCAAAGCTGTAAAGTCTGCTCCTCTCTGTGTGGGCCAGAATGGGCTAAGTGGTAGATGGAGTATTGTGATGTAAGCCCCTCACCTTCAGTTCACCATCTTGTCCACTTTGACCTTACATAGACATGAGATACCATGGATACTGTTGCCCCAAAGGTAGCCCTATTAGAAGATGCTAGAGTAGTCCAGTCCCCAAATCAACCCAGTTACATTAGCAAGATCTATTGGATTCTAGGAGCCTTGGAGCCTTCCCTTTAGCTTGTATGGTGCCTACCTAGCCTTGGCAACCACATCCAATTATAGGAATCATTGCAAGATCACAACACATCCAAAACTGCAAAGTGGACGCTTTGGGGATCCACTAGGACCATGCACAGAAAACATCTTGTCTCCTCTTTCAAGAGCCCAAGGACCTTTTTCATGGGGCAACTGTTTCTGATGATTCTGTTCATGGCAACATCCATGTTGTAGTTCGGCATTTGAAAAGGTTCCACTACCTAGAGACCACATTTACCCCAACACCCCAATCCTTACTGGCTGCTATCTCTTTCTCATAGAGGGCTCATCAACCTTTATGACTCAGTGGTGATAATGCAACTTTTTGAGAATTTGTGATAGGTGCTCAAATAAAATGGTTAACATGGTGGGTAGATGTAATCACAATGTTCTTTGACACCCCTTTGGATTGTTAGGATGCTTCCTATCCTTGTTTGCTTTTTTCTGAGCAAGCAGATTCCCTTTTAAGCCATTCCAAAGATTTTAAATGACTTGTCTCACCTCACTGTGAGTGTGAATACAGGTATCTCCAAATTAGGGTCTACCATTCTCAGAGCAAACAGATTTTCCAAAGTCAGCATTTCCAACTGATCTCAACTGATCTCAATTGATTTTCCTAGTAGTTGTTTAGATCAACCATCCAGATCAGTTGAGTTTGGAGAGTGACGAGTTTCCCAAAAAATCCAGTTCTCTGGTCTTTAGTGACCATCTCTTACTAGTTTGCCAGAGGTTGACAGGTTATGAGGGTGTTTCCTCAACCAACTGTTCACCAGGTGACAGCCTCTCTAGACTGGATTCAGAAGTCCTCTGTTTTCACCTGCACTCACCTGCCCTTTCCCATATTTTCAACAAACTCCTTCCCTTTACTTTATGGCCTTGAAGCCAGGGGTGAAATTCAGCAGGTTCTGACAGGTTCTGGAGAACCAGTAGCGGAAATTTTGAGTAGTTTGGAGAACCGGCAAATACCACCTCTGGCTGGCCCCAGAGTGGGGTGGGAATGGAGATTTTGCAGTATCCTTCCCCTGCCACGCCCACCAAGCCACGCCCACAGAACCGGTAGGGAAAAATTTTGAATTTCACCCCTGCTTGAAGCAAAGTATTATTGTCATTTCTGCACTGGGAATTTTTGGCTCTTGATATCTCTCTCACACCAAATATATTGAAACAAATTGGAAAACCTCAGAAAATATCCCTGGGTGAAGGAACAGGAGATGCACCCATCTCCGATAGGAACATAACTGCAAGGATTTGCTGTTTTCAATTCCCAACTCCACAAAGTGCTTACAAGAGACATACCAATGTGTTCTAATAGTTATTATAAGTGTTATGCATTTCACTTGGTTTTGAATGGTTATAACACTTCAGTAGGATTGGCATCCCATCAGAATGATCCGTTTTAACTGGGGCACAAACTTTGTATAGTCAGTCAATTTTAGGAGTAGTTGGGATGCAGGTGATGGGACAAAATTGTGCCTCTTGGGCCTGGTTCATTATTGTTTGCCCCAGGACCTTCCTCCTACAACATTCACATTCAAAATGTTCACTTGATAGGACATAAATAAATCAGCAGAGTTCAGGGAGCAGACTATGCAGAGTACACAGCTTTTGGCCTGCTTATTTGCCACAGTAAAGACTATAGTGTGCCGATAATAAAAATGGTCTCTTAACTGAGCCACTTTAGAGTTCAAATGCATGTGAAATTATGCAGTATCCTTAACTGCCTGCCCCTCTAGTGAAGGGCATTGTTTACTTAGCCAATATGCATATTGATCAGTTACAACGGAAATGTTTTTCCAAACCATTTCTTTTTCTGGTTCTGTTTTTTATTTGGTCATTAGGGTGGTTCAAGAAAGGCTTCGGTAAATCTGTGCTGTTGCTATTATTTCTTTACTTAAGTATCCATCTTCTCTTTTTTTTCCCCCTTCCCTCTTTCTTATAGACGTGACACAAATGCTTTAAAACAATCAGCAGGCATGTAAGAGGGCAGTTTAGAAACTGTCCCTTGTTTGATGGTAATTTTTTTTTTGAAAATTATCTCAAAAGTCTTCAAAATCCATAAAAATGTGGAATGCCTT
Source organism: Thermophis baileyi (assembly GCA_003457575.1). Classification (NCBI taxonomy): domain Eukaryota; kingdom Metazoa; phylum Chordata; class Lepidosauria; order Squamata; family Dipsadidae; genus Thermophis; species Thermophis baileyi. Next base: position 3,227,836 of record QLTV01004426.1, on the reverse strand, counting down.
CTTTTTCCTCCCCATTTTTCCACATGTCTTCTTTTTCCTCCCCATTTTTCTATAGGTGTCCAGTAGCTGTGACTATGTCTTTGTGAGCGGCAAGGAGTCTAGAGGGTCCATGAATGCAGGTGTCTTCTTCAGCTATGAGCACCTCAGTGCCCTCTTGGAGATGACTGTTTGGGTCCCCAAACTCCCTCTTCATATTGAGCTGTCTGACCCACGCCTCAGCCAAGTGAAAGGATGGCGAGTTCCCATCTTACCTGATCGGAGGTAGGCTAGTTTTGGGCTCTGTACTTTTAACAAGGACTTAGAGAAACTGGAACAACTTCAGAGGAGGAGGATTAGTGGAATAGAAATTTAGTCGAGAGAGATAGAAGCATCTGAGTAGGTTTAGCTTTGGAAGGAGAAGACCGAGTGGGGATATGAGAGTTATTGTGCGAGATGACGCCTGTGGAGGTGAGCTGGTTTATCCAACAAAGGGGAAATCATTATTTCTCTAGGCAATTAGTTCCACGGTGCAATTACTCTTCCATGTAAGTTTCTTCCTAACACTCAGTTGGAATCTGCCATCTTAATATCCATGTTTCTGTGTCTGCCCTCTGGGATGACAGAGAATAACTGTGAGAGATGGTGTCCACGGAGGGGGAGGTAATGTGAAGGACTGCCGTGAGGCAGCAGCTTCTCAGCAAAGAGGAAGCACATTCCAGAAAGGGAAGGGGGGAGACGAAAGGCAGCACAGCCCACAGATGGACAGGAGACAAAGAAAGAGAGTTTAGATACAGTAGGTACTTCCTAGAATCTCCTGGGTATATTATATCTGTTAGGCTGAGGGTGGTAAGGATTGAATTTGGCAACATTCTGTCTGTTATGTGCAAGCAAAACTCTGGCTGAACTGTTCCATGTCATTCTTGGGCTTAGCTGGACATCAACGTTGCCAAAGTCAACCCTTACTACCCTCAACCAAATGGGTATACCCCGGTAGAGTCTAGGGTGTGGCTATTCAAACTCTCTTTCTGTGTCTCCTATCCATCTCTGAGTTGTGCTGTCTCTTGTCTCCCCCCCTTCCTGTGCTGGAATGTGCTTCCTCCTTCGTGGGAAACTGCTGCCTCATTGTAGTCCTTCATACCACTTTCTCCTCCCTGGGCATCATTTTATTTATTTATTTTATTTTTATTTATTAGTTTGTCAAACATGTACAAGATAGCAGGTATAAATATGAACATGGACATGAACGAAGGAAATGAATACAAATAAATGGGGACACTAGGACAGGGACGGTAGGCACGCTGGTGCGCTTATGCATGCGTCCTTTACAGACCTCTTAGGAATGGGGTGAGGTCCACGGTAGACAGTTTAAGGTTGAAGCTGTGAGGGTTTGAGGATGTAACAATGGAGTCGGGTAGAGCATTCCAGGCGTTGATCACTCTGTTGCTGAAGTCGTATTTTCTGCAATCAAGTTTGGAGCGGTATACCTTGAGTTTGTATCGATTGTTTGCCTAAAGAAGTCGTTGACAGGTAAGACGTTGTAGCAGACAATTTTGTGTACTATGCTTAGATCAGACCGCAGGCAGCACAGTTCCAGATTGTCCAAGCCCAGAATTTCAAGCCTGGTGGCATAAGGGATTCTATTGTGAGTAGAGGAGTGGAGTACTCTTCTTGTGAAATACCTCTGGACCAGGGGTGGGTTCTAACTTACCTCCCTGCCGGTTCACTTCCTCCCGTGCCTCGTGGGCATGCGCGCGCTTTGCGCGCGCATACACAGTGCAATTTTTTTAAAAAAATCCCCCCCCCCCAAAATCCAAAAACAAGATGGCGACACATGCGCAGAAGAAAAAAAAAACCAGAAAAAAATCCCCCAAAAAAATATCCCCCCCAAAAAAAGATGGCCACAGACCGGCACCAACCGAACCGGATCTGTGACGTCATCGTGACGTCACCAGCAGGTCGCTACCGGTTCGGGCGAACCGGTCCGAACCGGGAGGAACCCACCTCTGCTCTGGACCCACTCAATCATATTAATGTCTGATATACAGTGTGGATTCCAGGCAGACAAGCTGTATTCGAGAATTGGTCTGGCAAAGGTTTTGTATGCACTGGTTAGCAATACAATGTTACCGGAGAAGAAGCTTTGCAAAATTAGGTTAACAAGTCTTAATGCCTTTTTGGCAATGCTGTTACAGTGAGCTCTGGGGAGTACTTATCGTTTGAGATAAGTACTCCTAGGTCCTTGACAGAGTGAGGGCCGTCTACGAGGTCGTTTCCGCCCAACTTGTATTTGGTGTTCTGATTTTTATTGGCAATGTGTAGGACAGAGCATTTATTAGTTGAGATTTGGAGTTTCCAATTGCGCGACCATTCTGACACATGGTCAAGGTCGCTTTGTAGGGCAGCAGCATTGTCAGTGGTGTTAAATAATTTTACGTCATCAGCGAAGAGGATGCAGCTGCTTTTAATATGATCGCATAGGTCGCTGATGTAAAGCAGAAAGAGTGTGGGTCCCAGAATGCTGCCTCTCTCACAGTTTATCTATTCTCTCTCATACCAGAGGGCAGACACAGAAACATGGATATTAAGATGGCAGATTCTAACTGTTAGATCACACTTGGAATACTGCATCCAGTTGGTCGCCAGAATATAAAAAAGATGTTGAGACTCTAGAAAGAGTGTAGAGAAGAGCAATAAAGATGATTAGGGGACTGGAGGCTAAAACATATAAAGAATGGTTGCAGGAATTGGGTATGTCTAGTTTAATGAAAAGAAGGACTGGGGAGACATGATAGCAGTGTTCCAATATCTCAGGGGCTGCCACAAGGAAGAGAAGGTCAACCTATTCTCCAAAGCACCAGAAGGCAGGACAAGAAACAATGGATGGAAACTAATCAAGGAGAGAAGCAATCTAGAACTAAGGAGAAATTTCCTGCGAGTTAGAACAATTAATCATTGGAAGGACTTGCCTCCAGAAGTTGTGGATGCTCCAACACTGGAGGTTTTTAAGAAGAGATTGGACAGCCCTTTTGTCTGAAATTGTATAGGGTTTCTTGCTTGAAGAAAGACCTCCAAGGTTCCTTCCATTTCTGTTATTCTGTTATTTCAACTGAATGTTAGGAAGAAACTTACATGGGAGAGTAATTGCACAGTGGAATTAATTACCCAGAGAGATAGTGATTCCCCTTTTTGAATAATTAATTAATTAATTAATATTTCTAAGCCGCCCATCTCCCTCAAAAGGGGTTATATAGTGAAGAGAAGAATTTAATTTGGATTCCTGCATAGAACATGCCTTAAATGAGGGGTCCCCAAGCCCCAGTCCGAGGTTTATTAATAGTCCGTGCCCGCCAGTAACCAGGCTGTGCAAGCAAGCAAAGCCCCATCTGTGCACGCATGGGATCCAGGCAGCACGTGAAACCACACCGCCCCCACCCCCACCCCCCTGGATCCATGGAAAAACTGCCCTCCGCAGATCTGGTCCCTGGTGCCCAAAAGGTCGGGGGTGGCCAATAGGGAGAACTATGCTATGTAAACTTGAGCTTACTAGACTTTCCATACTAGATACTCGTATTTGTCAGCTGCCGAATGTATAAGCAATAAGCACGACTCAGTAAATGAGAATGTTCCAATTCATGATCATGATCCGAAATATTCACTTTGGAGGACAGGAAGCATTGCCCTTTCTATTTTTGGGTGTTGTGTTGCCATCATCTTCAAGATCCAGCTGGCTGTATCATGGTGGCTGATCCCACCATGGTGGGATCAGAGTGACTACCTTATCTACCTGACAACAGAACATGTTTCCCCCCCCCCAATAATTAATTAATTGAGCAGGGCATTCCCTTCGATTGTAAGGATAGAGAAAGTTATGAAGATAAACATATGGGCAAGAAATGCTAATGACTGCAGTCCTGCAGATTAGTGTTGCTTGGGAAGAGAAACTGCCTGGTGAATTTATTTTGTAACACCTGTGGAGCACTCTGGATGGCTCTCAATTTCCCCATCCCTTCTTCTCCCCCTTCTGGCATCTTCATCCTACATATTCCCTCCCTTCATGTACTTGCCAGTGTTGTGACTTGTGTGAAGATGAGTATAAGAATGTGTGTGTGAGAGAGAGAGAATACACAGATAGCAATCAACCAGCTTTGTAAATGAGATACCGTATTTTACAAACAAAAAATTAAGTGTAATTAGTAGCCATTCCTTCAGCTAGTGTAAATTAATTTTGTTTGCCCTGAGGCTCCATGTTTAGGAGTCTGGTTCATGAAAAAGAATATGTACAGATATGCACACTAGTATACTGTGTATCATGTCCATCCATTTCTTTGGGATAGGGCAGGGGTATCAAACTCGTGTCGTCACGTCGTCGTCATCTGACGTATCGCAACTTTTCCCCCCTTCACTAAACTGGGGGTGGGCGTGGCCAGTGCGTGATGCATCCGGCCAGTGGGCCGCGAGTTTGACACCCCTGGGATAGGGGTATAATTCTCAGGATTGGTTTTAGCTCCAGTTGGCAATGTCAGCTTGACAAGCTGAGGAAGCTAGGCATTCAGTGTCATTTTTTGTTTATGTTTCTTTTCTTGTCTATCTGCAATTCTTATTTGGGGGGAGAGGCGCAGTTATCTTAAATTCATGGTTGTCTTTCTTGGAGGTCAATAAACTGATTTCTGACCATCTGAGAAAAAGGAAAAAAGATTCATCAGAAGAAAAGGAAAATAGTTTGCATTAAAACAAAGCTGTCAACCAAATCCTTTTCCCATGCTGATGTCTTTCAACTTCTCACAGGTCCATACGGGAGAGTGACGATGAGGAGGAGGAGGAAGAACGGAGACAAAGCAGAGGCTGCACCCTTCAGTACCAGCATTCCACCCTGCAAGTGTTTACCCAGTTCCACACCACCTCCTCGGAGGGCACAGATCAGGTGGTCACCATGTTGGGGCCTGAGTGGATGGTGGAGGTCACAGACCTAGTCAGTGACTTCATGAAGGTCGACAACCCACGTGTGGCACACATGGTCAATAGCAAAACACTAGCTGGCAGGGAGCCGGGCGCTACCTTGTTCAAGGTAAAAGCTAATCAAGTGCTGAACTTAAAAAAAAATTGTATTAGTCGTATAGGGGGGAGGAAGGAAGGAAGGAAGGAAGGAAGGAAGGAAGGAAGGAAGGAAGGAAGGAAGGAAGGAAGGAAGGAAGGAAATTGATGTCATTCCTCGGATGCACAAAATCCCAGTAAATGCCATCGGATTTTCATTAAATGATCCACAAGCTGTCCTCAGACTGAGCAGGCTGTCTGTTGTAATGGCAAAAGTGAAGGAAGGATAAGTTTGCAGATATCCAGATAAACTCTTTGCTTATTATTGTCTCATACATTTGGAGGCAAAGAAAGTGCATGTTCTGTTTTCAAAACTGTCTAATCTTTTCCCACCCAACATATCCTACTTCTTTATTTTCTAGAGCAAGAATAGCAATCCAGCATCATATTTCCACTCAATATCTTTTATTTTTTTTAAATGGAATCGTCAGTGGAGTCGGTTCAAGGAGTTAGCAACCAGTGAACATGAATTTGGGAGTAGGAATGACACATTACATAATAATATGTAATATTAAGTATGTAAATTAAATATGTAATATGTAAAAAATGGAAACTAATCAAGGAAAGAAGCAACCTGGAATTAAGGAGAAACTTCATAACGGTGAGGACAATTAACCAGTGCAACAGCTTGCCTTCAGAAGTTATGGGTGCTCCATCACTAGAGATTTTTAAGAAAAGACTGGACAGCCACCTATCTAAAATGGTATAGGGTTTCCTGCTTGAGCAGGGGGTTGGACTAGAAGACCTCCAAGGTCCCTTCCAGCTCTGTTCTGACTGATTGATTGAATCCTTATGCAGAGAATTCAGATATGAAGGTATATAACCCATTCAGTGTGTGGTTCTGTCTATTTAAAGCAGTATTCCACAACCTGTTGCATGTCAGATTATCAAGGTCACAGTTCCTAGCCAGCATAGCAGTTGGCTTAGTTTAGGCAGGCCTGGAAGAAGAGTTTTGTGTACCTTTCTTCCTCCATTTTGCCTTCCCCACCCATACTCCTTGCCTCTCTCCTGTGCATTTTCTCCCTGAACATTTCTGAGCAGGGCTTGACTTTGTGCCAGGAATCTCTGTAACTTCAATTAATTCCAGTCTTTGACATTGTATTGCTTTCCTAAGCAAAAATCCCAGGCTGCCATCTTCAAAGATAGCGCTTCTCAAGGTCAGTGTGCCTCCCGCTGAGAAAATACCCTTTGAAGAACTTTCTGTCTGTCTATGTCAGTGATGGTTAACCTTTTCAGCACCGAATGCCGAAACTGGAAGGCATGCGCGTGTGCCGGAACCCGGAAGAGAGCAGCTAGCCAGTGCGCATGCACGCGGTGGCCAGCTGCTCTTCCGGGTTCCAGCGTGCGCATGCATGACGGTTAGCTGGTCTGGCGCACATGCATGATGGACAGCTGGTCCAGTGCGCATGCGCACTGGCCAGCTGCTCTCTTCCGGGTTCCGGCGCTCTGATGAAGACCAGCAGGCTGGCATGCATGTGCGCGCCAGAACTCGGAACAGAGCAGCTGGCCGGTGCACATGTGCGCCGGACCAGCTGGCCGGAGCACATGGGCATGACGGAACCCGGAAGAGCAGCTGGCGATGGCGCGCGTGCCCACAGAGAGGGCTCTGCGTGCCACCTCTGGCACGTGTGCCATAGGTTTGCCATCACGGGTCTATGTGAAGGACAGATCATGAATGGGTGATGATCTGTGGACTGGCTCTATTATTATGAGAAGCCCAGTTCCAGAGGGAGAAATGGAAAATGTGGCTATAGATCTTAGGAGGCAGTTTTGAGATCCAGAACCTCTATTACAAAACCTCAGAAGCTGTTCTATCACAGGCATTTCTTTTCCTGTAATGTATTACTTGCTTTAAAAAAAAAATGAAAACATATTCCTCATGTGAGATAACCCATATTCACTGCAGGAAAAAGATGATACGAATAAGTTACGACAGTGATATTAAACTTGTATGCATGTCCACTTGCTGGGCCTAAAAATGTCAGGTTCTGGGCTAGGATAAGTTTTTTTTTTTTTAAAAAGAGAGATATTTCAGGGCCTATTTCATCTTGATAGTTGTCTACCATTATCTGAAGAGGTTCTTGGAAAAAAAAGAAAAGTCAACTAAAAAAAATGGTGAAATTGGAGCAACTTTTTTATAAGAAGAGATTTAGGAGAGGTAGCTATATAAGGTCTATGTGCTACATTTGCCCTTCAGCACTATTGTTTGCAGTCTCCAGTCCCCAATTTATGCTACCAACATTTTGCCTTATATTAGGGGGGGGGGGAAATGCTCAATTTGAAGGATCTTCCATTTAATCCAGAAATATTCATTTAGTGCTCTTCTTATGCTTTTAATAGGGTTCTTTTCACATTTTCAAAAATCTGATTCTCTGAATCCTCAGTCATAGTTCTTTATCAATAAGGGCATCCATTTTTTCTACAGGTAGTTTCTCCACTTATGGAAGCTGTCCTTGGTGAGACACCAGTGACTGTGGTTGATGAGAAGGTTACCATTGTGGAATTGAAAGCTCAGGTGGTCTCAAACCTCTCCCTTTCCCTTCATACCAGCCCTGAAAATAGCCACACCATTGTGGCCAAGACAACAGCCCAGCAGACTCTCAATTTCTCCAAGCAGGTAACGTTGACCACTCTTAGGAAAGTACTATCACGTTGTAGTTCCCAGAAGCCCCCAAGGTTCAAGGGAATGGATTGGTCCCATTCTCACAGATGGCCAAAGAGAAGGCCAACTGTTCTCTTCAAACTGCAGAGAGAGGCCCATGGGATGAGAGGTTGCTTCACTTGAGAATATTCTCTGTAGACCGAGAACCAGGATGCCACAGGAAAGATGGAACTTGAACAAATTGCTTCTCAAAAATGTCCCTAACAGGGGACTGAATTTTTCTGTGCATTGATGTGGAAGGGGAACTCTAGTTCATTGGAGAGATGCCGAATCTTTAAAAGATTCAGAGAAATATGTGCTTAGTGAGTTTTTTGGGGGATTTTAGTGGGGGTTTTTTTAATCACTGAAAATTACAGCAAAATTCTTCTCACAATATATTATTATGTCACTGGGTTTGCTCAATAAGGTGAACAAATTCAGTTAATGATCTGGCAGTTGCATTCACACAACATGCTTAAACATCATTGCTTTTTAACCGGTTAATGTTGTTTTTGCTTAGATTCTTGTGGGAACTCAGCCTGCATGTGTATAGGAGAAGGTAGAAATTTTTACAAGACTTCCGTAGCCTCGTAAATGTTTATTTGATAGTTTGCTAGAGTACATCACATATGGTCTACATATTCCAAATGATTCCAAGCAGTTTACAGAGTAAGCCGTACAAAAAGAAAACATAAAGCCATTGCAAAATATTTGATGCAACCAATAAAAATAAAATAAAATAGAAATCACAGAAGAAGAATACCATGTCCAGGCTCCCTCCCTAGCAAGGGTGACATAAATAGCCATGTGGGTTTCAAAAGCCCTACAAAATTCAGGTAATCCTTGATTTACAACCATTTGTTTAATGACTGTTTGAAGTTACAACAGCACTGAAAAAAGTGACGTGATCAGTCCCCGCACTTAAGACTGTTGCAGCATCCCTATGGTCACATACCATAATCAAATTTCAGGAGCTTGGCAACCTGCATATATTTACAATGGTTGCAGCATCCTGGAGTCATGTGATTGTCATTCACAACCTTCCTAGCTGGCTTCCAATAAGCAGAGTCAATGGGGGAAGTCGCATTCGCTTAGTGACCATATGACTCACTTAACAACCATGACAAAAAGGTCATAAAATCCAGCACAACTCACTTAACTGCCCTGCTTAGCAACGGGTCTCAATTCTGATTGTAAGTCAAGGACTACCTGTGAATCAGATTTTGCTGTCTTTCGTAATAATAGTTGAAGTAGGATCAGCCTTCTGGATTTTGTTTTTTTATTTTGGCATCAATTAGATGTCATTTCAGGATGTCATTAGGCAACAGGATATCCACCAAGGCTGCATTGCCAACCCCCGCAATTGGACATATTATGAGCCATGGTGGCATAGTGGTTAGAATGCAGTACTGCAGGCTACTTCTGCTGACTGCCGGCTGCCAGCAGTTCGGCAGTTCGAGTCTCACCGGCTCAAGATTGACTCAGTCTTCCATCCTTCCGAAGTCGGTAAAATGAGGACCCAGATTGTTGGAGACAGTATGCTGACTCTGTAAACCGCTTAGAAAGGGCTGTAAAGCACTGTGAAGCAGTATATAAGTCTAAGTGCTATTGCTATTTATTTATTTATTTAAGCAAACACACCAATTTCCTTTCGTTAATCCAAAAGTATGGTTTTCCATATTGGGTGAATATGGAAAAATGAGAATATTGTGACTGGGTATGAATAAATCAGACAAAAGAGAGACCGGTTTGAGAAAAAAAGGACAGGTTAATGTGCACTAGATGGGGAGATGGGAATTTGCATTTCAGAATATCTGGAGGGCTGGAGAAGGTTTTATATAAAACATAGAAACAGACGGATGAAAACAGTGGAAATTGGGGAATTAGGACTGATAGAGAGTGGTGGTTTTGAAACTGGGGGTCCCAGGTTCTGGGAGATCAAAGGACGCCTTGTTATGTCTTCCTTGATCAGCAATATTGGCAAAGAAGCTTTTCTGAAATTGTGCTTGACAACTATTCATGACCTTTCTGTCCTGGCAGCCCAAATATATCAATTGAAGGAAAGATATTCCGGAATGCTCTGTAGTTCCTAAGGTAGGAGAGTTCTTAAATAAAGACTTAAATAAAGACTAAAGAAAATCATTTTCTATTGAACGGAATGAGGCGGCATGCATTTTGAACTGGGCTCTCCATAACTAAAAGGTTCTATTCTCCAGAGGTCACATACGGTTGGTGATTTAAGTCCTTTGAGGTCTCCTAGGACAGGGGTCTCCAACCTTGGCAACTTTAAGACTTGTGGACTTCAACTCCCAGAGTTCTTCAGCTGGCTGAGGAACTCTGGGAGTTGAAGTCCACAAGTCTTAAAGTTGCCAAGGTTGGAGACCCCTGTCCTAGGAGATCCAAAAATACATTCTTGTGCAAAAGTTTATGAGTGGTTCCAAACAGTTTTGTCGTCTTCTTCTTTTTTTCCCCCCCCCCCCCAAATAGGAAGCTCTGCTCAGTCTCTGGGTGTCGTACAGTGATGGCACAATTGCTCCCCTCTCTTTGTATGACCCAAAGGATTACACACTGGTGGTGACAAGCCAGGACAAGTCAGTGGTATCGGTGGTACCCGAGCGGACCTTCCCACTAGTGAGGGCTGAAGGGGAAGGATCCGGCGAGCTGATCAAAGCTGATCTGCTGATCTGCGAGAGCTGCCAGAAGACCAAACGCAAGAGTGTGCTGGCCACCACATTGGCCAATGTCCGTGTGCATTTCAGCTCTGAGGAGGAACCTACTTATGACTATGAGCCTGTCCAAACGCCTAGCAGACCCGGACGGGAGAAGAGTATGCCTCGCACCACACCACGGGTGGAAGTAGAGTGGCCTCTGGTGCCAAGTCAGGAGAGTTGGGCACCCAGCGTCATCCTTCCAACGGAGGACTTCCCAACCATTCCCACTGGCTACGTACAAGTCTCTCGAGGACTCACAGACCTGGAAATAGGCATGTATGCCCTGCTCGGTGTCTTCTGTTTAGCCATTCTGGTGTTCCTTATTAATTGTATTGTCTTTGTACTCAAGTACCGGCACAAACGGATCCCGCCAGAAGGACAAACCAACATGGACCACTCCCACCACTGGGTCTTCTTGGGAAATGGACAACCATTGCGGGCCCAGAATGATCTTTCTCCTCAGCCTGAGAGCCCAGGCAACCCACTGGAGAACGTGCAGACCTGTTGCCATGGTGACCACCACAGCAGCGGCTCCTCGCAAACCAGTGTGCAGAGTCAGGTTCACGGGCGGGGGGATGGCTCTTCTGGGGGCTCCACCAGGGACCAGAGCGAAGACCCGCTCAATTCTCCCACTTCCAAGCGTAAGCGGGTCAAATTTACTACCTTTGCCACCATGCCCTCTGAGGAACTGGCCTACAATTCTATTCCTATAGCAGATGAAGAGGACTTGGAGTGGGTCTGTCAAGACATAGGTTTGCAGGAGCCCGAGGAGCTGCACAACTACATCCATAGGATCAAGGAGATTGCATAATGGGCCGGACCCAACACTTACAAGCCAAGGAGAGAGATTTACGGGGATGCTCTCTCTGGGCTTGACATGGCTAGATTGCATTGCCCTCCTGGGCTCTTTTCTAGCTCTTCCTCTCAGTGGACAAGCCCACCTGCACGACCAGGAATGGTTTTACAGGAAAACCAGACGTCTTGTAGAATGGGATGAATCTTTTCTTTTTTCTTTTTCTTTTGGAGGGTGAGCTCTTATGAAAGGCTGCTTATGGTCACTCTGTATAGTTGAAGGAAGACTTGGCTGGAGCAGGCTGGGTGCCATTACTCCGTTAAAGTGGGGTTGGGGACTGAGCGGCCCCGTCAAGCAGGCCAAGAGAAGGGAGTGTCTGAGCCATTGTTGGTTAATGAGCCAGAGTGTGCAATAGGTCCTTGCGCCTGATGGGTTGCTTGGGGGAATTGTTACTCCTTGCCTTGCCAACATCCACTGCTGCCTTTGCTGCCCGTCTCTCTCTGAAAGGCGATGCAATCCTTTGGTCTCTCGGCTTTTTTTTTTTTTTTCCTTGCACAATAAATGTTGACTCTTTAAAATAAATGATATTCAGGGATTCTGCTCGGACCAGGGGGAGCCAAATGGAAGAGTCTTCTGGTTGGTGGGGAGGGAGAAACCTCAGACCAGATTGCCATCAGACCTCCACAAGGTGGCTGGGAGTCACTGTTGCTATCTGGGGAGGGGGGCTGAGAAAAAGGACTGTCCTCCCCCCCCCGCTACTCCAAACACCATCTTCCTCTTCTAATGCCTGTACTGCTTCCTCCCTAGTTCCAGCCTCTTTTTTTTCCAAAATTGTGTATTAACCCACCCTCTAACTCCCAAGCAGGAGAGAGTAGAAATTAATCTTCCTGGAAGAAGCCATCTAATTTCCAAAGAGGAATCAAGTTCCTAATCTACCTGGTTTTTACATGCGGGATGTTTGGGCTTGAAGATCTTCCTGGTTGGTTTCTCCATCAGTTGACCGCCATGTTGGGGGCAGTTTTCCCTTTTCATTGAGGAAATACGTTTTTTTTCCTACAGAAGAGGGAAGAGGGAGGTGTAGCGACTAGTCTCACTGTGAGCACTCCCTGTTCCCTTTCTCACTGTCTGAGCTTCTTTGATGTCCAGGAACATGAAAAACAAAGCTCTTCCCAAGAGTATAACAAGGCATAGATTGCACGAAGGGTCATGATGTAAATTAGAAAAGGGCAAGCAAGATGGGGTCAGGCATGATGACGATACCCTGATCAGGAGCCGCTATATACAGGGGGCTGGGCTTTACATTTTTATTTAAAAGAGAGAGAGAGAAAGATCAGTCCAATCTGACTGCAGGATTCTAATTTTTCCAGAAGTCCCTCCCTGGCTCCTTGTTCTGTCTACTTATTCTTCTCTTTGGGAAGGAGAGTTGATGCTTGCCAGTGAAAATACTGGATTTGATCCTCAGAAGGATCATGATCTCCTTGACAATCAACCTGGTGGGCGGCCTCTGAGCAAAGTTGAAGCATCTCTTGACATGGCTGTTTCTCAAGAGTCCTGGGAAACTTTCCGATATTGGAATGGGAGGTGGGGAGAAAAGGCACATACAAGCAGAGGTCAGTAGAACAAGTAAGTATAAAATGATCCATTGGGGGCAAAACACTCTACGTTAATTTTTCATATACACAGCTGGAGCCTGAACTGTCTTGTTACTAACCAGGAAAATTTGGGTCATAAAGGGTACCTCGGTGAAGAGGCTGATGTATATGACTGTTGTGGGAATGACAAGCTCCAACTAGGAAAAATAAAGAAGGAATTAAAAATGGTCAACATTGTAGCACACTTATATAAATCTAGGGTATGACCACACCTGAAAATCTATGTATGGTTCTGGTCGCCATATTTAAAAATGAAGGTAATTTGAGCTGGAACTACAGAAGTGGACAATCAAAGTGACTGGGGGTTACAAAAGCTTCTGGTTTGTTTTATTTTATTATTTATATGCACCCCATCTTGCCTAGAGATGACTCTGTGCAGCTTACAACAGTAGAGAAATAAGGTAAAACATTAAAAATAAGAGCATAAATATTAACATTAAAATTAACAAGACAAAGAAAGGGAGCAAGCTACAAAAGAGGTGGAGGTAGAATGATTCTGCCATATACATGGCATGAAGAAAGTAAACAGGAAGAAGTATTTGTCCCTTACTTCAAACACTGCAACAAGGATCATCCAATGATTAGAAGGAAGTTAAAATAGAAAATGGTTTCCCACATGGCACGTGCTTAGCCCCCGAAACACTGAAGATTAAAGCAGTGGTGAAATCCAATTTTTTTTACTACCGGTTCTGTGGGTGTGGTGTGGCTTGGTGAGTGTGGCAGGGGAAGGATACTGCAAAATCTCCATTCCCACCCCACTCCAGGGGAAGGATACTGTAAAATCCCCATTCCTTGCCCACTCCTGGGGTAAGGATATTGCAAAATCTCCATTCCCACCCCACTCTGGGGCCAGCCAGAGGTGGTATTTGCCGGTTCTCCGAACTACTCAAAATTTCTGCTACCGGTTCTCCAGAACCTGCTGGATTTTACCCCTGGATTAAAGGCTATCAGTCTTGAGGCTCAAGATTATCTTTAAATTGAGGCACCATGCCTTCAAATACCAGTTGTGGGGAGTAATGGCAGGTGATACGTCTGTCTCTGCAGAGAAGCAAAATACTGGACTAAGATGTATTATCCCCCTTACAAGTTGCAATCACAATGCACCTGGAGAACACCAGTATTGCTGGCAATGCATAGCATTCTGCAGAAGATTGTGGGTAAAGCTGACAAACCAAGATGTGGAGGCAAGGTCAGTTGAAGTTAGGAGGCATATTCCTCCTTCAGAGCTTGTTCACCCACCCTCCTAGCCACCCGCTCAAAGAGATGAGTATATTATTGAAAAGGATTAATAATAAAACAGCACTTTGCACTAGTTGGATGTCATGAGACCCTGATGGCGCATATTATTTTGCTGTTAACCTTCAATACATCCCAAGCTCTTGGTGTTTGAATGTTTGCTTTTAACAGGACCTCAAACTATGCTATGAAAAATTAAACTGTCGGATGGCAGAAACTGCAGTACAGTCACCACACACACCTGGATGCCAAATGTCTCATGCCTGATTCCCACATGTCCAACTAATGGAGGAGAGACTGCAGTGGCCAATGAGACTTCAAAGAGCCTGCAGTGGCCCTAGTATCCTTCAGCAGCTTCCAAGTTCCAGGGATTAGCTTACAAAGATCAATTATCATACTTTCTCAGTCCACCTGCCTAGCCATTCCTTAGGTTATAGGTTTCTCTTTTTATCAGTGGCTGAGATTATCAGGCTGGGTGGTACGACTGCCATAGTAGCTTTGCGTATGTTGTGTGTTGCCACATCAGGTACTCCCTGGATCATCCTGGGAAATTTAAAGTGGTGTGAATGCAGCCACTTCCATCCTTCAGACCAAGTCAGAATTAGATCAATTTGTCCCCAACTTGGGTAAATATAGGCTTCACACAACAAAGTTCACTTGATTACTAAACCCATTTTCTGGGTTTAGAGATGCCATTGAACCACAAAGAACCGAATGGGCTGTTAAAGTTAACATGAAGCTTGTTGCAAATAAGCCATAGAATAAATTCAGAGCATGCAGAAAATCCCATTTTCTTGCTTAAAGGGGCATTTCCAATCGAAGGATTTAATACAAGGTAGAGCTCCCATTCTGGCTATGATTCAAGAATAAATGCATGCATTGGATGCTGGATCCTGAGTTTAGGCAATGAGCTCTTTGGGGTCTTTGTTTTAAAGTTTGGGAAGCAACTGTTCCTGATTAACATACAGGTAGTCCACAACTTACAACAGTTTGTTTAGGGCCGTTCACAAAGTTACAGTGGCACTGAAAAATGTGGCTTATGACTCTTGTTTCATACTTACAACTGTTGCAGCGTCTTCATGGTCAGGTGAGCAAAATTTGGATGCTTGGCAACTGGTTCATATTTATGACGATTGCAGTGGGCCAAAGTCATGCGATCACCTTTGCGACCTGACCAGCAAAGTCAATGGGGAAGCCAGATTCACTTAACATGTTACTAACTTAACAATTGCAATGATTCACCTAATAACCTTGGCAAGAAACATCATAAAATGGGGCAAAATTCAGTTAATAACTCTTGCTTAGCAATGGAAATTTTGGGCTCCATTGTAGTTGTAAGTCGAGGAATACCTGTAATTGCAATTTGCACACTTGTAATGAATGCATGTCATGTGGGCATTTTGGGAGAATTTGGGGGGGGGGGTGAAATTCTTTTACTACGAGCTCCAATTCTTTGGCTGGGCCCACAATAGAATTACACAACAAACAGAATTACAGATAATCCTCTACATAGGACCGTAATGGAGTTTGCCCATTACAGTTGTAATATTGTAATGGTTGTAAATTTTACTAATTTGATTACCTTTCTGCTGTTAAGTGAGTGCAGTAATTAAGCAAACCAATAGATTTGCTTCGGGGGGGCAGTTTTGCTGTAAACCAGAAGTAAGTGCCAGTTTTCAGCAAAACTGTTAAAAATGTGGTCACATGACCACCGAACTTTGGAGTTGGGTTGTAAACCCCCTTTTTCAGGTCAGTCATAACTCAGAGACCATCTGTATCGGTTTATCAGATTTCTGTCCTGCCTTTCATTCAGGAGCCCAAAATGGTACATGTAGCACAACCTTTTTTCTGCAACCATTTTGTGAGGTAAATTACGCTGTGAGAACGAATGACTGAAAGACACCAGATGAGTTTTCATGGCTGAGGGTGAAACCGGATAGCAAAACATAAGTGCTGTGCCTAGTATGTAATATGTTATGCTCAAACCTTATTGTGGCTCAATGCAGTTGTCCGCATGCCAGGATGATTAGGGCAGGGGTGGGTTCTAACTTACCTCGCCACCGGTTCGCTTCTTCCCGCGCCGCATGGGCGCACGCGCTTCACGTGCATGCGCAGTGCCGAAAACCCAGCTTCTGCACATGCGCAGAAGCAAAAAACAAAATGGCGCCGCCTATGGCACCGCCGAGAGAACCGGTTCCTGGGCGTGGCCAACCAGCGATCGCTCCCAGTTCGGCGAACGGGGAAATTCCCGCTACCAGTTCTAAAGAACCCGTCCGAACCGGGAGCAACCCACCTCTGGATTAGGGGACTGGAGACTAAAACATGAACTGTTACAGGAACTGGGCATGGCTAGTCTAGTGAAGAGGAGGACCAGGGGAGACATGATAGCAGTGTTCCAATATTTGAGGGGCTGCCACAGAGAGGAAAGGGTAAAGCTATTTTCCAAGGCACCTGAAGGCCAGACAAGGAATAATGGATGGAAACTGATCAAGGAGAGATTTAACCTAGAAATAAGGAGAAATTTCCTGACAGAACAATCAACCAATGGAACAGCTTGCCTTCAGAGGTTGTGGGAGCTTCATCACTGGAAGCTTTCAAGAAGAGACTGGAGTGCCATATGTCAGAAATGGTGTAGGGTCTCCTGCTTGGGCGGGGGGTTGGACTAGATGACCTACAAGGTCCTTTCCAACTGTTAATCTGTCTGTCTAGCTTCATAACACTTGTTAGCACAATTCCCAGAGCAGACTCAACTTGACTACTGAACTCCTTTTTGTGGTCTTAATGGATGAAGAAACAAAGCAAATGGGATAGATTAAAATAACATTCTAAGCCATGCTCCCCCCCCCCCAAAATCCCCTACTTAAGATGAAAACTAACCAAGATTTACATGCCGTCTGGGGAATTTTGGGAGTTGAAGTTCACTTATCTTAAACTTGCCAAGGTTTGGAAATGCTACTCCAGTCCTTGGGCACTGTTTTCCTGGACCATCCTGATTTGAGTAATAAGAGAGTCTTAATTCCTTCAAGCCAGATTATTCACCGATAACTATCAGTCATCTCAGCAATGAGCTTGGAGCTCTGAACCACCCTAAACAGCAGTTGATTTAATCCAGGCACACCTGGCTATTAAAAATAAGATCTATTCTAACCAGACATCTAGCTTCTCCCCCCTCCCCCAATTTCTAAGACATTGCACATCATTGCACACAACATAACTCTATATATGTACTGTATGTATGCACATACACACATATTCTACTTTCAAATGCAAAATGGATATGATAAGGAAGTGATAAGTAAATATGGTGAAGCTGCCAGAAGATGGCTGCGCTCTGTTTTCTTACTAAAGATTTTCATTCTCCCCAGTCTCTCCTTGTAAGACCTACTGTCATTCCATAACCTGTTCTGGGGTGTTTTTTGTTTTTTTTTTACATCAATCTTAAAATCTGATGCCCAGACAGAATAACTTGAGAGTCTAACCAATGTGCAGTAAAGTGGTACTATTACTTCCTCTGATTTAGAAATATCCATTTCAAATCCCAGGGATAGTTACATGCTACATTAGCTAGTGAATTGGTGAGCAAAGTCTGGGATATATTATAGCACCTAATGGGCAGCCTGATAGTTTTATCTTTGGGCCACAAAATGTGGTGATAAAAGGTTTTCTATAGCCAAATGCTCACACCGTAGAAATAATTTGGAACCAGACTTAAGATTCAAAACACCCTCTCTGGCCTTTTGCTACATATTTTACTAGCCCCTCTTTGCTAGCTTTTCTTCTTGAAATGTTAGTGATGAATGTGGCAGAAGTTAATTTCCATCATTTAGAAAAGGAGCATGCGGTTTAAGCAGCATGCTGTGCAATCGGGACTGCCCCCAAATAGCCAAGAAATAGGAAAATTTGGCTGCACATGTGAAATTGCATTTGGCTGTGTGGGTTATGTTGGAGGAGCTTGTGATCTAAATCTTTTGAGGGTCTCAAAAGATTGAGCTTCTTGAAACAAAAAACATTTGCACATTGTTCTTTTGGAATTTTCTTCTGGAGCCTGATTTCTAAGAAGTGGTGTATTGTTATTTTTAAATTTCATTTTGGATCACAGCAGTCCTCATGTCTGAAGCAAGCTGTACGATTCATTTAATGTGGTTACGCACGTGATCACGCTGAATTATATCCTCACTGTGAGGCTCTCCTCACAGTCACTCATGCCCTTGTCACCTCACGGTTAGATTATTGCAACACGCTCTACATGGGGCTACCCTTGAAGAGTGTTCAGAGACTACAGTTGGTCCAGAATGCGGCCGCGCGAGCTGTCATGGGTGCATCTAGGTACACCCATATTACACCAATTCTCCGCGAGCTGCACTGGCTCCCTATTGGTCTCTGGGCACAATTCAAGGTGTTGGTTATTACCTTTAAAGCACTATATGGCTCAGGACCAGGTTATCTTCGAGACCACCTTCTACCACATAGCTTCCAGCAACCGGTAAGATCCCACAGGGTTGGTCTCCTCCGGGTCCAACCGGAGTCCGGGTCCAACTAAACAGTGCCGGCTGGCGGGCCCACGGGGGAGGGCCTTCTCGGTGGCTGCCCCGGCCCTCTGGAACCAGTTACCTCCTGAGATGCGGACTACCCCCACCCTGTTGGCCTTCCGGAAAGCGGTGAAGACCTGGCTGTTCCAGCAGACTTGGGGCCGTTGATCTCGCTATTAAAATCTGGCGAGATCCGGCCAAAAAAAGGGATCCGGACCACCCCCACCCTGCTGGCCTTCTGGAAAGCGGTGAAGACCTGGCTGTTCCGGCAGGCTTGGAGCCGTTGATCTCACTTCTGCAATTTGGCGAGATCCGGCCATGAAACGGTGTGTATGAGTTTTTAATTGTTTTTATTATGTCTCTTTTTAATAGTTTTTTTATATTTTAACAAGTTTTTTTATATTGTTGTAAGCCGCCCAGAGTCCCTTGGGAGTTGGGCGGCATAGAAATACAAATAAACTTAAACTTAACTCACTCCTCATGATATAGCTGGACACGAGTTTTATGTGGAACTTCTGGGGCATTGTTACACTGGAGGAAATGTAGATTAATACCAACAACAAAGAAATTGGATACACCCTAATTTGCTGATGCTTAATATAATCAAGAGTTGGCATGCAACAGCAATATTGAGGGGGGGTGGGGGAGAGACACATCTCTAGATAGTCCTTGCTTAATGACGATTGGTTTAAAAAATATTTGAAATTATGCTGGCACTGAACGAATGGTACTGTACTTACCATTCAAGGACAAAGAGCCTTGAAATTATGTTAACACCACTGTGGTCATACGGGTGAAATTTGAGCACTTGTCAACTCATCTAGACTTAAAACCGCAAGGGTGTGTCAACTTCCTCCACCTACCTATATCTCCTCCCCCATCTCTGCCCTTTTAGGTGCCATGGACAATGGCATTTCTTGGCAGAGTCAGCACTGGAGCTGAAATGGACTGCTAGGGCTTATAGCAGTTGGCCACGACTGCCCCCAGACCTCTGCTCCCAGTGCTGCTGCCAAGGAGTGTCATTGTGGAGGGTGACCAAAAGGGAGAGGAGATAGGTAGGTGAGGTGAGTTCAAGAGGAGCCAGTCCCTTACCTTGGGGACTGGGAGGGATCAAGCTGGGAATGGCTTGGCTTAGGATGGGACCTTACCTAATGACCAGTGGAATTTGGTTAATGAAGGCAACAGGGACTGCCAGGATTGTCATTGATAAGCAATGTGGTCACGTCACACCATAATTTATGACCGTATCATTTAGCGATGGAAATTCCTGTCCCAATTGCCATGGTTAACCAAGGGCTACCTGTATAGCTCAAATTACTGCATTTCTGAGTGGAGAAAGCCGAAAAGATATATTGGAAAGAATGTCCTGAAACCCAAAGAAATTTCAATAGGTGGACTCTATTTCAGTATAAATCAATTCCTTTCCTACACGTTGCAAACCAAAGCAAAATCAAGCCATGAATGAATGGGTACAGTGGGAGTTAATAGCTTCTGGGTTTTAACACAATGGGCTGATCTGTGGCCTGGCTACAACATCAACTCCGATTAGAGCAGAATGAAGTTGGTGAGTTTTCATGAGCACCTATGGCCGTAGGGCAAGTGATGATGCCCTGTGCATGATGACATCACTAGCCAAAGAATGTAAATTGTGTACAGGTGGTCCTCGACTTATAACCACAATTGAGCCCAAATTTTCTGTTGCTAAGTGAGACAGTTCTTGAGTTTTGGTCCATTTTATGACCTTTCTTGCTACAGTTGTTAAGTGAATCACTGCAGTTGTTAAGTTAGTAGCATGGTTGTTAAATGAATCCGGCTGCCCCATTGACTCTGCTTGTCAGAAGGTGCAAAAGGGGATTACGTGACCCCAGGACACTGCAACTGTCATAAATATGAGTCAGTTGCCAAGCATCTGAATGTTGACTACGTGACCATGAGGATGCTGCAATGGTCCTAAGTGTGAAAAACAGTCATAAGTCATTTTTCTGTGCTGTTGTAACTTCGAACGGTCATTAAATAAACTACAGGTAGTCCTCGACTTACACCAGTTCATTGAGTGATCATTCAAAGTTACAATGGCACTGAAAAAAGTGACTTATGACCATTTTTCACACTTATGACCATTGCAGCATCCCCATGGTCACATGATTTACATTTGGATGCTTGACAACTGACTCACATTTATGACAGTTGGAGCATCCTGGGGTCATGTGATTCTCTTTTGTGACCTTCTGACAAGTAAAGTCAATGGGGAAACCAGATTCACTTAACAACTGTGTTACTAATTTAACACCTGCAGTAATTCACTCAACAACTGTGGCCAGAAAGGTCATAAAATGGGGCAAAAGTCCCTTAACAAATGTCTCATTTAGCAACAGAAATTTTGGGCTCAATTGTGGCTATAAATTGAGGACTACCTATATTGTAAATCAAGGACTCTCTGCTATGCATAATTTTTACACAATAGCACATATGACAGCATTGGAGTTTCAGCCTTGAGACTACTTCACAGCACTGGTGAGTGTTTGGTGAATATGTACATGACCATATGATAACAAAAATACCATCTTCTGAATTAAACTTATGATTTAAAAATTAAGGAAATTAAAATGAAAAATCTGCAAGGATCAGATGAATATATGTACACACATATATATGTACACATATATATACAGTATGTACACACACACACACACACACACACACACAATTAAGGGGACCTGATAAAGGGTGAGGTTTGATATTTACAAACTCGCTATAAATATCTGAAATACTAGATTGATTTGAGACATCATGAGAGGGGGCGAGTCATTTACTGAAATCTGTGAAAGGGTTTTAGTGTTGGATGTTCACATTGAAATCGGCTCTATATCTCAGGTGCTATAAGAACAACAGAAGACATTGCAAGTCTAAGTCTATCCTAACTCATCCTCCGTCCCAGTTCATTCAACTTGCAAGATGCAGAATGTGGATTCTGTTGAAACTGTTGCAGGCAAAGCAATTCACAAATACAACAACCAGAAGGAAGAAAGAGTATTACACTTGGTCGTCTCGAATAGGGTCATCTTGATATTCACTTGTATCATAAGTACCGTAAAAACTAGGATTTTTCTGTATTGCTTTCGGTGAGCATCTCTACCACCTGAGGGAAAGAAAACCAACTGCTTCAAAATGAAGCTTCAAGTTTCATCTCTCAACAAATAAATATTGATTCAATAATCACTTCCGTTGTTTACCTCACACGTCAATCCTAGATTTGACTTCCCTTATTGGTTCCAACAATGGAAGGCAAGCCCAATTAGGGGCATCCTTATTGGGCTCAAAAAAGGCAAGATGGTGTCTATGAATGCACCAATGAAACCCCTTCGTTTTGGTGAACATATGGTACGTATGACCCATGTAATAAGGGGTAGAGCAGGGGGCTGGACTAGAAGACCTCCAAGGTACCTTCCAACTCTATTATTCTGCTATTCTGTTATTATGCCATTACACCTGCCATTGTAATATTTATTTTTTTAGTCTTCTTGGGAGAGCCCTTGGGCCCAATCTAATTTTTCACTAAATGATAGGCCCAAAGCCATCTTGTGAATTTTGGCTTCATACCATCAGATAAATAAGACCATAGAAGCTCATTTTTATAAACTATGTTAAATAACCTTTGAATCTGGTTTGGGTGAGTCCTTGATGGGCAACAGTATCTTTTGCCTATTGAACGAAAGAGCTCTGGCAGATTAAACTAATGAAAAGCCCTTGCAATTACATTAAGGCAATCTAATTCCCTTTGTCTAGTTTTAAAGGCTTGTTATGATGTTTAAAAAGCCACATGCAAATAATGGAACATAATAAAAATGTAATTGCATTAAGATATGCCAGCAAATATGACATCTTTCCCAGCGGCTGGAATCTGTTAGGTTTCAAACTATATAAACAAAAAAATGAGACTATTTATTTACATGCATTATAGCCACCTAATCCTCATGGTCTCTCAATGATGTAGAACCCCCCCCCCCGAATCTATAAAAACAGATAAAACCTAAACCACATTAACAGTCTAGATTAAAACAATCTAAAAATGACACAAACAGCTCCCCACAAAATACAACAATATCAGAACAGAATATTTGTAGCTCAGGGTTGAACTGTGGGGTCCTTGGTGCTCTCCAAGCTTGGTTGTTTTCTTGCAGATGTTTCATTACCCAACTAGGTAACATCAGGTGACCTCAGGAAGCTCTGATGATGTTACTTAGTTGGGTAATAAAATGTTTGCAAGAAAATAACCAAGCTCAGAGAGGAACCTCATAGGCCAGGGGTGTCAAACTTGTGTCGTCACGTGACATATCATGACTTTTTTTTCCTGTTCGCTAAACCGGGTGTGGCCAGCGCATGACGCATCTGGCCCGCAGGCCATGAGTTTGACAGCCCTGTCATAGGCCATCCAGCCAATCCTCTCTTCAGCTCAGAATCTTGGTCACCACATTACAAAAAAGATGTTGAGACTTTGGAAAAAGTGCAAAGAAGAGCAACTAAGATGATCAAAGGCCTGAAGACTAAAACATATGGAGAATGGCTGTAGGATTTGGGTTTGGCTGGTCTAGAGAAAAGAAGGACTAGGGGGACATGATAGCAGTATTCCAGTATTTGAGAGGCTGCCACAATGAAGAGGGGGTCAATTTATTTTCCAAAGCACCAGAGGGCAGGACAAGAAATAATGGATGGAAACTAATCAAGGAGAGAAGCAACCTGGAATTGAGGAGAAACTTCCTAACACTGAGGATAATTAACAAGTGGAACAGCTTGCCTTCAGAAGTTGTGGGTGCTTCATCATTGGGTTTTTTTTTTTTTAAGAAGAGACTGGACAGTCACTTGTCTGAAATGGTATATGGTCTCCTGCTTGAGCAGGGGGCTGGACTAGAAGATCTCCAAGGTCCCTTCTAGTTCTATTCTGATTGATTGATTGAATCTAGTGCTAAACAAAGCATTTGAAATGTGGATTTACAGGTGGCTGTTACGTATAAGCTGGGTTGACAAAATCAGAAATGAGGAGGTGATAAGCCGCCAAGGCCAAGGAAAGCCAAGGGAAATCATCAAAACCATCAAAAAGCAAAAGTTAGAATATTTTGGACATGTGATGCGACACCCGGAAAAATACTTCACTTAATCCTCCAGGGAAAAATTGAAGGCAAACAAGGTCCAGGGAGAAGAAGAACATCATGGCTTCAAAATCTAAGGAACTGGTTTGGACAAAACTCAGCAGCACTTTTTCGTGTGGCTGTTGATAAAAATAGGATCACCAACATGATCGCCAATGTCCGATGACGGATATGGCACAAGAAGAAGAAGAAGAAGCGCTAAACAACTTCTCGGCATTTTCTCAAGGACCACCTTACTCTATCCGAAGACAGTGTCTGGAGTTATCCATCATTTAAGCTATTATTTGTTTTAACCAGGTTACTTCATGGCACATAACATGCTAAACCAAAATCAGAACATAACATGGCTTATTCATACAACATGCTAAATAACCATTTCCGAACTTTTGAGGACCAACGGCAATTTGGAATTTATAGGAACCCTCAGAAAATGACCTCCATGGCAAGGATGGCTGATTACCAAACACCCAACCAGCCAATCCTCAGAAGGGAAGTAGTAGACCTACTTTCATGGAATGGTCTCTTCCACCTGGACAGGAATACACTCTCTCCCTCCCCACACACCTAAAAGCACTGAATGCAACTACCCACTTTCTCTCCATCACCATAAAAAATCCCTCAAGTTAATGTAAGGCTTGGAACAAATTCTATTAGAAACTAGTGCTGCATTTTATATTATGTTATATCCCCAGTGATGTTTAAAATGTAAATCAAAGTGATATGCTTGTTTGTGGCTTAGTGTTGTGTTTGAAAACAGTCGTTCCATTTTATTTTTTGAAAGTGGCTAAGCAAAGCAGAGCTTAGCATAATTTCTGATCCCAGTTACTGTGTCTGTGGTGACACAAGATTCATAAACAGAATTTATGCAGATTCTTGCAACTTTGGTGACTCAAACGTCCCATTAAATTAATATCCAAGCTCAATTACCAAGATTCTCATTGTGGCTTACAACAATTATACAATGGAGTAACAATTCCTTTTGAAAGCACTTTGCATTTGAAAAAAAAAAAAAAGAAATAATTGCAATTTTGAGGTAACGAGAACTGGCTAGAAATGAACAGGATTTTTTGAAAAGCTCCAAATGTGCGAGCATTATGGGATGTTTAATTTGAAGAAAAAATGGTAAAAAACAGCCAGTTTAAACATGGTCTGATTCAAGTGAAGATGCTGAAATCCACGGATAAAGAAAATAAATAATAATTACAAGTTCAAAAACAATTAAAACATTTAAAGAAAAAGAGAATAATACAAACAGCATGAAAAGAGAACAACACAAATAACAATAATGGCAAAGAAAATAAATCCAGAAGGGAACAGGAAGGAAGGGACATCAGTCATCCTTTCCAAAGACCTTGGCAAAGAGCCAGGTGTTAAAGGCCCTTCAAAACACCAGCAGGGTGGGGGCTGTTCAAATCTCAGGAGGAACCTCATCCATGATATATGAAATTTTCTAGTTGTGGCTTATACAACTTCATAAGCTGCAGCTTGGTGAAATATAAGAGTCCAACATGGACTCCTATTTCATTATTATAGAAGCCCTGTTCCAGGATGTGTGAGTCTGGATGGGAAGGATCAGACACACGTTCAATCCTATCAAGAGTGAATGGTTGTGAGTTTTGGGGGCCCTGGTCTGGGGGCTTTCCATCCAAGTAATTCACCCATTCAGAACAGAACTCCAAGGCAGGTAGATTCCTCAAAGAACAATTTATTGGATACATCATATTGGCACAACTGGTGAAAACCGACTGAAAGTTCCTGAGGTTTTCACCTAATTAAAAAGTGAAAGTTTTCCCCTTTCCCCAAGTCATCATTCACATTGTCCAATAGAGGGGCTGGCCGGTTGCCCGGTTACTTCACTCCTCCTCTCCCAGCCACCTGTTGGAATGACCTTGGTTCTCACAGGAAAACTTTTTGTTTTGACGGCCCAACCCCAGCTAACTATTCCCCCCCTCCCTGTCCCGTCTTCTGCCTTGTGGCAACCCTGAAGCCACAAAGATGGCCTCGGCCAGGTTCGCTTCAGGGTTGACACTTTAGTCTTGGAAGGGGTTGTATTTCCCAAATGAAAGATGGTATGCAGTCTGGGATCAACTTGGACTCACAACTCCTGCTTAAAGGGTAGGTCACAGCTGTAGCCAAGAGGACCTTGGCACAGCTTCATTGGATACACTAGTTGCACCCATTCCTGGATTAGCAGTCCCTCCAGATGGTCATTTGAGCCATGGTGGTGCAGTGGTTAGAATGCAGTATTGCAGGCTAATTCTGCCGACTGCCAGCAGTTGGATTCTCACTGGCTCAAGGTTGACTCAGACTTCCATCCTTCCGAGGTCAGTAAAATGAGGATCCAGATTGTTGGGGGCAATATGCTGACTCTGTAAACCGCTTAGAGAGGACTGTAAAGTACTGTGAAGCGGTATATAAGTGTAACTGCTATTGATAATTATGTCCTAATCCCCTGTCACAG
Source organism: Thermophis baileyi (assembly GCA_003457575.1). Lineage (NCBI taxonomy): Eukaryota > Metazoa > Chordata > Lepidosauria > Squamata > Dipsadidae > Thermophis > Thermophis baileyi. The sequence continues at coordinate 3,201,596 of QLTV01004426.1, read as the reverse complement.
TTGGACTAATGCAATGTGCTCTATCTGGGGCTGCCCTTGGAGACCCTTCAGAATGCAGCAGCATGGGCAGCGCTGAGCATGCCTTGGTATGCCCACGTGACACCATAGCACCACAAGATGCGCTGGTTGCCAGTAGTTCTCTGAATGCAATTCAAGATGCTGGCTATCACCTGAAAGCACTTCATGGGATAGGGCCAGGTTATTTGAGGGACCACCAATCTCCCCTAGTTTCTGCCCATCCTGTAATGCTATGGGTCCCTTTGATCTATGGGAATCTGGGAGGTGTGTCTTTAACAGATTAACACAGTTGGAAGGGACCTTGTAGGTCATCTAGTCCAACCCCCTGCTCAAGCAGGAGACCCTACACCATTTCTGACAAATGGCAGTCCAATCTCTTCTTGAAAGTCTCAAGTGATGAAGCTCCCACAACTTCCGAAGGCAAGCTGTTCCATTGGTTGATTGTTCTCACTGTCAGAAAGTTCCTCCTTATTTCTAGGTTGAATCTCTCCTTGATCAGTTTCCATCCATTATTCCTTGTCTGTCCTTCAGGTGCTTTGGAGAATTGCTTGACCCCCTCCTCTCTGTGGCAGCCCCTCAGATATTGGAACACTGCTATCATGTCTCCCTAGGTCCTTCTCTTCACTAGACTATCCATGCCCACTTCCTGCAACTGCTCTTCATATGTTTTAGTCTCCAGTCCTGGTTGCTCTCCTCTGCACTTTTTCTAGAGTCTCAATATCTTTTTTATAGTGTGGTGACCAAAACTGGATGAAGTACTCCAGATGTGGTCTAACTAAGGCTTTATAGAGTGGCATTAGTACCTCACTTGATCTAGATTGTATCCCTCTGTTAATGCAATTTAGGATTGCATTGGCTTTTTTGGCTGCCACTGCACACTGCTGGCTCATGTTCAGCTGGTTGTCTACTAGGACTCCAAGATACCTCTCACAGTCACTGCTATTAAGCCTGCTTTCACCCAGTTTATATGTATACTTTTGGTTTTTTTTACCTAAGTGTAGGACTTCACTTTTCTCTACATTGAATTTCATTTTGTTGGATAGGGCCCAGCGCTCAAGTCTGTCAAAATCCATCTGAATCTTGAGCCTCTCTTCTGGGGTGTTAGCTATTCCTGCCAGCTTAGTGTCATCTGCAAATTTGGTAAGTTCCCCTACTATTCCCTCATCTAAGTCATTTATGAAGATATTGAAGAGTACTGGGCCTAAGACGGAGACTTGTGGTACCCCACTGCTTACTTCTCTCCATGTGGACTTAGACCCATTAAGGACTGCTCGTTGAGTACGGTTTGTCAGCCAGTTGTGGATCCATCTGGTGGTGAGGTTGTCTATCCCACTTTTCTCTAGCTTACAAAGAAGTAGGTTATGGTCTACTTTGTCGAATGCCTTACTGAAGTCTAGGTATATTATGTCCTCAGTATTTCACTGGTCTACTAATTTAGTCACGGTGTTGAAGAATGAAATGAGATTGGTTCTTCTGTGCTTTGGCACCTGCTCTCTGGAATGATTCCCTCCCAGAGATCTATTTAGCTCCCATCCTGCTAGTCTTTAAAAACCTGGCTGTTCACCCAGGCTTTGGGGTAAGGTCATGATGCATCCCTGGATGGTTGGTGGTTGTATAATTGTCTGGATGCTTAGGTTCTTTTTACTGTTCTCTTATTATTTTCCTACTTTAAGTGTAAGCTGCCCAGTCATTCTGGAACCAGGCAGCTTCTAAACCTACTAAATAAATAAACAAGCAAATATATTCATAACATAGTGCTAAGATTCCAATTCTTATGTTCATCTGGCCGTGTCAAACCATTAGCTAGTTAGCAGGGGATAAGAATGTTTCTTTTCTCTTGAGACTTCAGAAAGTTCAGACATGGCAATAATCATCTACATCCTGGATGCCCAACTTATGGGACTAGTGGGCACTTATGGCATGCAAAGAACATAAGGGATGCGAAGAGCATCTCATAAAACAGCTGCTGCTTTATTTTGCAATCTTACCCATTTACAAAATGACCTTTGAGCAGGGAGATAACCCAGTTACAAAACCTCCATTTAGCAGGCTGCTTGCTGTCAGTGCTTCCTACTACTCCTGCTTATCTTTGTGTTTCTTCTGGACAACTATGCACCTCTGAAATTTACCTATTTATTCCATTTCTATAGCCACTCATCTTAGCCAAGTGACTCTGGGCAGCTTATAATTCTAAAACTATAAACAGTTAAAACAATTAGGAAGAATAAAAACTCCAACTCTTTCATCCTAATCAGGGTTCAACTAGATGCATGTTTTTTCTTCTTCTGCCAATGATTATAGTTATTGGTCTGATGTTCTTCCTTCTGAGTCCTTCCCAAGTGAACAGTTCTATGATATTGGGGAATAGACCGTGGGTGCCAGTTTGGTCGTGGTTAAGGCATCAAGCTAGAAAGCAAGAGACCGTGAATTCAAGTCCCACCTTAGGCATGAAAGCTAGCTGGGTGACCTTGAGCCAATCACTCTCTCTCTCAGCCCAGCTCACCTCACAGGGTAGTTGTTGTGGGGAAAATAGGAGGAGGAGGAGGAGGAGGTTGTATTGGATATATTCACTACCTTGAGTTGTAAAAATAATACCACATAGCTGAAGCAGTCCAGGGGGAGCTCCCATAGCCGACTTGGCCTGTCGGCAGCAGACGCAGGAGGTCACATATGACTGGACATCGTGGCGGAGACGAGGCCACCAGAAAGTCCGCGACACCAGGTTGAGGGTCTTAAAAAGGCCAAAATGTCCCGCCGCGGGGTCGTTGTGGCACTGGGACAAGATAAGACCCCGGAGCAGCCCCGATGGGACGTACAGTTTCTCCCGGTATCGCAAGAGGTCGTCGGAAAACATCCAGGGAGAATCGGGCCCTATCTCGCGCTTCTGGAGGTCGACGTATGCGTCCTGCCACTGTGCCTCCCAGATCTGTGCCTGTAGGTTGATAGGTTCGTGGATGGCAGCGAACGACTCGACGGGCAGAATAGTCCAAGGCGGAAGCGGGTCCTCGACGTGGGCATACTCGGGCTTCCTCGAGAGTGCATCCGCTCGTTGGTTGCGCCCACTCGGGATGTACGTGACCTTGAAGTTGAAGCGGGCAAAAAAGAAGGACTACTGGATCTGTCATTGATTGAGTTTCTGCGCAGTCTGCAGAAACTCCAGATTCTTGTGGTCCGTCCGGACTTCCACTTGATGTCGGGCCCCCTCGAGGTGATGTCTCCAGGTCTCGAACGCGGTCTTAATGGCCAGTAGCTCTTTTTCCCAGATGGTATAATTGGGCTCGGATGGATTCAATTTCCGGGAATAGTATGCACAAGGGAAAAGAGTACCGCCAGCCGCGCGAGCCTGGAGTAGCATGGCTCCGACCGCAATATCCGACGCGTCTGCTTCCACCACAAACGGACAGTGAAGGTCAGGATGCTTCAAAATTGGCTCTTTCATGAAGGCCTCCTTTAAGGCCAGAAACGCCTGCTGCTCAGGGATGCCCCACTGGAACGGGACTTTCTTTTGCAAGAGCCGAGTGAGAGGTATGGTCAAAGTGGCGAAGCCAGGGATGAACATCCTGTAATAGTTAGCGAACCCGAGGAGTCGCTGGACGTCTTTCACCCGACGAGGAGGTTGCCAACTTCTCAACACCTCGACCTTGCTCCGATCCATCGCTATGCCCTCGGGAGAAATGTGATGGCCCAAGAAGTCAATGGTTGTCTGATAGAATTGACATTTCTCCAGCTTTGCATAGAGCTGGTGGTCGTGAAGCCGTTGCAAGACCAGGCGGAGATGTTGGAGATGACTTTTCCGGGATGTCGAATAAATTAAGATGTCATCGAGATAGACCACGACAAACGGGTCCAAAAGATCCCGGAAAATGTCATTCATGAAATGCTGGAAGACAGCGGGAGCATTGGTTAATCCAAACGGCATGACCGTGTATTCAAAATGGCCAAACGGCATGATCATGTATTCAAAATGGCCATAACAGGTGCCGAACGCTGTCTTCCCCTCATCCCCTTCTTGGATCCGAACCAGATTGTAAGCGCCGCGCAGGTCCAACTTTGTAAACACGGTAGCCGCCCGAAGTGTCTCCAAGAGTTCAGGGATCAAGGGCAAAGGATACCGGTTACGCACCGTAATGGCATTAAGTTTATGGTAATTGCAGCACAGGCACAAGTCGCCGGTCTTTTTCTTCACAAAGAGGACCGGAGCGGACAAGGGCGACGACAAGGGCTGGATAAAACCCCGGGCCAGGTTTTTGTCCACAAAGTCCTGTAACGCGGCCAATTCAGGGTCCGACATAGAATACAACCGCCCTGCAGGGAGCGGTGCATCCGGAATTAAGTCAATGGGGCAATCGTACGGCCGGTGCAGGGGCAACTGGTCCGCCTCTTTCTCGCTAAAAACGTCCGCGAGGTCGGCCGGCAAAGACACCGCAGGTGGACCCTGCACCTGGCCTGCGCAGACTTGGCGCATATGATCCACGCATTGCAGGCTCGGGAACGACATGAAATTCTGGGACCAAAGGATGTGTGGATCATGAGTCTGAAGCCAAGCCAGCCCCAAAACCATTGGGAAATGTAATCCGGATGTGACATAAAATTGGATGGCCTCCTCATGCTTACTGATGGTCAGGCACACGGGTTGCGTGGCGGCCTTAATTGGGCCGGACAGAAGCACCCGACCATCAATGGTCTCGACGAGCATGGGAGGATCCACTGGACACAGAGGGACGGCAAAATGGGTAGCAAATGCCTCATCCATGAAATTAGTGGTCGCTCCGGAGTCCACCAAGGCATGGGCAGAAATCCCTTGGGGGTTGTTGGCCACGAAAACTTTGGTGTCCAAAATCAAGTGACGAGGCTGTCCGGGATCCATGTCTGCAGGGCGTGAGTTGGTGTTGGTACGTGCCCGACCCAGAGTCTCCCCTAGATCGGGCGCCGGCCGTTTCCCGACAGGGTAGGCTGCAACTGTGGTGCAAGACCAGAAACCAACGCCCCTCATCGCTTCTTGGGGCAAGAGACAGCAAAGTGTCCAGGCTCCCCACAGTATAAGCACAACCCCCCTGCCCATCATCTATCCTTCTCAGCAATGGACAGGCAGGGTCTGGCTGCACCAAGTTCCATGGGCTCCTCCCTTGGAGCTGGGGTCTCACGTACAACTGGGGTCGCACGAGGTTCCTGGACAGCACGACGAGGGGTCCGCCTCTGTAACCTTGCATCAATGCATAGGCACAGATGAACCATCTCATTAAGAGTTGGAGGAATGTCCACTCGAGCCAACTCATCTTGCAATGCCTCCGATAAGCCATCCTGGAAGGCATCCAGAAGTGCTGCCTCATTCCAGGCCGAGTCCTGGCTTAGCAACCGGAACTCACTGATATATTCCTGGAGGGATTGCCATCCTTGCTTTAAAGCCTTCAAACGTCTGGTGGAGGTTTGTGCTTTAATAGGATCCTCATACATTTGCTGTAAGTGCTCACAAAACCCCCGAAAGTCATTGAGCAACGGACTGTTGTGGACCAACAGGGGCGTGGCCTAACGAGCTGCAGAGCTGGAAAGCAAGCTGATAATGAAGCCTACTTTGTCCTGGTCATTTGGAAAGTCCTCAGCTCGCAAACTCATGAATAACTTGCATTGTCCAAGGAAAGCCGGAAACATTTCTAAATTACCAGCAAACTTGTCTGGCACAGCTACCGGGCAGTTTCTCCAAGGAGGAGGAGGAGGAGCAGGTGGAGTAGAAGTCACCTTTTCCTGGTGATCAGCCCTGTTCTGCCCCAGATACGAACAACGACGAAAGCAGCACACACAAAGTTCGTGCAAACCTTATTTTATTAAACAAAGATTTCTAATAAGCTTTCTTAGTAGTTTGTTGAAACAAAAATACGGTTTCAATCAGTCTTTTATGAACAAGGGCTGTTAATTCAATTTCATTAACAGCCAACAAGAGTCCCAGGTAAAATAACTCAATTCTTGATGCAATAGTCTTTCCGATATCAGTAATCTTACTGTGGTTTGGCAAGATGCCCAGAAGCAATTAGCAGAACAGATAACACAGGAAAACCAGAGCCAAAGAGACGTTTTCTGAATCCGATACATGAGGTGATTATGAAGAGTTTTTTCCTGCAAATTAATTCAGCCGTCGTCATCCCTTAAATAGGCTAGGGGCTTGGCCAATTAGCCCCAAGCCTTACTCCAGAGGAGACCTCCTCCTCAGGAACCATTCCTGCCTTTTGGCCACTCTGCGTGCCCGTGCATTGAGAATAGGCTCCTCCTCTTCTTCCTCTTCACTGATGGGAGCTTCTGGAGGTTCTGAAGGCCCTGGCTGAATCTCCGCCTCTGGCACTGAGTCCTCACCAACCTCCTCACTGTCCGACTCAGGTACCAGCTGCACAGGCCGCTGGCACATCACCACAACAGCCTCTTCTCTGTCAGAGTCCGCAACCAGCTGCACAGGTCGCTGGCGGGCCACAACACCTCTATGAGAGGATATGACCTATAAGAATCAAGAACCTGTGAGAGCCACTGAAAACCATGACTCCTTTCACTTGCTTGGCTGTCTGTCAACTCTTATCGTTCATCACCATTATCCCCTTCAATCAGCATCTCTCTATTCTGAACAAAAAGGAGCTTTCTGTGTTATTTCTATGGCATTGTAGCAGAGACTCATGTAGACCAGGAGGTGGGGAGATGGCTAGCATCAGGGGTGGGTTCTGGATCCTTTTGCTGCCGGTTCGCTCAGGGTCGTGCCGTGCGTGCACGCAGCAATCAAAAAATAGCTTCTGCGCATGCGCAGAAGCAAAATCCAAGATGGCGGCGCCCACGGAGACACCGACGGAACCGGTTCCATGACATCATCGCCGAGCTACTAACGGTTCTGAAAAACCGGTTAGAACTGGTAGGAACCCACCTCTGGCTAGCATGTAACTCCATGTTTTTGAATCTTAGCAACTAAGATGTGTAGATTTCAATATCCAGAGTTTCACAACCAGCAATGTATGCATCTAAAAGTTGTTGAGATTTTGCAAAGACTGATATAATAAACACCAATGTGGAATTCTCCAAAGCTAGAGGAGACCCAGTGAAGTTTATACTCCCCAGTCCCTTAAGCCTTCAAGGGCAGGCTTTGAAAACAAAACAGAATAATAAAATAACAGAGTTGGAAGGGACCTTGGAAGTCTTCTAGTCCAACCCTTATACCATTCCAGACAAATGGTTGCCCAATCTCTTCTTAAAAACCTCCAGTGTTGGAGCACCCACAAATTCTGGAGGCAAGTCGTTCCACTACTTTTTATATAATTTAAAACCACACTCTTTAGCTCCTAAGCAGTCCAAAGTAGAACTCAAAAAGTAAAATTCAAAATAAAATTCCTAACCAAGACCATAAATAGTTGTGGCTGGAGCAGTTGGAGACTTCTTCCGCTAATCTATCACCAACAGTCTCTGTAGACTCTCTAACCTCAGCCGTGGGTACATAAAGAAGCACCTAAGATGAGTACAGTAGTCTTCCTTTCTTTCCTCTGACTTTCCCAATTAAAACACCAGCTCTGCTCTTTACCTGATCAATCTGTTGTCTCAAGGCCTGGCAGAGTAGAAGGTGGGGGAGTTTGCTGTATGGGTCTCTTCAGGTGACTCCAGCAGTTTCTGTAGAGGAAAAAAAGGCAGAGTCAAGAGGGGAATCAGTCTGAAATCATTATGTTCCTAGAGGCCACCGGTGTCAAACTCACAGCATCACATTGCCATCACGTGATGTTTCGTAACATTTTTTCCCCTTCGCGGAGCTGGGGTAGGCGTGGCTTGCGTGTGACGCATCCGGCCTGCAGGCTGCCAGTTTGACACCCCTGCTATAGGCGATCCAACTCCAGCCCCCCTTGAATTCCCTTAAACTCTTATCTAGTGCCAATTTAGTGCTGACCGTTAGTTTATTTATTTATTGTGTATAGGCATAAATCATCTTGACTGGAATTTAATGTGTGGTCCCGATTCTTTGCCTGACGAAAGTCCATTCACCATCCCAAAAGTGGAGTCATCTGGCATCTCCCAAACAGGTGGAATTATATTCCCAGGTCCTGCTAGGGGAAAACGTCCCTTTGAACCCAACAGATATAAACAAA
>QLTV01004426.1:3176991-3193329 GCA_003457575.1 Thermophis baileyi | reverse complement strand
GGGACCTGGAGGAGACCAACTCTGTGGGATCTTACCGGTCGCTGGGAGCTATGTGGTAGAAGGCAGTCTCGAAGATAACCTGGCCTTGAGCCATGCAGGGCTTTAAAGGTAATAACCAACCAGTTGACTAAATTCCTTTGTCTAGGCCTGAGCAACAAATCATCGTAACTGGAACTTAATGTGTGGTCTCAATTTTTCCCACCTGACAGTTTCCTAATCTTTTAATTATCTTCTTGCTGGTGTCCCTCATGCTTCTTCTCCATCCTGCTTCCCCCTCCTCCCTTTCTCCTGCATAGGAGACTTTATGCTCAAGAGGTGCTGAGCATACAAAAATTCATTCACTGCTTACTTATAAGACAGCTGGGGTTTTCCCCTTGCCACAAGAGTCGATTCCTTTTGTCTTTTTAAAAAATTATTATTATTGAGACCTCACTGGAAGGCGTGACTCAAGCCAGTGATGGTGAACCTTTTTGGCTTGGTGTGTCAAAAATTCAGAAAATGCCTAATTTGATTCGGCTGGTATGTCACTGCTGTCCCCCCCTCCCCCAGCAAAAGAAAAACAATTCTTTATATATTTATTTAAAAAACACACAGTCCAATCATGTGTGCTGCTATGCATTATATAAAAAAAAACACCAAATAATTACAAAAATGAAAAACAAGTAAAATAAACTCATTTCAGAGAGTCCAGAGACCGTGTGAGAGCGTACCCCATTCTCACGTAGCCTCTGCAGCCTCCAAAATTGTGTGAGAATGGGATGTGCTTTTGAGAATACTTATTGGGTATTGGTGAATGCTGGTTTGCCAAAATGTCATGGCGTGTCATCTTTGACACGCCTGTCATAGGTTCGCCATCTCTGACTTAAGCATTTGGTGAAATAAGGATTCAGAAACATCCTCGTGAGAACAGAGTTGTTGGCTAACCTTTACAGTGGTGGGATTAAAATAATTTAACAACCGGTTCTCTGCCCTAATGACCAGCTGGGTAGGCATGGCTGGGTGGTCATGTGAGTGGGTGGGCGTGGCCAATTCGACGTCACTCACGTCGAGGGGCGCTTCTCCTCGTCTGGCCTCTCGTGACCGTGGGGATGCTGCAACTGTCATAAGTGTGGAAAACGGTCATAAGTCACTTTTTTCAGTGCCATTGTAACTTTGAATGATCACTAAATGAACTGTTGTAAGTCAAGGATTACCTGTACAAAAATAAAAAAAGCTTCTTTGCTTGCAAAAAGCTGCCCGAAATACCAATCATTAGATTAGAAATACCTGTAAACTGGAGTTACAAATCAGGCAGAGGGCCAGTGAGTGGGTGGGCGTGGCCAATTCGACGTCACTCACGTCGAGGGGCGCTTCTCCTCGTCTGGCCTCTCGTGACCGTGGGGATGCTGCAACTGTCATAAGTGTGGAAAACGGTCATAAGTCACTTTTTTCAGTGCCATTGTAACTTTGAATGATCACTAAATGAACTGTTGCAAGTCAAGGACTACCTGTACAAAAATACAAAAAGCTTCTTTGCTTGCAAAAAGCTGCCCTAAATACCAATCATTAGATTAGAAATGGGGGAATACACACTGAAGATCAATGATAGCCACAGCCATCATGGAAACCTAAACCATTCTGTCTGAATACTTTCCTTTTCATCAGCAATCCTTGCAAGCCGGAGTTATAAATCAGGCAGGGTGCCAGAGCACCTTGAGGAATTAAAATAGTTAAAATGCAATGATAACTATCAGCAGCCAACTCTTGCTCATGAAGTGAAACCCTTTAGCAGAGAGGTCATTTAAGCTCTCCAGAAAGTGGGTGGGCATATTTGGGCTACAAAATGCCGAGCTAAAGAAACAAATTAACAAATTATATAGGGAACCCAGGTTCAAGTCTCTGCCCTCCCAAGTTTATCAAGCATGGCTGGTCTCACTCAGCTCACAAGATATCCTAAGGAAATCATCCAGATTTAAGGAAAGATCACATGCCCCCCAGAAAGGCAGTAAAAAAAATCAGTGCCAAGCTTGCATCCTGCCTCTTGGAAGTACACCCCAAAAGGACAGTGCCAGGAACCATTAAAGCAGTGAAGGAAGACCCCCTCCCCAGATAGAAAAAGAAACCATGAGGCAGAAAAAAATTCAAACACAATACAAATAATTAAATCACAACAGTTTAAATCCTTTTAAAACTAAAACACAAGCCTTGTCTTGCTCATTGCCAGAGCTCATAACCCAGGCAAGCTCAAGTGTAAACACTTGAGACAAGCCTAATTACAAAGAAAGCAATTAGCTTTAGAATGTAGCAATGGAGCAAACACAGTAGCTGTTTGTTAAACCAATTACCAGAACGAATAGACACAGGAACTAGCTAGCCAGATTTCTGAACCCTGCTTCTTTTCAGGAACAGATGGAAAAAAATCCCTCCAGAGTCAGTAAGTCTGGGTGTACTGCAAAGAAACTTCAGCTGTTAGATGTAATAAGGATTAACTGAGAGGCAGATTCTGTAAACAGATTAGGCTAGAAACAACACCAGAATGCCTTCCTTACAGGATTAGTCCTGTAAAGTGGGGAAAAAAAACAAAAGGAGATTTCTTCCAACAACCGGTTCTCCAAACTCCTTAGAAAGTTAACGACAGGTTCTAGCGTACCGGTGCGAACTGGTAGAATCCCACCCCTGGACAAAGAAACCAAGACGTCTACAGAAGTTGCTAATGTTAATTTGGATGAGGGTTTTCCCCCCCACCAATCTCATAGTATAGGTAGTCCTCGACGTATGACCACAATTGAGCCCAAGATTTGTGTTACTAAGTGAGACAGTTGTTAAGTGAATTTGCCCTCTTTTACGACCTTTCTTGCCACCGTTGTTAACTGAATCGCTGCAGGTTGTTAAGTGAATCTGGCTTCCCCATTGACTTTGCTTGTCAGAAGGTCACAAAAGACGATCACATGACCACAGGACAATGCAATCATCATAAATATGAGTCCATTTCCAAGCATCTGAATTTTGATTATGTGACCATAGAGATGCTGCAATGATTGTAAATGTGAAAAATGGTCATAAGTCACTTTTTTCGTTGCTGTTGTAACTTTGAACAGTCACTAAATGAACTGTTGTATGTCGAGGACTACCTGTATATATAATCTGGACCACAATTGGAGTTCAATACTTTTAATGCAGAAACAGAAGAGCCAGATTGTTGCCTTGCTCACAGGTAATAAAAGGGGGTATGAAAATACATTAAGGAAAGTATTGTCTTTTTAACTGGAAATGTGTCCTAATATCGTCTCCTTCAAATAACATTAGCAAGGCTGCCATTGGCAACCTAACAACCGTTTCCCCTTCCCCAGCGATCATATTTCTGGAGTGGCATTATGGCTTTGAGAAAGCCATTAAAAAAAAAACGGGGAGAAAGACTTTTGCAGGATTAACAAGATAAAGAAAACATGCAGAACAGTGACTCTGAAATTCTGTCTAATCCCTTAATAATAGCTCCATTCTGGGTCACGTGACAGGGAAGAAAGAGGGAGGGGGGATTAGAATGGAGGAGTTGCCAACATTCTGAATGACCGCCAGCTGCCTCTCCCATAGGTTTGCATTGGTGGGTTTGTTTTCTCTGCAGCGTAAGGGTGATTTCTGAAGTTGATTTTTTTTTTAATTGGCTTCTCAACCACCCTTAATTTGGCTCTCTGAACATCAGCATAAGTCTCTGGAACAGTGTTTCTCAACCTTGGCAGCTTGAAGATGCGTGGACTTCAACAGCCAGAATTCCCCAGCCAGCGTGGCTGAGGAATTCTGGGTGTTGAAGTCCACACATCTTCAATCTGCCAAGGTTGAGAAACACTGTTCCAGAGACTTATGCTGATATTCAAACAGAATCTGGCCTCCTTAGCATAAATTCTTTCCAACATTCTGTTGGGCTGGAAAGAATAATAAGATAGAGAAAAATCAGACAGAGCATAGCTTTTGGAAATCTCTCCTATCCCTTTGCCAGTAATAACCGTAGAAGGCATCTGTATTTTCTTCTGCGAAGCAAAGTAACGTGTTTCTGCTTCTGTTGTGTCAGAGTGGGAAGCACAAGGCAGGCAGAACACAAGCTCTGAGTTATGAGACCAGGGTGGAGGGGGAGGGGCTTAGAAAGGAGCAGACAACATCTGGAGCTGCTGCCAAACTATTCCTCCCACAGCGATGCATCGGGAAAGTTTTTCTGCATGTTTCTCCCTGTTACTTCAAGCCGGATTCAGCCAATTTTTGAACTTTTATTTTTATTTTGTCGGCTTCTCCTACCACACCAGATTTGGTCCTTTTAGTTTTCAGAGAGTTTTCCTTCTGAGAGATACTAATGGACAGGAAATCCCAAGATCCTGTACATCATTTCTTCCAATATTCCTTTGGCTTGGAAAGAATCAAAATGAGTTTGACTTATTTCAGAGTGCTTCTAGGCAGTTTAATCAATTCAAACATGAGGTTTTTCTTATCTCTTTGATCCAGATGGTACTGCTGGTGAAATTCCACAGTGGCTGGAAATTATGGAAGAATTTTTGCTTTTAAGTTAATAACCTTAAAAAAAAACATGAAATGGAAGGGATTTGATGAAAAGGATAATATTCATTTTTGCAACCTCTGGAATAATGGGGTTGAATATCCTGTTCTGCTAAAGCAGTGCAATTAAATAATGTGAAATTAGTTTTCTAAGAACTTAAAACTAGTTTATTTGTTATAATAGTGAAAGAAAACAGTGCTTTATGTGTACTAAACACCTGAAAGAACATTTTATACAAGCTGGCTGCAATTGCCTTGCTGTTGAAGATGCAGTTCAGGAGTTGAAACATTAACTCATATAGTTTGGTCTTGTCTTATATTATTGTCACATTTTGGACTGAAGTCAACAGGGTTGATTCAGAGCAATACAGGTAGTCCTCGACTTACGACCATGATTGAGCCCACAATTTCTGTTGTTAAGTGAGACTTGCCCCATTTTACGACCTTTCTGGCCACAGTTGTTAAGTGAATCACTGCAGGTGTTAAATTAGTTACACAGTTGTTAAGTGAATCTGGCTTCCCTATTGACTTTGCTTGTCAGAAGTTCGCAAAACCTGATCGCATGACTCTGGGACACTGCAACCGTCATAAAGATGAGTCAGTTTTCAAGCATCTGAATTCTGATCACATGACCATGGGGATGCTGCAATGCTCATAAGTGTGAAAAACGGTCATAGGTCACTTTTTTCAGAGCTGTTGTAACTTTGAACGGTCGCTAAATGAACTGTTGTAAGTCGAGGACTACTTGTAGATTTCCGATACACGCAGTTTGTCAACAACTTTTTGTAACAAAGGAACAAGACTTTGGGGTAATATAGTTGAGTTTTCTTTTTTGTTCTGTTTATAGTACATTTTATTTTATTTGCTTATTACATACCAAGTAAATCCTACAGTGCTAATATTATTGCAGAGATACATTTTCTTCTGTTAGCTTGTTGTAATAAAATAACAAATTTAAACAATTAAACCATCAGTTATCTAACCCTGGACTACTACGGAAGCTAATTTTTAAGCAAACATATGCATTTGGAATGGCGCAGGGGGAAAGCTCCTCTTCTTTCCCTTGCCTGCAGCTGAAACTTTGTCTGAAGCAGACCATCATGCTTGCTCAACAGCCCACTGCCAGAAGAAGCCAGGGCTTATCATGATGTGTGAACCTTTACAAACGAAACCCCCAGTGATTTACATAATCGGGTTCAAAGGCAGTTCAGAATTTTGTCTCATGGCGGCAGAAAAAGAAATGGAGCATCGCTGCCTTGCATGGCCCCCGTGGTTGCACTGCATTGCCCACAATTTTTTTTTAAACTGCCATATCTCACTGAGTTTGTTTATGCATATAAATAAACTTAATTAATGTATAAATACCAGTTAAAAAGGGAACAACCAGTCACGCATTCAGCCTCTGGTTACAGCTACATAAACATATTACAGCAGAATGCATCGAAAAATAAGAGGAAGCCAACAATAGAATGGGAGAGGGGAAAGGGAGATGTTGGTACAGCCAAGAAGAACAATAGCGGGAAGAAAAAAAATCAGTGGGAAAGCGCATTACTCAGTTTTTATAGAAAAGCCACTCAACTCTCTGTTCATCAACAGCCAGAACATCCGTTAGCACTGTTCAGGTTTGTGGGCTTCCTTTTAGGTTTTGCAGAAGCCCAAAGGAACCAAGCGGGCTCCTGCCTCTGTCAAAATATGATGGCTACCCCGATAATAACTTCATGACAAATTGCAGACACGGCAGGCAATGACACGTCTTTGTGGCGGACCAGACAATCAGCACCGGTGTGCAACTTTCTGCCTTTGCAGCCTGCTATTTCCTCGCTGGCGCTGCTGTGAATTATTTACACTTGGAAAGCTCACCCAAGAGAAGGGAGAGAAATGCGCTGGGAGAGAAATGCATGCACACACTCTCACGCATGCTGAAGAAATTGGTTACCGCATATGTAATTTATGCTGTGCAAAATGAGCTTCTCCTCGCCTTCCCCCTTGCCCCCCCTCCCCTGGCACTAATTTAAAAGGATACTGTCCAATACCTTGTGGCCTGGCTTTTTACAGTCTGCCAACCCTCAAGGAGATGTTTGCATAATTTCTATTGTTTATTCTTTTCCCAGTGTAACCACAAGATTCGGGAGAAGAATGCAAGTTTTTTTCCCCCTGGAAATGAAATTTGGGAAGGAAACAAAGAGGTTCAAGGGAGCAAGTCCAAGCAAGCCGGGGGTGAAATCCAGCAGGTTCTAACAGGTTCTGGAGAACCGGTAGCGGAAATTTTGAGTAGTTTGGAGAACCGGCAAATACCACCTCTGGCTGGCCCCAGAGTGGGCTGGGAATGGGGATTTTGCAGTATCCTTCCCCTGGAGTGGAGAGGGAATGGGGATTTTGCAATATCCTTCCCCTGCCACGCCCACCAAGCCACACCCACCAAGCCACACCACGCCCACCAAGCCACGGCCGCAGAACCAGTAGTTTAAAAATTTGGATTTCACCTCTGAAGCAAGCCACTATTCTACAATGGATCTGAATCACGTAAAGTAGCGGTCCCCAACTTCCTTGCACCAGGGACCAGTTTCGGAAGAAAAATCATCCTCCACGGACTGGGTGGTGGTGGTTTTGTATACAGCCTAGATCCTGTACCTGCACAGATGAAGCTTTGCTTGCTCACCTGTCGCTTGTGCGTCCCAGTTCCTAACAGGCCAGGGACTGGTACCGGTCTGTGGCCCAGGGGTTGGAGACCTCTGAGATAAAGATTTCATATCCAGCATCACAGCCCTGTAAATATCACAGAAAGGGGGAAAAATGGCTTGTGAATTTGAATTGGTAATCCTCACCCTTTACCATGTGTGCACTAACTCCCAAAATTCCCCAGCCAGAATGAAGTTGAAGTCCACACATCTTTTGTCAAGGCTGAGGAAAAGTGAACTGAACTGAATGAAATGAACTGAAGAAGCTTTTTGGATGAGAAGCTAAATGTTTTCAAAGAAAAACTAAGAAAGTCCAGTTGCCTTTTGGAAAAGCACCTTTGGGACAACCATGACCTGGATGATCGAGGATTTCCATAGACACTGAGGAACCCTGGTTTGGATAGATCTATTATTTTCAGAACAGAGTAAAATCTAAATTCTTTTTCAAGGTTGACTTCAGCTCTGAGTGACATGGAAATACACAGCTTGCTTTCTTGGCAATGAAATGGTACGTATCACCTTATCCAGTTTCTTTCTTTCTTTTTGCTTCTCTCATATCATCTATCTATCTATCTATCTATCTATCTATCTATCTATCTATCTATCTATCTATCTATCTAGATATTATGAAAATGCTCNTCTATCTATCTATCATCTAAACTCTCTCTCTCTGTATCATCTCTCTCTCTCTCATCTCTCTCTCTCTAATCTCTCTCTCTCTCTCCCTCCCTCCCTCCCTTCCTCCCTCTCTCTCCTAATACAGTAATATACTGTATATGAGATTGAGTAGGCAGGCTCACTCTGGGGTCCTTTTTCTCAGAGACTGTTACTTGAAGGGAAGTTGATTATATTTTATTTATTTATTAAATTTATATGTCACTATCTCACTGTTGAGGGATTCTGGGTGCCCCCTAACAGTTATCTCCTCTCCTCCAGAATAATATATATATGAAATGGTAGCTACCACCTTGTCCAGTTTCTTTCTTTCTTTTTGTTTGTCTCAGATAGATGATAGATAGATAGATAGATAGATAGATAGATAGATAGATAGATAGATAGAGAGAGAGAGAGAGAGAGAGAGAGAGAGGTAAAGGTTCCCCTCACACATATGTGCTAGTCATTCCCGACTCTAGGGGCGGTGTTCATCTCCGTTTCAAAGCCGAAGAGCCAGTGCTGTCTGAAGACGTCTCTGTGGTCATGTGGCCAGCATGACTAAACGCCAAAGGCGCACGGAACACTGTTACCTTCCCACCAAAGGTGGTCCCTATTTTTCTACTTGCATTTTTTGCGTGCTTTCGAACTGCTAGCTTGGCAGAAGCTGGGACAAGTAACGGGAGCTCACCAGGTTACGCGGCACTAGGGATTCGAACCGCTGAACTGCTAACCTTTCGATCGACAAGCTCAGCGTCTTAGCCACTGAGCCACCGCGTCCCTTAGATAGATAGATGGTAAAATAAAATAAAATAAAATATAATCAACTTCCCTTCAAGTGACAGTCTCTGAGAAAAAGGACCCAGAGTGAGCCTGCCCTACTCAATCATGTTGGGAGAGCAAATGGTACTGGGAGAAGTTGGTCCTCTATATATCCAGGGCCTGGATCATGCAAGGCTTCAAAGATGTCAACCGAAATCAACTGGCAACGGGTTGCAGGTCTTAAAATAGAAATGTTATATGGGTGAACCAAGGTACACCTATAACTAATCAGGCTGCATTCTGAACCTGCTATAGCTTCATAAGACTCTTAAAGGACAGTCCCATGTAGAGCACATTGCAAGAATCCCATGACAAGGTGAATAAGGCAAGTAAAGGGACTGCAAGTAAAGCTTGCAGTAGGTAATTGTAATAGGTATGCAAAGGCTCTGACTTTTCTTGACAATTTTCCAAATATTAATCAACCACATTCCCCCAGAAATTCTTAGGGCTCCCATCCTTACCTTAAACCAGAGATGGGGAATGATGGCCCCTTTATGATTTGTGGACTTCAACTTTCAGAATTCCCGAGCCAGTAAGAATTCTGGAAGTTGAAGTCCACAGGTCATAAAAGGGCCATCGTTCCCTACCCCTGCCTTAAACCAGGGGTGGATTCCTCCCGGTTTGGACCGGTTCTCCCGAACTGGTAGCGGCCCGCTGGTGATGTCACGATGATGTCACCGAACTGGATCAGTCGGTGCTGGTCCGTGGGGGCCACCATCTTTTTTTTAAATTTTTTTTTTATTTTTTTCAAATTTTTTTCCCTGAATTTTTTTATTTTTTTTTCCTTCTGAGCATGCGCAGAAGCCGACTTCTGGCACTGTGCATGCGGTTGCCATCTTTTTTTTTGGCTTTGTTTTTTAATTTTTAATTTTTTTCAGATTTTTTGTTACTGCACGTACGCGCACACGCGCCCATGAGGTGCGCCCACACGGCGTGCCCATGCAGCGCGCCCATGCGGCGCGGGAGGGAGCGAACTGGCAGCGAGGTAAGTTGGAACCCACCCCTGCCTTAAACCCTCAACACCTGGCTCTTCCACCAGACCAACCAGCTTGGGGTGCAATCAGTGATAGATCCTTCCTTTAAAGCTTTGATCTCTTTGATGGTGATACCAGGAGCCACCCTTCCCCAAAAGCAAAATAAATAAGCAGAATTCAAATTTTCAGTGTAATTGAAATTAAACTGAGTCAGTGCATCTAATCTGATAACATTTTCACACTACTAACTTTTGCTCATGTCAAATGTCCACTGGAGTTGGGCAACTGATAAATCATCCATCATCCATCATCATCATCATCATCATCATCATCATCATCATCATCATCATCATCATCATCTGTTTGCAAGTTTTGGAGGACTGGGGCCTGGGCTGCACTCAAGGCTTGAAAGTTGAATGAAGCTTCAAATTGCACACTTTTTAGTCAGGAAGAGACATTCAATTTTGGGATGAGGACCTGAGTCATGGCTACAGGTGATCCAGAAGAATTTTCATGGTCCAAAATGGGAAGCTCAATATGATATAAATCACATTCATTTGGATTATTACCTTATTCACAAATACTGCCCTTTAACTTCCTTTGTAATCCTTTTTTTCATTGCATTTTTATTAGCGACTGTCAAAGGAACCCTATAGCTCTCTGGAAAAGAAGCATTAAATAAATAAACAGGCATATTGTTACCTGCTCAACAACAGCGTGTGTGCATCTTTATGGAAAGACAAAGCCATGGAGGATAACGCTGTATCTTTTGGCTTTAGATAATTTATTCCTGATTTATTTTAGTTAGGCAGCCCAATCCTTGTATACTATCCTTGGGGAGTGAAAAGCCCCATCTTCTGGAAGGCAATGTGCTGCCTCTTGCCTTCTCTGGATTACCTGATCAGTATTGTTATTATTATTATCCTTACCTGGAACTCCCAATGCTTCCCAATTAATGACCTATGCATTTTGAGTTTACAACAGGAACCAGGACTGCTGGGATTGACACTGCTAAGCAATGTGGTCATGTGATATTGTGCTCTATGTGATATTGTGCTCTATGACTGCATTGGTTAGCAATGGAAAACCTAGTCCCAATTGCCATTACAACCTGACTACCTGCATTATATAGTGGTTAGAGTGCAGTATTGCAGGCTACTTCTGCTGCCTGCCTTCTGCCTGCAAATTGGCAGTTCAAATCTCACCGGCTCAAGGTTGACTCAGCCTTCCATCCTTCCGAGGTGGGTAAAATGAGGACCCAAATTGTTGGGGGCAATATGCTGACTCTGTAAACTGCTTAGAGAGGGCTGTAAAGCACTGTGAAGCGGTATATAAGTCTAAGTGCTATTGCTATTATAATAGTCTATGGTCTGTTTAGATATTTATCAGTTTTATGACAAGACGAATGAGCCCAAATGAGCAGAGTGAAATTTATGAGGGAAAAATGTGAAGTCTTGGGTCTGGGAGGGAAAAAAAATGAAAGGCAGAATGCAGGATGGATGGAGGGAGGAAGCAGGAGGTTCTAGGTGTTTTACTATGGTTAGTCCTCAACTTACAACCATTTATTTAGTGACTGAAGTTACAATGGCACCAAAAAATGATTTGTGACCATTTTTACACTTATAACCACTGCAGCATCCCCAACATTATGTGATCAAAATTCAGAATCTTGGCAACTGGCTCATGTTTATGAGGGTTGCAGTGTCCCAGGGTCATGTGATCATCTTTTGTGACCCTCTGACAAGCAAAGTCAAAAGGAAAGCCAGATCCATTTAACAACTGTATTATTAACTTAATAGCAATAGCAATAGCTATAGCACTTAGATTTATATACCGCTTCATAGTGCTTTACAGCCCTCTCTAAGCGGTTCACAGAGTCAGCCTATTGCCCCCAACAATCTGGGTCCTCATTTTACCCACCTCGGAAGGATGGAAGGCTGAGTCAACCTTGAACCTGGTGAGATTTGAACCGCCGAACTGCAGCTAGCAGTCAGCTGAAGTAGCCTGCAGTAATGCACTCTAACCACTGCGCCACCTCGGCTCTTAATAGCTGCAGTGATTCGCAACTGTGCAACAAAAGTTGTAAAATGGGGGGCAAAACTCATTTAACAACTGTCTTGCTTAACAACAGAAATTCTGAACTCAATTGTGGTTGTAGGTTGAGGACTACCTGTATATTATAAGTTGAACATAAGCCAACAGTTTGATGCCGCTGCTTAAAACGCAAATGTTACCCTGTTTCCCCGAAAATAAGACCCGGTCTTATTTTTTTTTTTGAACCCTGAAATAAGCGCTAGCTGAAATAAGCGCTTGGCCTTATTGCCATGCACTCAAAAGCCCGATTGGGCTTATTATCAGGGGATGTCTTATTTGGGGGGAAATAGGGTATTTTCTCATGCATTAATAGGAGGATAGAGCCCAGATCACAGTAATTGCTCTTTTCTGGCCTGCCATACTCTTTTGGTATATGGTAACCAGCTTGGGGCAAATGTGGAGGAAAAGACTTGCAGTGGCCAGCCTGAACATTTCCTTCCCTTGATTTGCTCTGCTAGGATTTTGAGGCAGCCTAAAAACACTGGACCACATCTGGTACCCAATCATAAAAGGAAACTACCGATAGCCCCCTGAGTGTGGTTGCATAGGTGTTTGTGGAGGAAAGATTCAAGTGAGATGCAAGAGCAGAGAGGGAGAATTTGCAGCTGAGTGAATGGAGCAGCTGTCAGGACAAAGTGTAGCTTAGCTGGTGACTGATGGGGAAGGAGGAGGCTTGGACAAAGCAAAGCAACAGCAGACACACTGCAAGGGGAAGCAGAGCCCAGCAGAGATGCTGAGAGCCCACAGCCAGTCAGCAGCTGGTAAAGGTCTTCTTCTCTCCCCCGCACTCCCCCAGCACAGATTGAGAAACTGCAAAGCCAACACTTCAGCAGCAGCTCAGAATAGTAGCTGGCAGCAACAGAAGCCAACTAACTTGAAGGTGGCTAATAGTGGCTAATGGCTTTGTTATAAGATCAGGCAAGCAAAAGAGAATCAAATTGTTCATAGGCAGAGGTAGTATTCACTTACCTTCCCTACCGGTTCGCAAATGTGAGCGCGTGCGACCACCTTCCACGCATGCGCGTGACCATCCGTGCACGCGCTTTGCTCGCGCATGTGGCTTGCACGCATGCGCGCGGCTTCAAAACATGCAGAAATAGGATGGCATAGCTCCGGGGGAGGGGGGGCAGGCCCACCTGCAGGTCGCCACTACTGGTTCGCCCGAACTGGTCCGAACTGGCAGAATACCACCTCTGTTCATAGGACTGTTTATTAAGAATTAGACAGATGTCAGTATAAGTATCCGTATCAGTATGAAGTATAATGTAGCATGAAAGCTAGCTTGGGGTAGTGGTGAAGTCATCAGCCTAGAAACCAGGAGACCATGGGTTCTAGCCCCACCTTAAGCACAAAGTGAGCTGGGTGACCTTGGGCCAGTAACTCCTTCTCATCCCTAGAAAGCAGGCAATGGCAAAACACTTCCAAAATTATTGCCAATAAAGGTTTAGTGACTTGGCTGTGTAGTTGTCTTGGAAGGCATAAGCTTCCAGGGGAGGCATAGCAAACTGTAGATGTCTCAGTGGAATCAGAGCTGACAATCGTATGCAGAATCAGTGAGTAGAGCAGTTCTTCAGAAACTCTGAACAAAGTGAGGACGGGAGATTGCCCACATGTGCTCCAGACAGCAGCTCCTTACAAAGAGACCGCAGGTGAGTAGTCTCCCATGGGTGTGAGTGCTGGGAGATGACAGGAATAGTCATCTTGTCTCAGTCATGGCCAGTACCTTTCATAGGACACTGTTTGCTAATTTTACTTTCAAATCACTTTCAAAAATTGTTTTAATCTAGTCTTAGGCTATTATAGCCCTTATTTGAATTTGAAAATGCTGGGCAAGTTTCCCTTGAATCCTCAATGAAAGAAAAATGTAATCATAAGCTTAAGAATTTAAAGAAATTTAAATAAACAACAGAAAGCTAAATCAGATTTTTGTCTTAGAAACTTCGGAATGGACTAAGAGTCCAGATAAATTTGGAACACAGAAACTTTTACAAAGATGTTGGTGTTAATGATAAAGAACAAACAACTTCTCATGGGAAATAGGCCTGTTTTGTTTTTTGCAAGACATAACAATGATAAGTAATAATATGATTTTAAAGCAGAGGAGAAAAAAAAAGCCTACTTTTGAGGTAATATTGTGACCTACAGATGATGCAAAACATTGTAAAATTGGAAATATTAAAGAAATTTGAAAAAAGTTGAAAAAAAGGGAGAAAAAAAAAAGTAGCCACCACACGAATGATGTCAGTCATGATATCTGCCTTTCTGAATAGACTGTCCAAAAGAGAGCCGAGGTGGCGCAGTGGTTAGAGTGCACCACTGCAGGCTACTTCAGTGAGCCGAGGTGGCGCAGTGGTTAGAGTACAGCACTGCAGGCTACTTCAGCTGACTGCTAGCTGCAGTTCGGCGGTTCAAATCTCACCGGCTCAAGGTTGACTCAGCCTTCCATCCTTCCGAGGTGGGTAAAATGAGGACCCAGATTGTTGGGGGCAATAGGCTGACTCTGTAAACCGCTTAGAGAGGGCTGTAAAGCACTATGAAGCGGTATATAAGTCTAAGTGCTATTGCTAAAAGGTATTATATTTTCTTGGACTTTTTACTGTTTCTCTTCTCAAAGTTCAGTTTGTATTATATTTTACTATTATAATTGACAATTTTAATAAAAATTATATATATGAAGACTGACTTGAAGCATTAGAATAAGTTAGAGATTAGGAAATAAGTTTGTTAAGCTTTTTATGTACAGTCTCCCTGGAAACACTGAGGGAGAGAGATAATAACAGTCTCTTTGCTGGTGGTCTTCCTTTTCTCAAAAGAGCCCCCTCATTGGATTGCAATCTGAAAACAATATCAACAAAGTGGAATGTGTTCAGACAAGAGCTGCTAAGAAGGTGAGGGGTTCAGGAACCAAGTCCTATGAGGGACAATTAAAGGAACTACAGCAGGTCTCGTTAGCCTGCAGAGGAAAAAATGGAGGAAAGGTAAAATTACATTCTTCAGATATCTGAAGGGATGTTATAAAGAGGAGGAAGTGGTCTCTATGGCTTTGAAGGACAGTTTCAAAATCAATGGGTTGAACTGCAGGGAAGTGTATTCAGGTGCACTTGAGGGATTTCTGATGGTAAGAATTGTCAACTAGCAAAAGAACTTGTCTCAAGAAATGGAGTGTTGTTCTTCACTAGAAGAAGTTGGATAGCCATACATCTGAAATGCTTTACATGTTAAGCACTAGATGACCTCTGAAGACCCTTCTAACCGTATGACTCTACAATAGGGTTGTATTTGGCCTGAAAGCTCCAGATTTCCACCCATTATTTGTGGTAGGCTGGGACAGAGTAGGGGAGTGAAGTAAATGTCAATGTAAATTATATACAGTAGTATGATATAAAATCATCCATAAAACAATAACAATAGCAAACTCCACACTGCAGATCTTTAACAGTTAACTTCCAAAGGCCTTCCAAATTACGGTAAATCTTAACCAACTTCTGGAAGGCCGTAACAGTTGGGCTGTACTTGCCTGAGGGGCAATTGCTCCAATAGAGAATAAAATGCCACAAAAAATGCTTCCTTCTGCATCCCTTCCCATTGTACCTCCTTAGAGGATGCAACCTTTAGTAGGCACTCTCTATTCATCCAAGCTAGAAGTGAGTTATAGTCAGGGATAAAAATGGTTTCTTCTGTTACATTCTCTCTCCCACCTTTGGGATCTGTGGTTTCACTGACATTCAGCCTCCAGGCTGGTTACTGGAAGCAGATTTCAACAAAGAGAGATGGAAAAGAGCAAATGAAGATCAGTGGGGCTAGAAAAGTGGCTACGTTCAAAGCCATGTAGGGATCAAATTCATGACAGCAGTCAACAGAATCACCCAAATGCTAAAGGAGTCACTTCCTGCAACAGAGAAACTATTTAAAGTTAAACTAAGAGATAAATTCTGTGGATGATGCTTTATGGTCAGCTGATAAGAGTTGACAAGTCCTCAGATTTCAGCCCTTACTACAGATACAGATAAACAGAGTTGGAAGGGACCTTGTAGGTCATCTAGTCCAACCCCCCGCCCAAGCAGAACCTACACCATTTTTGACAGATTTAAAGAACGGTTGCTGGAACTGGGTATGTCTAGTCTGATGAAAAGAAGGACTAGGGATGACATGATAGCAGTGTTGCAATATCTCAGGGGCTGCCACAAAGAAAAGGGGGTCAGCCTATTCTCCAAAGCACCTGAAGGCAGGGCAAGAAGCAATGGATGAAAACTAATTAAGGAGAGAAGCAACCTAAAACTGAGGAGAAATTTCCTGACAGAACAATTAATCAATGGAACAACTTGCCTCCAGAAGTTGTGGGTGTTCCAACACTGGAAGTTTTTAAGAAGAGATTGGATAACCATTTGTCTGAAATGGTATATAGGGTTTCCTGCCTAAGCAGAGGGTTGGACTAGAAGACCTACAAGGTCTCTTCCAACTCTGTTATTCTATTCTATTTAGATGGCAGGCCAGTCTCTTCTTGAAAGCTTCCAGTGATGAAGCTCCTACAACTTCTGAACGCAACTTCTGTTCCATCGGTGGATGTTTCTCACAGTCAGAAAATTCCTCCTTATGTC
>QLTV01004426.1:3160341-3176979 GCA_003457575.1 Thermophis baileyi | reverse complement strand
CTGGTCTTCTCTTCACTAGCCTAGCCATGCCCAGTTCCTGCAATCGTTCATTGTATGTTTTAGCCTCCAGTCCCCTAATCATCTTGGCTGCTCTTCTCTGCACTCTTTCTAGAGTTTCAACATTTTTTTTATAGTGTGGTGATCAAAACTGGATGCAGTACTCTAGGTGTGGTCTTACTAAGACTTTATAGAGTGGTATTAGTACCTCCCTTGATCTTGATTGTATCCCTCTGTTAAAGCAACTTAGGATTGCATTGGCTTTTTTGGCTGCCGCCGCACACTGCTGGCTCATATTTAGCTGGTTGTCCACTAAGACTCCAAGATCCCTCTCATAGTTAGACAACACCATGACCTGTTGGGTCATCGTTTAAGAGCATTTTAATACCTAAGCAGTGAAACAGAATAATCCCAGGCACACAGAGCAGTGGGAGTGGGAGCAACTCCTGACTTCCCACTGACTTCTGCATTGACTTGAATTGAGGAATTGAAGAGAAACTTCCTAATAGTGAGGACAATTAACCAGTGGAACAGCTTTCCAGTCGTTGTGGGTGCTTCATCACTGGAGGTTTTTAAGAAGAGCCTGGACAGTCACTTGTCTCAAATGGTATTGGCTTGCTTGAGCACAGGGCTGGACTAGAAGACCTCCAAGGTCCCTTCCAGTTCTATTCCAATTCTGACTTTCCTTGTAGGAAGCTGGCAGGGAGCATTGGAAATGACCATCATGTGACTATGGCTGATAGTAGCAGTACAACAGCACTGAAATGTCCATGACTTTGCCAAATTTCAATCCCATGAGGGCAATGGGTCCTGGATTCTGGATTCATTCTGTAAGTCAACCCATTTGAGGTATGCAAATTCAAAAAATAGTAGTCTGATGATGCACCGTTTTGCCCAACTGAAGGTTACAAACAGATACAAAAGTTTTGGTAGTACATAGTATATAGATGTGCGGTAGGCTGGAATATGATAAAGGAGTGAAAAATAGACAGGCTGGTAGTACAGCCTAGAGCAGGGGTGTCGAACTCAAGGCCTGCGGGCCGGATGAAGCCCGTGGGGTGCTTAAATCTGGCCTGCGGGGCCGGCCTGGAAATAGCAAAGGACTGGCCTGCAGTGCCTCTGGCAGCCAAAATGGGCTGTGGGGGGACTGTACCCCATTTTGGCCGGCAGGGTGCTGCAGGAGGCATCCCCCCCACTGGCCAGCCTGTGGAGAACTACAATGCTGATCCGGCCCTCGAAGAAATCCAGTTTGACACCCCTGACCTAGAGGATCCCCTAGAGTAGAGAATACAGCCCCCACTTTCTCAGCCAGTGTTGTCTGCAATGAGTGGGTGTTAAAGTAGTCCAGATGGTGAGTGTGATCAAAGCCTTATACCCTTTGTATATACTCCTTTGCAGCTCAGTTTCTGCCTTTTTGCTTGCTTCTGCAACTCCAGTCTGGAGCCTATACATCATAGTAGTAGAAGACAAAAATGGAACAGAATGCAGCTGTTATCCCAGCAAGCCGATATATCACAAACACAGGCTGTTTGTGAGATACAGCAATAGCACTTAGACTTATATACCGCTTCATAGTGGTCCATAGTGCAGCACTCTCTGAGCGGTTTACAAATGTCAGCATATTGGCCCCCCCACCAATCTGGGTCTTCATTTTACCGACCTCGGAAGGATGAAATGCTGAGTCAATTTTGAGCCGGTCAGGATTGAACTCCTGGCTGTGGGCAGAGTTAGCCTGCAATACTGCATTCTAACCACTGCACCACTATAACTATATGTTGAGGATTGTTCATGAGGACTGCAACGTTACTATAACCTTCCACGGGAAAGTGCTACCTATTGGAGAGAATGCATGCTAATTGAAGTAAATAACTATTTAGGGAATGAGAAGCAGCAGTCATTTGCATACATTAAACCAAAACCTCACTATTACTTCTTTTTTTTTTTACTGTTTTACCTGGACAAAATGCATGCTTGTCTCTCCAGGAAGAATGGGAGCCTGGAATGTGGTCTGGCAGGGATTTGGGCTTTGCATGCAAACTGTCCAGTCTGAGTGGGGAAAATGTGAAGTTTTTGCTTAGCTCTAATTGCATTGAAAATATTGTAGTGGGATGTGAGCAGCTAATGAAGCATTTTAGTTCTATTGATTCCTTTTTAATAAAAGTTGATGTGCCTAATTATAGTTTATGGATGAAAATTTCTCCTATTTTTTTTTTAATATGTACATATGCCTGTTTAGTTGTTTAGCATTCTGGGCACAAAATTGTATTACTGTGTATCAAGCCAATTCTAAACGGAATTGTGGCCAGTGAGTTTAGGATTACAGCTGATGCCTCTTCACTAGTAAAGCTTTTAAAACTGCTTTAATTATTTAAATGTGTTCTACAGCAGCGACATTAAAAAGAGAGGGGGAAGTTAAATAAGGGGGAAAAAATTCTCAAAGCACTCACACTTTCAGCATTCATACTCAAGAGGGATATCAAACTCACTCTCTTCAGTTCTCTGAGTAGAGCAACCAGGAACACATTTTTCTCACCTTTTATTATCAAGAAATGCCATCCAACTCAAAGGGAATTCTTTATATGCAAAGTTTTCTCTCCCCCCCCCCGCCAGTCTAATATTCCAAAGCTACTGCATTTCTCAAGAGTTTCAATTTAACTTTAGTTACATTGCATTATTCGGAGCAGATTTCTGAATTTGTGATATCAAGGTGATGAGAAAAGCCAATCATCTTGGAAATTGCAACAGATGGAAGCTTATCAAAGAGAGATCCAACCTAGAATTAAGGAGAAATTTGCTGTCAGTGAAAACAATCAGGGGAATGGCTTGCCTCCAGAAAATTGGGGTGCTCCATCACTGGATGTTTTTAAGAAGAGACTGGACAGTCATTTGTCTGGAATGGTACTGGTATAGGGTCTCCTGCTTGAGCAGGGGGGTTGGACTAGAAGACCTTCAAGGTCCCTTTCAATGCTGTTATTCTGGAATTCTCCAAACCAATGGAACAGCTTGCCTTCAGAAGTTGTGCAAGCTTCATCACTGGAAGCTTTCAAGAAGAGACTGGACTGCCATTTGTCACAAATGGTGTAGGGTCTCCTGCTTGTTGGGGTTGGACTGGAAGACCTACAAGGTCCCTTCCAACTCTGTTAATCTGTTAAAAAAATACTCTGTTGGGGCTACAGTGGTTGAGAAGTCATTACTTGGGGCTATTCATAGAGAAGGGGTTAAAAAAAAAGGTCAAGATGGTGACCAGAGCCAAGGATAACGCTATACCTACTTGTAGACAGTTCTATAACTACAGAAGTGCTTTCTTAAAATAAAAAAAAAAGTTGGGGGAGGGGAGAAGACCAATGAAATCTGCCACAGAAGAAAAGTTTTTTCTTTACACATTCAAGGCTGGTTTTCAGGATTAGGTGCAACCAGGATTGGACTAGGTTGCATCACATGTAAAAAAAGGGTGAGGCTTCAGTCACATGGTTGTGGCTGCCATCTTGAATTTTTTGATTCCCCCTTCCTGAAGATACTCCTGCCACTACTGGTATTAGTGCAGCAGTACTGAACTAATTTATTGATTATACCATTGTAACTAAGCATTATACGGACATAGTATAAAATGATACCATAACATGTTACGGTCAATTATAACTTCATAATGTAAATTGAGGTGCCTCTAAACCAGCAGTTCTCAACTTTTGGATTCTTAGAAATAATGGAGGACCCCAGAAAGATTTTGATTATGTGGGTTAGATCTATCAATATTTAACGTATTATAAATTAAAATTGAGATATAAAAATATTTATATGATTCCATGGACACGCTGAAAGAATTTTGAAGAAACTCAGGGGTCCCTAACAGTGGTGAAATCCAATTTTTTTTACTACCGGTTCTGTGGGCGTGGCTTGGTGGGCTTGGTGTGGCTTGGTGGGCGTGGCTTGGTGGGTGTGGCAGGGAAAGGATACTGCAAAATCCCCATTCCCTCCCCACTCCTGGGGGAAGGATATTGCAAAATCTCCATTCCCACCCCACTCCAGGGGAAGGATACTGCAAAATCCCCATTCCCTCCCCACTCCTGGGGGAAGGATATTGCAAAATCTCCATTCCCACCCCACCCTGGGGGCCAGCCAGAGGTGGTATTTGCCGGTTCTCCAAACTACTCAAAATCTCCGCTACCAGTTCTCCGAACTACTCAAAATTTCCGCTACTGGTTCTCCGAACTACTCAAAATTTCCGCTACCGGTTCTTCAGAACCTGTTAGAACCTGCTGGATTTCACCCCTGGTCCCTAAACCACACTTTGAGTACCACAGCACTAAACTAAAAGACATATAAAAACAGTATCCTCTATAAATTCAAAGTGACCAGTTGGAATACGCCATCAATTTGTCTTGGTTTCTTTCTCAATTTACCATACCACAGAAGAGCTGAGGTGGCGCAGTGGTTAGAGTGCAGTACTGCAGGCTACTTCAGCTGACTGCTAGCTGCAGTTCGGCAGTTCAAATCTCACCGGCTCAAGGTTGACTCAGCCTTCCATCCTTCTGAGGTCAGTAAAATGAGGACCCAGATTGTTGGGGGCAATATGCTGACTCTGTAAACCACTTAGAGAAGGCTGTAAAGCACTGTAAAGCGGTATATAGGTCTAAGTGCTATTGCTATCCCCGGGGAGGGTGGGGGATGGCAAAATCAGGATAAGCCTGGAATAGTAGCATTTGGGACCTGACTCAATGGGCAGAATGAAATGTCAGATAAACCAGCCAACTTTGTGGGCATCCACAGGCAGGTGAACAATTGCAAGGCAGTGGGTATGGCATCACAATGTAAGACCTGTATAATGCAGGTACAAAAAGAGGGAAGGCTTGGATCAAGACACTGCATCTAACCGGGGATGGCATCTATAACAAAGTAAAGACTGCTTTACAAAGTCTTAGTAAGACCACACTTGGAATACTGCATCCAGTTCTGATCACCACAATATAAAAAAGATGTTGAGACTGTGGAAAGAATGCAGGGAAGAGCAACCAAGATGATTAGGGGGCTGGAGACTAAAACATAAGAACAGTTGCAGGAATTGGATATATCTAGTCTGGTGAAAAGAAGGACTAGGGGTGTCATGATAGCAATCTTCCAATATCTGAGGGGCTCCTACAAAGACAAGGCGATTAAACTATTTTCCAATGCACCAAAAGGCAAGATGAGAAACAATGGATAGAAACTAACCAAGGAGAAAAGCAACCTAGAACTAAGGAGAACATTCCTAATGGTGACAGCAATCAACCGATGGAATAGCTTCCCTTCAGAAGTTGGGGTGCTCCATCACTGGAGGCTTTCAAAAAGAGACTGGACAACTATTTGTCTGAAATGGTATAGGGTCTCCTGCTTGAGCAGGGGGTTGGAACTCCAAGGTCCTTTCCAACTCTATTCTATGTTCTAAGACAATCCCAGCCCCACAGTGACGTCACCGCACAAGCCTCTTCATTAGCTACTTGTGTCATGATTCTGCTGAGGGGTGGAGCTTGTGACATCATCACAGATGCTCAGCTGCATATTTTGGTTATACTTGCCAGCAAAAAACAGGCCCGTCAGCTCAGCCAGCTTATTTTCTGTCACTCATTGCAGAAAAGAGAGGAGATAAATTGCTGGCGGGCTTTTTTTTTTTTTTTGCAAGGTATCATAAAAGTGCCTTTTCAATTTTCACAATTGAAACTGTCTGGCTTAAAAAAAAATCATGTCACTACTGTACAGCCTGCATAAGTGCATTGTCCCTTTTGCTAATTAATTACTTGGATATTTCTTGGGGGAAGGATTAAAACGATGAATCTT
This sequence comes from Thermophis baileyi, assembly GCA_003457575.1. Lineage (NCBI taxonomy): Eukaryota > Metazoa > Chordata > Lepidosauria > Squamata > Dipsadidae > Thermophis > Thermophis baileyi. Next base: position 3,171,171 of record QLTV01004426.1, on the reverse strand, counting down.
CACCCGATCTAGCTGGCCAGAGGATTCACTTCCTGCCAGGCTGATCTCAGAATAACAAAATAACAGAGTTGGAAGGGACCTTGTAGGTCATCTAGTCCAACCCTCCTCCCAAGCAGGAGACCCTAGGGGTGACATGATAGCAGTGTTCCAATATCTCAGGGGCTGCCACAAAGAAGAGGGAGTGAAGCTATTCTCCAAAGCACCTGAGGGCAGGACAAGAAGCAATGGGAGGAAACAAATCAAGGAGAGAAGCAACCTAGAACTAAGGAGAAATTTCCTGACAGTTAGAACAATTAATCAGTGGAACAGCTTGCCTCCAGAAGTTGTGAATGCTCCAACACTGGAGGTTTTTAAGAAGAGATTGGGCAGCCATTTGTCTGAAGTGGTGTACGGTTTCCTGCCTAAGCAGGGGGTTGGACTAGAAGACCTCATGGATCCCTTCCAACTCTGCTATTCTATTCTATTCTATTCTATTCTATTCTATTCTATTCTATTCTATTCTATTCTATTCTATTCTATTCTATTCTATTCTTCTACAATGTACCCTACACCATTTCTGACAGATGGCAGTCCAATCTCTTCTTGAAAGCTTCCAGTGATGAAGCTCCCACAACTTCTGAAGGCAACTTCTGTTCCGTTTGGTTGATTGTTCTCACTGTCAGAAAGTTCCTCCTTATTTCCAGGTTGAATCTCTCCTTGGTCAGTTTCCATCCATTATTCCTTGTCTGGCCTTCGGGTGCCTTGGAAAATAGCTTGACCCCTTCCTCTCTGTGGCAGCCCCTCAAATATTGGAACGCTGCTGTCATGTCTCCCCTGGTCCTTCTCTTCTCTAGACTAGCCATGCCCATGTCTCCTACATCCCCGGTCCTTCAAGCGCCCCTTCTGGCCCTTCGCCTTTGCTTCCCCCCACGAGAAAACACTGCAAATCGCACGGGGGGGGGGGGAGAAGCAGAGAACGAAAAAGGCGCGCCTGTCGCCTCCCGCCCGCTTCGCGCCGGACTATCTGCTCCCACCAGGCGCCGAGAACATTTGCAGGTTAAGACAAGGCTGCCAGACGCCCGCAAAGCGCTTGCAGTCGGCCGCCAGTCTCTCCTCGGCTGCCTGCTTCCAAGGTGATGCCCGCCCGCTCCCTCATAGCGGAGCTCATAAAGCATTCCAAGGCTTCATCTAATAAAAGAGCGAAAACAATATTTGCTGGCCAAATAAATTTGTCTGTCTCGCTTGCTCCGTTACGTGGAGACGAGGATCTAACATGTGGCCGCTGGGGCTGGAAGGGGGGGGGGGAAACAACACACCACAACCCAGCTCCAGGCTAGCAAGCTTATTTAGGCTGAAATCCTCGGGAGAGGGCAACTCATACATCCTGCCAACGCCTCGATCTTATCTGTCACTTCCATCCAAATCAAATACTTTGTCGTCTCTCCTCAGAGAGAGCCAGCCTTACCTGCTCTTCCAGAGGCCTGTGACTCTTCCCCTGCTCTCCCGAGTGCTGCTGTCGTCTTCTTATTGCATGGCCAAGATTGTTTCTTGTCACGGCAGCTGCTGATGCTGCTGTTGTTGTTGCACAATTACCTGGCTCCCTCTGTAATATTTGGGTGATGGGTTGTAGCAGCCTTCATTGACCTGGCTGGTTTCCTCCTCCAAATTTAAGCAAAGTTGAACTTGATTCACAGCTGGATGGGAGACTACTGGGAAATCCAGCCCAGGGTTGTAGGCTAGATTGAAATGCTGGGGGGGGGGGGGAATAGCATTCTTCTATTGTTTGTTAAAAGCAATAACCAACCACTTCTGTGATTCTGTTAAGAAAGCTGCATGCAAATGACTGTGTAGTTCCCAGGAGTTCAGACAGAAAACAACAATCTAATCAAGGAACCACCAAGGAGAAAACCACATTCTCCCCAACACTGATAGAGTAAGCCATTGTATATAAACAGAGAACAAATCCCACTCCCTTCCAACATGGATGTTATTACCTAGTTGGTTAATGAAATGTCTGCAGGAAAACAACCAAGCTGAGAGAGCACCAAAGACTCCACAGTTCAGGCAGATTTAAGGGAGCCTTAAAGCGATATAATATTTTGTCCCGATGATCACATATAGACTTTTTGTAATATGGCATGGCGAGTGCTCACAAAATGGTTGTAATTAGACAGGGTTTATCTAATGATAAAATGGCTTTGGGCTGCATACATCCAAAGCTACAATACCCATTCAGTGGAAAACAAAGTGACTTTTACACTGACCCAACTTTAGAACAACAGAGGGTCAAGATTGGAAGGGATCTTGCAGATAATCTAGTCTTGCCTCTGCTCAGTGATACATCATTCCCAGCAGCTTCTGTTTAAACATCTCCAGCAAAGGAAAATACATTATTTCATGATGCACGATGTCCAATGGTTGACCATCTCCTCTCATTAGGAGATTATTCCCTGATGTCAAACCAAAATGAGAGATTTCTTAGCTACAAGTTCCTGGAATAGAAATTTAATGCAAAATCACTGTTGCCCACTGAGTGAGGGGTCTTCCCAATTAACAATAACAAAAAACAAAGCATTTGCCAATAACCCAAAAGAAAGAAAACACTAGAAATCAAGCTGCAAATGCTCTCTCTTTCCTCTACCTCTCCACTTCCTCATCACCGCCAATCATCTGATTTCTTTATCACCCAGATTTTAAAGAGAGCTGTTAAACTCACCTTACTGGCATAGCTATACCTTAATTCTCTGCTCCCGCTAGGAGATGACTGAATACAGAGCCCAAAGGTCATTCCCATTTCAATTATGTTTTCCAATTTTGCACCAGGCTGTCTGCTACTGGAATAGCACTGTATATAGGGCACAGCTGTGGCAGCAGCTAAGGGTCTAAGCTGTGATTAAGAGGTCAGCATTTTCTCAATATAAGATAGTCACCCTCTTTCATCCTTTGGTTTTGCAATACTGGCATGCTAATCATGGCCTGCTTCTTAGAGTTATACGAAGTCGAAGTATAATGTGGCAATATTCTTGAGCCCGTCAAACTGATATATAAGTGTTATTAGCAATAAGGTAAAGATAATGTTTCCTCTGAGTCAAGCTTGACTTCTGTGCCGTTTTTTGGACAGGATATGGAACTGCGCCCCAGATTACATTTTATTTACATCATTACATTATTTACATTTTTTATTCAATGTGTATTTTGCCTTTGAACTTCAGTGAGCACTCTGTTTGATTTCCTGGTGATTTTACATCCATGCTTTGACTAGGCTTACCCCTATTTCAGTGGTTCTCAACTTGTGGTCCGCAGAGCCCTGGGGGGGGGCGCAATGTCATCACAGAGGGTCTGTGAAGGCTTGAAGAAATGTTATGATTTAAATCTTGAGTTAACTCTTTGGGGTCTGTGGCCACACAAAGTACTTAAAGGGGGTCCGTGGTGAAGAAAAGGTTAAGAACCACTGCCCTATTTAGTTTTTAGATCAGACAAGGTTAATTATCTGAAGGCAACACAAGAAGTAACAGATGGAAACTTATGACGGAGAGTCCCAAAGGTGTTTTTTTAAGAGCCTCTTTATCAAGGAGAGAGCCAACCTAGAACTAAGGAGAAATTTTCTAGTAGTGAGAACAATTAACCAGTGGAACTGCTTGCCTTCAAAAGTTGTGGGTGCTCTATCACTGGAGGCTTTTAAGAAGAGACTAGACAGCCATTTGTCTAAAAATGGTATAGGGTCTCCTGCTAGAGCAGGGAGTTTGAACTAGAAGACCTCCAAGGTCCCTCCCAACTGTGTTATTCCAATTGTTAGGATTAAATAGCAATAATTAACTTGCTTGAAAAAGGGGTGTGGAAACAATGTTGGATTGGGAGGGGCCATGTATAAGGGGCTGATCTTTTTTTTTTTCTTCTCTTGGTGACCCAAGATATTAAGAAGCTAGCAGACTCTTCTTTTAGATTCTAGGGTTGGTCTGTTTACTTTGAAAGAGACTGGGGGTTGGCTTAAAAATGCCCACGGTGAAGAAGGATGAGGGGGAAAAGGCACTCTAGAAATTGCAGATAGTCCCATTTTTTAAAATACACAATTGTGTCTATAATCTGGTCTTTTCTACAAGGTAGGGAGCTCTCCCTCCCTCAGCAAAACTGCCTGGATCCTGGGAGTTTTCTAAACTGCCGTGCTAATGCACTCAGTGGTGAAATCCAATTTTTTTTACTACCGGTTCTGTGGGCATGGCGTGGTGGGCATGGCAGGGGAAGGATACTGCAAAATCTCCATTCCCACCCCACTCCAGGGGAAGGATACTGCTAAATCCCCATTCCCTTCCCACTCCTGGGGGAAGGATACTGCAAAATCCCCATTCCCACCCCACTCTGGGGCCAGCCAGAAGTGGTATTTGCCGGTTCTCCGAATTACTCAAAATTTCCGCTACCGGTTCTCCGAACTACTCAAAATTTCTGCTACCGGTTCTCCAGAACCCATCAGAACCTGCTGGATTTCACCCCTGAATGCACTGTTTCTCAACCTTAGCAACTTTAAGAGGAGTAGACATCAACTGCCTTCAAAATGGCTGGCTGGGAAATTCTGGGAGTTGACGTCCACTCCTCTTAAAGTTGCTAAGGTTGAGAAACACTGCTAGAGGAAAGGGCAGCTATGGGATATATAGGTCTTCTTTCTTTGCCTACCCCTATCCATTTCCCCATTGTGAGTCTCTCTGCCTTAGGAGTTGGTGAGTTATATTCTCACACTCTTTCATCCAGCCTGGCTGAAAGTTACTTTGCTGTGACTAAAAAATATAGATACACTGTAGAGGTTGCCTCATTACCCCTAGCTAGCTGAGAGAATTGGTCAATATATTCCATTAGGGTAAAAGAAGGAAACGGGGAAAAAAAAAGAAAAAAGAAAAGAAAAGAAAAGAAAAGAAAGGCAAAAGCATTTGTGCAGAACATTCCACCATCCTGATTAAGAAATAGATTTTTCTTGCTCTCTTTTTTTATATCTCTATGTCAGGGTCTTGTCACACTAAAACAATTATTTCCCCAAATCTCCAGTAAATAAAGCCTTCTCCTCCCACCTCCCAGCAACTAGATTTTTCCTCATTTAAATGGTGTGTGTGTGTGTGTGTGTGTGTGTGTGTGTCTTATAGTCTAGAAATACATTCAATTTCAAACTCCCCCTCCCTCCCGCCATTAGAATGTCTCATTTCCAGATTTGCCTAAAAGCAACTGCTTAGCATTCTAAGGCAAGAAAACAGTAATATAAATTCTAAAATAGGATTTCTGGTGGTTGTTGTTGTTGGTGCCTTTAAATCAGTGTTGATTCCTGGTGATTGCCTGGACAAGTCCCTGCAATTTTCTTGGCAAGATTTCAGAAGTGGTTTGCCATTGCCTTCTTCCTAGGATTGAGAAAGAGTGACTGGGGTGAGGGGTGACATGATAGCAGTGTTCCAATATTTGAGGGGCTGCCACAAAGAAGAGAGGGTCAACCTATTCTTCAAAGCACCCGAAGGCAAGACAAAAAACAATGGATGGAAACTAATGAAGGAGAGAAGCAACTTAGAACTAAGGAGAAATTTCCTAACGGTGAGAACAACTAACCAGTGGAACAGCTTGCCTTCAAAAGTTGTGGTTGCTCCATCATTGGAGGCTTTTAAGAAGAGCCTGGACAGCCACTTGTCTGGAATGGTATAAGGTCTCCTGCTTGAGCAGGGGGTTGGATTAGAAGACCTCCAAGGTCCCTTCCAACTCTGTTATTCTGTTAAATCATGAACCAATACAGTTTACATGTTTTATTTTGAATGAGAACTGGATTCGATCCAACTACCTAGAATAACAGGAGCTGATATTATTAGATATCTGGCCCAAGGTTACTTACCCAGCTCCTTGTCCAAGTCAGGCTAGAACTTTCAGTCTCCTGGGTTTCTAGGCTGATGCCTTAGCAAACAAAACTCCAACCCTTTAGTTCAGCTGCCTGAAATAAAACAAATACTTTACTGAAACCATCTACCTATTTGCAGTTTCCTGATGCCCCTAAACACTTGCAGTCTGACCAGCCACCAAGACCATTGCTTCCCACTGATGCAAAGATGCATGGTGTATTTATTGCTAAAATTGTTCACTGAGTCAACTTCCTGCCACACCTATGTCTAAATGTAGTTCCATACCCTTAGCTACTGGAAATGATGGAACAAATTAGTGCATTAAGAATCTTTTTTGGGAGTTGGCTTGCAGGTCTCCTTTATTCATCCCCAAACATGCACACCCAATCTTGATACTACTTGGCATATAACCAGAGCATGGATATTTTTCTTGGAAACTTTTTCCTAAGGGCAAATGTGACAGAAGAACCCAGCAAACTACAAAATATGTCATAGGCTCCTATCTGAGGAATTTTCTCAACTGGATTAAAACAGATTCAAACCAAATAGGCCAGCTTGAGGTAACATCTTGCCAGCATTGGCTAAGTTAAAACAAACAGCCAGGTTAATGCTTGGATGGGAAAGGACTAAGAAATTCCAGATTTAGATTTTATTCGATAATCGAAATACATTCCAGAAGAAAGTACAAGTGATCTATTTCTATACTTTGTCAAGACTGATTGGAAGAAGACTACAATTGAAGTTCTATAAACATGCCTAGTCCTGATAGCATTTAGCACTAGCACTTAGACTTATATACCGCTTCACAGTGCTTTACAACCCTCTCTAAGCGGTTTACAGAGTCAGCCTTTTGCTCCCAACAATTTTACCAACCTCGGAAGGATGGAAGGCTGAGTCAACCTTGAGCCGGTGAGACCCGAACTGCCAATCTGCTGGCAGCCAGTGATCAGCAGAAGTAGCCTGCAGTACTGCATTCTAACCACTGGGCCAACGCGGCTCTTATAATGCTACAGTCATTCCCACCACTACTAACCATCTGGGCCTAAACAGAAATCTTTGTCTGACACTTCTACATGCACCTACAGGTAGTCCTCGACTTATGACCACAATTGAGCCCAACATTTCTGTTGCTAATTGAGACATTTGTTAAGTGAGTTTTGCCACATTTTATGACCCTTTCAGTGAATCACTGCAGTTGTTAAGTTAGTAACACAGTTGTTAAGTGAATCTGGCTTCCCTATTGACTTTGCTTGTCAGAATGTTGCAAAAGGTGATAGCACTTAGACTTATATACCGCTTTACAGTGCTTTACAGCACTCTCTAAGCGGTTCACAGAGTCAGCATATTGCCCCCAACAATCTGGGTCCTCATTTTACCCACCTCGGAAGGATGGAAGGCTGAGTCAACCTTGAGCCGGTGAGATTTGAACCGCTGAACTGCTGAACAGTCAGCTGAAGTAGCCTGCAGTACTGCACTCTAACCACTGCGCCACCTCGGCTGATCACATTGACCCCAGGACACTGCAACTGTCATAAATATGAGTCAGTGGCCAAGCGTCTGAATTTTGATCACGTGACTATGGGGATGCCGCAATGGTCATAAATGTGAAAAACGATCACAAATCACTTTTTTCGGTGCTGTTGTAACTTCGAACGGTCACTAAATGAACTGTTGTAAGTTGAGGACTACTTGTACTTGTACATAAATAAAACACCTTGAGTGAATCTAACCTTCGTGAGATCAAGAAAAAGACAGATTCTGATCTGTGCTTACTTTCATATTGTCCTTACAACATACATTCAAATATTGATAGTAGCTTTTTAAAAAAAAAAATAAGGCAAGAGGGAAAAAGAGATTGGAAGGAGGAGAAAGTAGGTTCTGCAGAGGATGTTATTTCCCACAAGACACTTCCAAATACTTCCTCGTTGGAGTTCTTGTCAGCTCAGTCATTAACCATTGATTAGTGCTTTTGGAAACTTGCTTGTCAATGACATCATGGCCTCAGAGCTGGCTTCAATAGCTCTATTGGTTAAATCACGGCCCCCTAATAAGTTTAGGGGAGGACAGGAAGATTTGCTGAATGGAAGGCTGTTAATCGGATGCGGTGATCTGTTGGCAGAGGGAAAGAAAGCACTGTGGTGTTTCCCCCCTTATTTCAAGCAATACTCAGCAGGACAGTATAGCAACAGGAGATGCTCCTGCGAAGACAGGGACACGAATAAATCAACCTATGTAATATATTCCACATAGTGATGTTATTAAAGTTTGTATTCTGTAGAGTAGAACTCAGCAGGCTCACCTGACATAGGAAATATATCGTACAACCCTGAAGATTCTTTCCCATGCTTATCCTGGGATTAAATTATTCTCTATGCACTAAGCTTTGCCATGTGTAATTTTCTTTTCTTTTCTTTTCTTTTTAAATAACAACAGCAATGCAATGTTTTCTCTGGCTCAGATGTCACAATGGGAGAGAGAAGTTAAAATCTGTGGTACTGTCCAAGGTCCTGAACTCTCCAAATGTGCCTTAGTGCCTTTACTTTGTTTCCTTCTATTTGAGTTATTGCTTTTGTTCATCACTACATCTTGATGGAATCCCTAATGGAACAGGAGATTAGCATTCACCTATTCTCACAGTCCCCACTGCTATTTTTGGCAGAAGCCTACAATTCTTGAAAATGAATTTTGCTGTAAGCCAAGTGAAATGCAGCTCAAGTGACACGACTTGTTCTTCATGTCACGGTGTAGTACATTTCTGGGCCAGCGAGGAAAATGGTTCGAAACCTAGAGCTATAGTTCCATATCCTGAAAGGTTGTTCTCTGTAATCATATAAACACGTATCTGAAAATATATAGAATGGCTGCTGAACTATCAGAAAGTGGACAGGAATAAAATTGCTGAATACAATTTCCTGAAAAGAAGAAGCCATTAGGATAAGTTGCTGCAGGTAACTTGCCGCAGCCATCTCACCACAGCCGTCACCATGGCCAACTCATCACGGCCATCTGACTGCAGCCAACCCAGCATGTCCATCCCATCTTGCCGTGGCCAACATGTCATGGCATGTTGCCATAGCCAATTATCCAGGGGACAATTCACCATGCAATAACCCACGTGGGATAACTCAATACAATAAATGTTATCCGCCACTGTTTCTTCTACATTATTTCCATTCTTGTCAATGGAAATAACGTCAAAGAAACAGTGGTGGATAATATTTATCGCATTGAGTGATCCCATGTGGAACTGTTCCGTGGGGAGTTGACTGTGGTGAGATGGCCATGATAAGATGGCCACGGTGAGTTGGCCATGGCAAGTTATCCCATTCTGACCATGTGAGCCTTGTGAAAATAGCACAGCCTTTCTCAATCCTTTGAGCCTGGAGGCCAATAACAAGCTGGCCTTCCTGGATGTGCAAATCAGCCGCAACCCAGATGGGAGCATCGACACAGAGGTATACCGAAAGACCACAAGCACAGATCGCATCTTGCACAATGAAAGCAATCACCCTAATGCACATAAAGTCAGCTGCATTCAGACATTATTTAGTAGGATAGATACCGATTGCAGCACACTGACGGCCAAAGCGAAAGAGCGGGCACATCTCTATCAAATTTGCTCGCTCAATGGCTATTCGACAGATTTTATCCGGTGATGTATCACACCTAGGGCCCGGCAGCCCACTGAGGGCGCAAGTGAAACATCAACGTGGAGGGTGCTCCCATATATACAGGGGGGTATCCGAAACTGCTGCACACATTTTTTCATCACATGGGGTTAAAGTGGTGCACAAACCCGACCAAACTTTGAGGAAGAGAGTGATGCACCTGAAAGAAGTACTACTGAAGGAAGAGACATCCTCAATAATCTACTGTATTAACTGCAGCAATTGTGCAGACCATTACATAGTAGAAACAGCCAAACGACTACGAACTAGGGTGCATGAACACAAGCTGGCAGTCTGATGCAAGGAACAGCGCTCCCAGATTTGGATGCACATGGAGGAGCATGGTCACGAGTTCAACTTCCAGGAGACCGAGGTTGTTGCCTACGATGAAACAAAGGGAGGATGCCTCTTGAAAGAAGCCTGGTTCTCTAATAACAACTCGATCAATAGACATATTGACATACCACCGGCATACCAGGCATTAAAACACCAAGAAGGATTTAATGGAGACGGATCGCCATGGAGGAATAGAGATCGGGAGTATCATCCTCCCCTTTAGGCATACAGATTGGCCCAGTAAAGGCATGACAAACCTGGACCGAGTACAGGAGAGCTCGGGAGAGCAACATCAGAATGAGGTGAGCAGAGGGGGTGAGGAACGATGCAGACCTATTACAAGATCATGGGCAAAACGTATGAACTTGGAGGAGACAACGAGTGTGCCTGAAAGGGAGAGGAGTAGTGAGGAGGGGGTGAGAGCTGAGAGAAATGCTTCCAAAGTAGTACCTGATAGCTTTACATCACCCCCCACCCCCCAGAGAGAAAGAGGCAATCCACAATGAATTTAGAGGAGGCAACGAGTGTGCCTGGAAGGGAGAAGAGTAGCAAGGAGGGGGAGGGAGCTGAGAGAGATGCCTTCAAAGTAATATCTGATAGCTCTGCATCACCCCCCCCCACCCCAGGGAAAGAAAGAGGCAATACACAATGGGGAAGGAGGCAATGAAAATCACACCCCCTTTAGTCAGCATGACTAAGGTAAAAACAACAAAGCTAATTACAGGGGGAAGCAAGGGTGTGGGCCCATTATGCGTGCAAGGACTAAATTGATCTGCAACACATAAAAAGCAAGCATTTCCTCAATGGGGATTTTACACTCTGACGATGTCAGCAGGGGCTGACGAAAGCTAAGTATAAATAATTTTTAATTTATATATGTATGTATGTATGTATGTATGTATGTATGTATGTATGTATATATGTATGCATGTATATGTATATATACAGTATATGTGTATGTGTGTCTGTATGTATTTAGGTTGTTT
>QLTV01004426.1:3093669-3113877 GCA_003457575.1 Thermophis baileyi | reverse complement strand
GTGGAACTGCACCCTACGGATCACAACTGGCCCCAAATCCTCCCTCCTTCGCAAGCGAATCTCTTCAGTCCGCAGACCGACTTCCGTAACACGCGTGTTATTCCATCCTGACGATCTTGCTTCCTGCCCTCTCTTGTAGAGCTTCCGGCCAGCTGTCACGACCTCTTCCTCGAGGGGCAGCAGAACAGCGGGGTCTTTGAGATCCAGCCCCCCGGAGCCCCGGCTTTCAAAGTCTTCTGTGACATGGGTAAGTTCGGCTGGGGAGCAGAGTCTTGGGTTCAAATCTCTGTACAGCTGGGAGCAGGCTGATTGGATTTGGAAAGAGAGTGGGGTATATGTGCGCGTTGCTTCCACTGAAAAAAAAAAGTCAGAAGGAATAGAATAGAATAGAATAGAATAGAATAGAATAGAATAGAATAGAATAGAAGAATAGAATAGAAGAATAGAATAGAATAGAATAGAATAGAATAGAATAGAATAGAATAGAATAGAATAGAATAGAATAGAATAGAATAGAATAACTTTATTGTCACTCTGAATGTACATTAATCGGCATACATTAAAATGAAATTTCATTGCATACATCTCTCAAAGGGTCACCACCTCCAATATACACTACATAAACATGACAAAATAAATAAATAAATACAAAATTATGCATATACCCACATATATTATATGACACAGAGAAACAACGCAGTCTAGTTCAAATGTATACATGTACATGGCGAGCAAAACAAATCTTGCGAGTTTACCAGACGGATGGCATAGGGAACAAAGCTGTTACAGAATCCGGTAGTCCTGCTAGAAATACTTTGAAACCTCCTCCCAGATGACATTTTTCCTGGATCCAACAGTCAGCAGAAGTGGTTGGCTGGGCACGGATATCTGCACAGAGAGGGCTGGCACAGCAGCTGCACCAGCCTTGCATTCATTCTTCCAAGAGAGATGGCCATGCTCCTTTGCAACATACATCTTTCCAAACGATTAAAACTCCTAATGTTGTTTTCACTCCTTCAGCAAAGGAGTGAACCTAAACTCCATTGGGCAAGAATCTCTTGCTCAGTTAATAAGTCCTTTCCCGTGATTGATTCCCAGCAATGGATACTCAGAGGTGTTTAGCTTCTGTGTGAGGAATGTTATGGACCTCAGTGAGCAGTGGTTAATAAACACATTGCCTCAAGCAGCACTAGCTAAGTGAAAGAGAAATGAACCTCACAACAAGCCAGAGACAGTGCCAATTTTGGGACACCTATTACTTTTATGGCATGTGATCAGGCTAAAAAGAGCCAACTGCATCAAAGCAGAATCGTTGTACTAAGCAGAGCTATAGATCTCCAGGTCCTTCAGAATGGTTCTTCCTTCCTTACAACATGAAACTTGCATTCCAGAATTAAAATCATCTCAAGCTGCTGCAAGGTATGGGGTGGGATGACATTTGGATTAAATCAGAGGTGGGGAACTATGGACCCTTTATGACTTGTGGACTTCCTGAGCATGGCTGGCTCAGGATTCTGGGAGGGGAAGTCCACAAGTCTTAAAGTTGGCAAAGTTGGAGATCTCTATTCTAAAGAGTAGGACAAGAGGCGATCAAAGCTGCTATATGAGCCGTGGTGGCGCAGTGATTAGAATGCAGTACTGTAAGATACTTCTACTGACTGCCAGCTGCCTGCAGTTTGGCAGTTCGATTCTCACCGGCTCAAGGTTGACTCAGCCTTCCATCCTTCCGAGGTTGGTAAAATGAGGAGCCAGATTGTTAGGGGCAATATATTGACTCTGTAAACCGCTTAGAGGGGGCTATAAACACTGTGAAGCAGTATATAAGTCCAAGTGCTATTGCTAGTGGTATACTAATGTTTTAATGCCTTGAATGATGGACAAATTAGAAGAAAGGGAGATTCTGGTGGAATGTTAGGAAAATTCCTTACTACAGAATTAGACCATACAAGAAGTGCTTTGAGGTAAGAAGAAAGGGAATGAAGAATGCTCATTTAGAGAATCACAAGGTTTAGGTGATAATATGCAAATGAAGAAGACATGAGTTATTTCTTCTTTCCATAATATATATCTAGAAAAGTTTTTTTTTTTTTTTTTCTTTCAAGAAGTTTGGGTTTGGGAAGGACCAAAAGAGGAAAATGACATACTCGTGTTTCTCCTTTGCCAGTATCTGTCTCTTGTTTTTTTACTCGTGTTTCTCCTTTGCCAGCATCTGTCTCTTGTTTTTCAAGGCATTTTTTTTTAGTGTGGCTTTCTTTCAGATGATGGAGAAATTGCTGTAACACCTTTCAAAAGGCAAGACACTCATTTTTGTCATGCAGGCGGAAAGATCATAGGGCCAGTCCTCAAGTGGATGTCAATGGTGGGCAAGTTACAAGGACACGGAATATACTTCCTTTAGAGAAATAACTTTTTTCCCTCTCTGGCCCAAATTGCAGGGATGAAGTGCTGGAGAAAATGAGCAATTATGGAACTCCCCTACCCTCTTCTTCAGCTTAGACATTAATAATAGGCAGTTATTCCCCAACTTCTCAAATTTAGAAAGCAACTCTTTTCTAGTCTGGAGATAATAAAAATGGAGAAAGTATAGTTAATTTCAGTATAATCACTAAGATTGCCAGTGTGGTATAGTAATTATAGTGTGAACTGATTTGGTGGACTTTTGGGGTGATTTGGGGTCAATCAATCTCTCTCAACTTCAACCTACCTCACAAGATTGTTGTGGGGAAAACCATTAATGCTATCTTGAACTCTTCTACAAAAGGTGCCTATTAAGCCATAAATTCACTGAACATGTTGAATGCAGCCAGTTGAATGTCTCAATAAGACTTTGGTAATCTAACTGCATCTCTCTCTCTCTCTCTCTCTCTGTCTCTGTCTCTGTCTCTGTCTCTGTCTCTGTCTCTCTCTCTCTCTCTCTCTCTCTCTCTCACACACACACACACACAAAATCACTTTTAACAAAAATTGCAAGTTGGTTCAGAACACTGTAACAGTGGAATAGTGCAGTCATACTTGCAAATCTGTTTTGCTAGATTTCAGTATTAATATTTTGGAGGCCTGCCCAATAGGCTGAACCGTAACTAATCAAACACACAACACACTACATCATTAAAAATCCCTAACCTAGTTCAGCAATAATAACCAAGCTCAACTTGTATAAATGTACCTGTCGGGCTTGAACTGCTGGGATTTGATGCAATGTTTTGTTCCCACAGCTGCAGTTTGTTCCAGAGGCTTCAGGGCTCCAAATACTTCAGGGAGCATTAAAGCACCTGGGATCTAACACATTTTTTTTGCCTGTGTCCATCTGCCATCCTGAAACGTCCCACCTGGTTCAAGTCCTGCTCCTTTAACATTTAGCATCACCACCCTGAGTCCCTCTGCGAGGGAAATGGGTGGTTCTTAAATATGAAAATAATAAGCAAATCCTTAAGCTGGTTCCCTTGGGGTATATTGGAGCAAATCTGCTATCATCCCCAATTAACAGCCCCCTTGATCAGGCTGATTTGGACTACCAGAGCCATTGCCTGTTAAAAGAACACATCCTATAAATGCTAAATATAGAGAATGGGTGGAAGTAGCAGCAGCAGCAGTAATAGTAGGAGAATAATTTGTTTGCACACACACCCATCCCCAAATGGTTTTGGCCACAAGATTGGCTATCTGCCAGGAGACGGTTTATATTTGGTTGATTTCTTTCTAGTTATAACTCTCCTCTCCCCATCTTGCTGTGACCCAGCTCACAATAACAGCCTCAGTTGCTTGAAATTGCTTATTGAGAAATCACTGGAAAATCACTGGTTTTAAATGATGGGCCAGATTGTAATTCTAAGCCAAGCAATGACAAGTGGGCAAGCTGGCAATCATTGTCCAGCATTGGTGAAAAGCTGACATTCTTCCTCCCCTCTGCTCCTTAAGTAGATCTGGGTGGAATTTAGTGGCATGAATTCTCCTGGACAGATGAAGGTGAGCATGCAGACAATATGTTTAAAGAGGAGTGGTAAATCATGGAGCATGGGAGGGATATGTAATGTAGTTATTTCTTCCAGTTTTGATGGGACTTGTTAAGCCCATCTCTCCTCCCTAATCTTTTTTTTTTAGAGTTTTTATCAGTGAAATTCAACTACCATAAAAATAGAACTGGATAATGCAATGACACACACATCCACACACTAATGATTACAATGAAGTAAAATTTAAGGGAAGGAAGAGAAAAAATCCATACAATAGCAATATAAAACTACTTCAATCCTTTAATGTAGAATTAACTCTAGACTATATGAAAAATATTGTTCCATTTTCTCATTTTTTAGAATATAAGAAATTGATAAAGACCATGTCTCTTGAATTCACTCCTTAACATTAGAACTGAGATGTTTACAGTGTGTATCTGCGTGTATCTAGGGATGTCTTCCTCAATTTTATCAACGTTAATATGCATGCACTTCAACTCCCAGAATTCCCCAGCCAGCAATGTTCTGGGGAATGCTCCAACCCTGGCTGGGGCATTCTGGGAGTTGAAGTCCATGCATATTAACGTTGATAAAATTGAGAAATACTGCTCTAGAAAGTCTGGTTGGCAGTTGAGTTTGTGTGAGAGAAGCCCCCCCCCTTTTATGTGCAATATGTAAGAAATGGGTGGGGCTTCCATAAGGTGGTTGCATCCACCTTGTTGACTTTTTTCCATCTTTCCCCACACAGTCCTGCATCTACATAAACAAATCCTCTTTGCCAAACCCTAGACCCTTTCTCCTTAAACTAACATTTGATTACCTTCTGGGAGTCCTTTCCCCCTGGATGCCCCTCAACTTCCTTGCTGTCAGGCACTGCTTGGCACATTATTCTGAGGAGGTGGTTTGGAATTTTGCACCTGAATTTTGAGAAATAGGTGATTCCTGAAAAAAGGACCCATTTTACCTTTTTCTTTTTGCCAAAAATGGAAGAAATTCTTTAACAATTCAGAGGTGGATGGCAGGAGAGATTGGACTGACCTTACTAAGTTCTGAAGAAGATGAACATTTTAGTTTGTTCTCTTTTGTGTTAACAGTGCATTGCATTGGTTGTTTAGTAATTTTGAAACTCTTCCTTGTAGCAGTTGGCATGTGGAAGATCCTTGCAAGTAGATTTGAATTGTTATGAAAGAAGTAAACAACTGCAACCTTTCCTGCTCCCTGTTCACCCTTTGTAAGGCAACAAGCCACCCTAACACAGAAAAAAAAATCCCCAAATTGTCCCCCTCCTTCTCCAAACTAAATCCAAACTAAGTTAGTCAGATGCTACCATTGGTTGTCAAGTAATTTTTTCCCCCTCTTGTGCTACAATCATGTCTGATTCTTGGAGATTGCTTGGACAAGTCCCTGCAGTTTTCTTGGCAAAGTTTTTCAGAAGTGGCTTACTATTGCCTCCCTCCTAGGGCAGAGAGAAAGTGACTGGCTCAGGGTCACCTGGTTGGCTTTGCACCTAGGCAGGACTAGAACTCACAGACTCTTGGTTTCTAAACTGGCCCAAAACCAAGAAAGACACATGGTGATTCTTCCAAGCTGAGTTCTTTATTGTTCAAACCTATAGACAGAATCTTGCCAGACTGAACTCTCTACTATCTGCACCTACAATATAATCTTTCTGTCACACATAATATCTGGACCGAGTAGCCTCTTACATCTCTGGAAGGCATCCAGAGGAGCCGAGGTGGCGCAGTGGTTAGAGTGCAGCACTGCAGGCTACTTCAGCTGACTGCTAGCTGCAGTTCGGCGGTTCAAATCTCACCGGCTCAAGGTTGACTCAGCCTTCCATCCTTCTGAGGTGGGTAAAATGAGGACCCAGATTGTTGGGGGCAATATGCTGACTCTGTGAACCGCTTAGAGAGGGCTGTAAAGCACTATGAAGCGGTATATAAGTCTAAGTGCTATTGCTATTGCTATCCCTCCCCTCCCCTCCCTCCTGTGAATCCACCTCCTTCCTACATTCCATCACACAGACAGATTCACAAGAAAATGTCTTTTGAGAAAATTTGGTGGTAAAAATCAAGTAAATAGTAATGACTTAGAACAGATTCTATGTTTTATTTTACTGTAAAGTTTATTCTTATTGCACTTTGATGCATTTATTTCATTTCTAATATTTCTATTTCTAAATTGATACCTCAGTGCATTGTCTCTAAGTAGATTGTGAATGAACTCAGCAAAACTGAAACGATGGATTTCTTGATTTACTTTGCTACTTATCTTGCTTGCTTGCAACCTGATTGTTTTATTTATGGGATTTATTCTTGGTTTAGGAGAGCCTTATAAATGTTTTCTTTCCTAAAGTTTTACATATTTGGGGATGTGTTTTGAATTGAAGTAGATTAAAAAAACCTATATTGGTAGACGTTAGAATACATGATTTCTTATTGTAGTAGAGTTCCTTCCTTCCTTCCTTCCTTCCTTCCTTCCTTCCTTCCTTCCTTCCTTCCTTCCTTCCTTCCTTCCTTCCTTCCTTCTTTCCTTCTCACTAGTAAAAGAAAGTTGGAGGCTAAAGGTATAGTTTTCAAGATTTAAATCATGCCATGAATTGCAGGACACAACCAAAAGAACAAGACAGGATTTTAAGGAAAGAATTAGGTTTAGAATCTTGGAAACTGCAACAATAACCTCCAATCTTCTTTTATTTGTGACTTCATTAAAGTGGAGTTGCTTTGAACATTTTGAATCTTTTCTTTGCAGGCTTCAAGCCAGACTGAGCTGCTGTTTATGAGGTAAACTAATAGCCTGCACCCTCATCTGTTTGTACCCAGTATTCTTCCTGTTTCCTTCCCAGCCCTTCACAAGTTTCTAGAAATATTTATAATTAGGCTTTCAGTATTTCCCTTTTAAGGACCTTCCACTCATATTGATCAAATTTTTCTATTAATTGCCATGTAGTGCTACTTATTGCTCCAAGTTTAAGACTGGCTTATGGCAATTGAAACTCAAGAACATATTTGACAATACACTTCTTTAGCATCCCTTAAAATTAAGAACTTTAGCATTATGTAGTCACTTCTTCCCAAAATTTCTCGATAATAGAAGAAATCGGCCTAGTGATTGCCCCCATAGCAAAGGAGTATTGGCAAAATTGGAAATGCAGGATGGTTACTGCCAAACAATTTCAACACATTTTTTTCTTATATAAAAAGTGGTGGATGTTTAAAATATCAGCACTGGGGCAATGGAAATCTGCTATGTTCTTCTAAGCAGCCCAAAATAGGTTTCCCAGTCAATAACCTTCCCTATTGCTTTATACCAACATTTGATATTGACAGATATATTGGAATATGGCAATTCCAGATGATCATCTAAGTCCGTGATGGCGAAGCTATGGCACGTGTGCCACAGGTGGCACACGGAGCCATATCTGAGGGCACGCGAGGCGTTGCCCTATGTCAGCTCCAGTGCACATGCGCTCGCTGGCCAGCTGATTTTCGGCCTTGGGGAAGGCCGTTTTCGCCCTCCCCAGGCTTCAGGAGGCTTCCCTGAAGCCTCCAGAGTGCGAAAAACGGCCCAACAGGCAAACCGGAAGTTCGGAACAGACTTCCGATTTGCCTGTTGGGCCGTTTTTCGCACTCCGGAGGCTTCCCTGAAGGATTAAAAACGAAGGATTTAATCCCTGAGGATTAAAAACGGCTCAATGGGGGGGGCATGCCTGCGCGGGGATGCATGCATGCACAGTGCAGCGCGCGCTGTGGGGGTTGTGTGCTGGCACTCCCACTTTTGGCACGCAGGAAGAAAAAGGTTCGCCATCACTGATCTAAGTTCTTAACCAAAGGGAGCTGCAGTTCAAACATTTGGAGGACAGCAGACTGCCTATCCTCAGTTCTAGCACTTCTAGATGTTCTTCCCTTGCGACTAAGCTTGGTGGGAATAGTCCCAGGGGAAGCACAAAACCGCCTATACAACTTACCGCATCTGGTTTTTCAGGTGATAACTTATGAAATAATGCACTGGGGCTGAGCACAACATCTGCCTCTCTGGTATATGCCATATACTCAAATATGAACCCTAAAATGGCTAACATTCTGCTGCTGATATTAAACATCCCTCTCCCCTTGGCTTTCTTCTTTGATCTTTCCAACCTCATGGAATGTTGTAAATAGACTAGATACAAGGGTCTGGGACTCTGACTCTCCCCTCCATTGGTCAGTCCATCAGCAGGGTAACTCACTGAGTTATTGACTTAGATGGGCAGCTATAGAAAATGAATGGATGGATGGATGGATGGATGGATGGATGAATAAACTCAGTCACAATTGTGCAGAATGGAACCAAATTGGACATAGGAGGAGAAGCTGGCCAAAAGACTGCAAATAGGCCATATATGGCTTTGAGATGCCGAGAAAAACATCCAGAAAAAAAAAATATCTCTCCTAGAGAGAGAATTGGGCAGTGACTTGGAATGCTGCTACTTCATTTCAAGAAGTCAGTTCTGTGCTTCCCCATATTCACATACACACAAACACACACTGATGTTACATGAGGGGAGAACCAGAGGTGGGCTTCACCTTATTTAACAACCGGTTCACCTAGTGCAGAGCTGAAAATGTGAGCGTGCGTGTCTGTCCGTGCTTGCGCGCGGCTTCAAACACACGGTGATTTCATGCGCGCGGCTTCCAGCACACCTTCTCAGGCAGCCGCTGTGAGTAGAGCGGGCGAGGCGCGGAAATCAGCTGGGCTGCGTGGGTGGGGCAAGTGAGCCAGAGAGTGAGATATATAGGATGGGATACCGCCGGGGCAGGTGGGCGGGCCCAGCTGGTGATCGGAACTACTCGTTTGCTCGAACCGGTCCAAACCGGCAGCAGCCCACCTCTGGGGAGAACTGAAAGATACACAAACACCCCTACTTGTGCAATACCTATGGACCCATCCTGATTAGACCCAGATAAATTACACACACAAACACAAGTAACAGCTACGCACACACCTGAGTTAGTCCCTGGAGAGAACATGCACACAGATGTTACTTATTACACCAAGGAAGCTATAAATGTTTCTTCTTGCCACTGTTGCTAAGGGATTTGGAAAGAATTTAGAAATAATTCTTCTGCATGCTTTCCCTACTTTATTCTATAAGTGCAGAACTGGCCAGAAGCCCTTAAAAGCCATCCAGGTGAAGGTAGCTCAGGTTGTCTGGAGGCCTGCATCTGCATGGCTTGTCCCCATCCTGCTGCATTTTAATACATCACCATCTCATCTGTTCTACCAGTTGAACTAACTGCCCCAGCTAGAGGCATGCATTTCCTTCCATTCTCTTTAATTTCTTCATTATGCCAAAAGATTACAAGCACTGATTAGCACCTCTTTAATCAGGCTCACTGCCAAGCTGGGAGGGCGGAAATGCTTAATGCTGTTAAGAGAGAGTGTCTGAGGAACAGTTTCTTCTATCGTCTCTCTGCCTGTCTGTCTCCAATGCCATAATTCAGCAAGAACAACTTTAGTTGGAGCCTGTGGTCTGACCTCCTTCTGAGAGACGGGGTTTAGGAGCACATGAATGGCCTCGGGTTCACTGAAGAAATTACCATTCCTTACAGAGATGTTTAGATTAGGAATTCTTAACCTGGCTGTCCATGGATAGATTTTGAGGGTCTATTGAGCGGGATGGGAAAAACTGAAGCTTTATTTTCACTAACTAAAATTCAGTTCTACATTCAGATATCTATTTATAGGCAACCAGGTGATCTATGCCATGTGCACTCCAACAATGTTAACTTCGGTCAGCCTCACTATCTAAAACTACTACACTCCAAAAAAAGGGGAGGGGCTTTTTATTGATTTAATGCAGTGTTTCTCAACTTCAGCCATTTTAAGAAGGGTGCACTTCAACTCCCAGAATTCCTGGGTGATGAATTCTATATTTCATGCTGGTTGGGGAATTCTGGAAGTTGAAATCCCCACTCCTGAAAATGGCTAAGATTGAGAAACACTGATTTAATGGATTAATAAAGAAGCCCATGTATTACATATTTGTTATTTTTAAATATTTTAACAACTGAATTTAAACATAATTGGTTTGGTGGTAAAGCATTTGTTTCAGACGCAGAAAGTCCCAGATTCCATTTATTGATGTCTTCAGATTATATGTTTTGGAAAATGTCCAAATGGAAAATGGAGATTCTTAGTCATCCAGGTCATGGTTATCCCAAAGGTGTTTTTCAAGAGGCAATTAGACTTTTTTTGTTTTTCTTTGAAGACGTTTCACTTTTCATCCAAGAAGCTTCTTCAGCTCTGACTGGATGGTGGGGAATGGAAGGATTTATATTCCAACTACAACACAGTCCTTTCAGCAGTCCCAAGAAGGCTCCACACTCATTTGCACTACTCAGGTGACCCTGAGGACACAGAAAACCCCCAACAACTCTCTAAAAAGATTGCAAATGGCCAGCTGTCTGCAAGGAATATAAATCCTTCCATTCCCCACCATCCAGTCAGAGCTGAAGAAGTTTCTTGGCTGAGAAGCGAAACATCTTGAAAGAAAAACAAGAAAGTCCAGTAGCCTCTTGAAAAAGCACCTTTGGGATGTGTTTTGGAAAATGCCTTGCTTGATATCCCGAAGAGTCAAGTTTAATCTAAACAAATTGTAGATTCCACACAGCTTTGCCTGTCAGGGAAGGCAAGAATCTCCAGGCACATATTCTTGGGGAATATTTTTATTTAATTATTTAGATATATATGGCTAACAAAAATTAAATGTATATGTATTGGCAGATGAATATATGTACATGTGGATGGCAGATGTGGATACACTTTCTCTCTCTCTCTCTCTCTCTCTCTCTCTGTCTCTCTCTCTCTCTCTCTCTCTCTCTCTCTCTCTCTCTCTGTGTGTGTGTGTGTGTGTGTGCGCGCATTCCCAGCCAACTAACATCAAGTAGCTTCTGAACATATCATTAACCAATAGGATGAGCTTGATTATCTTCATGGCTGCTTTGCCAGGGAAAACAGCCAGATCTTCAAGGCTTTCTGAAAGGTGAGCAGGGTCAACACAACCTCGAGTAGATGGTGTTCAAGAAGACAGCTGCAGCTACAGGAAAGGAAAATCTGTTCTCAAGACACTCATTTCAGCATAGAAATCAATGAGATGACTATTGCCTGCTTCTAATTTGCTTCTACATGTGTGTAAGAGCTGACCTTGCATTAAGAGTAATTGGAAAAATGATCCCTATTGGGGCATCACTAATGGCTGTTGAGTTGTAATTACAATGCACCAGTGAAAGGAGAGCTAGTGTCATTGAGTAAAGACGGCTTGTTTCCTCACCGTGATCCTAGCTGAAGACAAAGAAAGGGTTTGATAACTTGAGGAAGGCTCTTATAGATTAGCTCTACCAAAGAATTGGCAAGACGCTTGCTGGAGAAAGTCTCCAGGAACTCCAGAAGCAAATCAAGGTCAGCTTGTACTTGGACCTGATTGGAGGCTTGAAATGGTTGTTGAGTATTTAACTCTTACCTTGTGCATGGAGAATTAGCCAATTATTCATTAATGTTTTCAATGATCCAATAGAAAAGAATATCTGAAGTTCAGGATTGAGTTATAGAGTCCTTGGTGCTCTCTGAACTTGGTTGCTTGCTTGAAGATGTTTCATTACCCAGCCAGGGTAACATCTAGTGTGCTAGTGAGTGTGGGGTTTGCTTCCTGTTTAAAGGCTTTTGTGAAGAAAGAAGAGTTGTCCCTTGGTGAAGGTTTTCAATGTGCAGTGTAAGCTATAGCCATTTCCAATATGATGATGGCGATGGTTCACATAGGGTCATTGTTGCATGGAGTTTTAAAAGGGTTTCCTTCTCCTTAAACTGTCTATGGAGATTCTCAGCCATCCAGGTCATAGTTGTCTTAAAGGTGTTTTTTCTCTATAAACTCTTCCACTGATCTCCAAGCATTGTTGCTTTCTAATACCAGACTGAAAGACTCTTGAAGGAAGATCCTTTTTGGTGGGGGCAGCCAGAGCAGTCAGTTTTGTTCTTCCCTGATGTCATCTATTAGGAAACAGACCTTAGAAACTGAGAGCCAGTTTGGCGTACAGTGTAGAAGTGGTTAAATTGCTGGTTTAGAAACCAAGAGACTGCAAGTTCTGCCAGCTGGCTGATTCGGGGTCAGCTGGCAGGAAAAGGTGGAAGAAAAAAAAGAAGAGGATGACCAAGGTGGATGGACTCTGTTACAATGGTGATGAGTGCACTCTTGGGAATCCTGAAATATCAGGTTAGGGACAAGTCATCATGGAGAAAATCTCTGTGGTCACTCAGAGTTAAAGACAACTTGATGGCACATAATCAGTCAATTCTCTCTCAGCCCAACCTACCTTGCAGGAATGTTTTTGTGGAGAAAATAATAGAGAATGTTATGTATGCTACCTTGAGTTGCTCAAAATAAAAGGTATATTGCTTATTTTGAAAGACTATGTGTTATCGAGCCATTTTTGACTCCTAGCAGGTACATAAATTCATTTTTCCATGACGTTCTGTCCCTAACTTGTTCTTTCAAGTCTTTCAAGGGTGAGCTCATCACCACTGTAACTGAGTCCATCTACTTTGCTGCTGGCCTTCCTTTTCTTCTCTTTCCTTCCACTTTCCCAGGAAAATTCCAATTTGCAGCTTTATAAATGCATGTCCTTATTTTTAAAGCTACTTATGGTAGAAGGTGAGAGATACAGTAAGTATGCTACATAAGATAAATAGGAGTATCTCTATTTATCTCCATAAGATAAATAGAAGCAATCATGAATAAAAGTATTCTAATTATTATTCAGCTCATGAGAGAATATCTAGGCTTCCCTGTTCCTTCTTACAGGGGGAACCTGTAGTTCTCCAATTGTAGAATAATTATCGGGATTTCATAAAGACTGGGATCTGATGGCCAATTAATTATAGGAGTTGACAAAACACCAGAATGGGGAAAGATGCAGGAAACTGTAGCTAAATCCTAACAAATTGTAATTATTGTTGGATGATGAGGGTGTGTGTCTAAGAAATGAGTGAATATCTTTATGATAGGATTTCATGGCCTTCAGAAGAGAAACGTAGTTTGAAGGTAGTCCTTAATTCAGCTTTAAGAGGGCTAAGCAGAATTTAAGTGTACCCCATTGATCTGATTCCTTTGTGGAAAGATTTTGTGATCCCCCCCAGTATTTTTCCTTTGAATCTTTAAGTTAAAAGATTTGGAGAAAAAAAGATCACAATTTTGGAGGACTATAAAGTTTATAAAGACTATAAAGTTGGTTTTTATATGTTATTGTGTTCACACCAGGCAATGTTCCAGGACTTGTTTATTAGATCATGGGAATGCTGAAAATGTACAGTAGCAAATCTTGATCTCAGTAAAATGTTTCACATGTTCATGTAATCTTGTGGTACAATGGACTTACAACTTGTTGAAAAATCATACCCAAAGGATATTTGAGTGTAAATGGTTTGGTGTTACCCAGGAGGGAAGTATCATGTTGAGTCTGTCATGACTGTCCTTAGTCCAGGGCTATTGAAAATTTTTATAAACAATCTACAGGATAAGAATGGGTGCTTATCATATTTGTAGATGACATCAACCAAAAATAATTGGCTTTAATGACAAAAATAATAATAAGCATTGGGTCAAATACGACAGAATGATGTTTATCTATGAGATAAGTCCTACATTTAGATTGGAAAAATCAAATTAGTAAATACATAACTGGGAAGCCTGGGTTATATTCAAGAAGGGTCTACAGCAGTGGTTCTCAACCTTCCTAATGCCGCGACCCCCGCCCTGCCGCCGCGACCCCTCCCCCTCCCCGTGCGCGATGAGGTGACAAAGGGTTAGCGTGCGCTTAGGCGACCCCTGTGAAAGGGTCGTTTAACCTCCAAAGGGGTCGCGACCCACAGGTTGAGAACCACTGGTCTAGAGCAAGGGTGTCAAACTCCCGGCCCACAGGCCGGATGCATCACGCGCTGGCCATGCCTACCCCCATTTTAGCAAAGGGGGAAAAAGTTGCAATATGTCACATGATGAGAACGTGACACCACGAATTGACATCCCTGGTCTAGAGGTAGTAATGGATCACCATCTGAACATGAGCCAAAAGTACAATGTCTAGATTCAAAAAACAGAAGGATTGCATCCAGAACATAGGATGAAATAATTCCATCATGCTGATTGGACCATACTTTAAATCTGGTGTCCATTACTGAGCCCCACGCTTTAAAAAAAGACATAATGGATGGAAACTGATCAAGGAGAGATTCAACCTAGAAATAAGGAGAAATTTTCTGACAGTGAGAACAGTCAACCAATGGAACAGCTTGCCTTCGGAAGTTGTGGGAGCTTCATCACTGGAGGCTTTCAAGAAGAGATTGGACTGCCATTTGTCAGAAATGGTGTAGGGTCTCCTGCTTGGGTGGGGGAGGGGGTTGGACTAGATGACCTACAAGATCCCTTCCAACTCTGTTAATCTGATGATCTGATGACATTGGAGTGGATTTGGAGGAGAGCTACCAGAATGGTAAAGGGTCTGGGAAACAATAAAGAAGATGGATGTATTTATTTGTGAAAGAGAAGAGTAAGGGAAGATTTAATAGCAGTTCAGAAATATCTTAAAAGCTGTCTTGTAGAAGGGGGAGCTTTGATCTATTCTCTGTTGAAACAAAGACCTGGAGCTGGCCCGAAGACTTAGAATTAAATCAAAGAAACAAGCTAAATTTTAGGTGAAATTTCCTCATAATAAAAGCTGTGGTAAAAGTATCTGTCTAGAATAGAGACAACCTCCTCTGTAATGGAGGTTTTCAAATGGTGACATATTAGCTTCCTGTTGGAGTTGATTTGGTGGGTTCCTGCACTGAGCAGGGGTTAGGTAGAAGATGCAAAAGTCCCTTTCAACATGCACATTCAATTATTCTATCAGACGGAGTCTGTGAGCAAAGAGCTTTGCACTAGTTGGTGCAAATGAGTTACAGAAGAGTACCTTACAAAATTCTTGGCCTCCTTGAATATCTTTAAAAAAAGAAGGCAAATTGCTTTTCTGAAGACAAATGCGACCCTGACTCTAGATGACTTTTCCCTTTCATGAATCCATTGAAAGTAGAACCCCACATTAGCTAGTGTCAGGATCTGTGGATTTTTAACAATTGCTTTTCATCATTTGTTGCCAAGACAACTTTGGTGTCATGAAACCCTTTTCACAAACTTTGGCTAGTTTTTTGGTTGCCTCAATGGCTGGTCAGGATAACCTGACCATGCAGTCTGTTAGACTGAAAACTATTCTTGAAAATGATTTGTAAGATTTAACAGCTGCAGAATTCAACTACCCAAACTGTAACTGCTGTCATTAGTTGGAATATTTTTACATTAACTTTAGAAGAGCCACACCAGATTCCAAGCTTCAAGATTAAAAAAAAAAAATAACCTAAAGTCTCCTCATGTCAAAGTGGACTACATCAGTGGTGGGTTGCTACTGGTTCGCCCCGGTTCGGGCGAACTGGTAGCGGCGGTGGCGGGAGGCTCCGCCCACCCACCCGGACATCATCACAGACAATCTGCACATGTGCAGAAGTGCTGCGCATGCACACGCGTTCACAGTTCTGAACCGGTAGCGAAGGTAAGTGAAACCCACTACTGAACTACATATTGCTTTCTTGTCTTCTTCTGGGATTCCCCCATCCCGCCAAGTTTCTAATTCCAATTTATCATTCTTGAATTGCTGGGTCCAAATGCTAACTGGATTAGGGCTATTGTATCAAAAGTGCAAAAATTTGGATGATTTTGAGATGGTAGGTATGAGTTTTCTTGTCTCTTTGCTGCCAACTGGTGGCTATTTGGATTTTTATAAGCTTGATATGCTAGCCCTAACTAGTTTTGAAAGTGGACATGATAAGATAGAACCCCACATTACTCAGGCTTCATGTGTGAGAGTAATGTGCCATGGATTTCAGTGGAAGCAAATTGTATGATCTCTGAAAACATATTTTACTGTACCCCAGACAGATGGAAATGAACAAGTCTGCCAATGTCTTTCATCCACCAATCAAAACCCCTCACAAACAACCCCTGCTGTTTTATTTATTGTGACTTTTACATCTTGTTTTTTCTCTGAGAGCTCAGAGCAGTTTATGGGGGAATGAGAATCTTCCATTTTTGATCTCTACAACAGCAATGCTTTGAAGTATGTTGGAAAGAGAGAAATTGACAAAAACCATTTCCTGAACTCCAGATGGCAGAGTTTGAGTCTCACTTTCTCCAGCCCCATCTAACCCCCTTGTCATTGTCATACACTGATGCATCTAACAAAAGTGCCTCAGAAAAGCATGGATACTCTTCTCCTAATATACTGATGAGAAAATTGTCTGGAAGAAAGAAAGAAAAAGAAAAAATACACACAAAGCTCTGTAAACCAATAATTTGTCAATGGCATCAAATTGATCACCTAGTAATCTCCTTAGGGTCTTACCTCCAGGCATTTGAAGCTGGAGTTTGAAGAATGGCCTCTATTTCTTCATTTTTTAAAATTTATTCATGCTCCTGCACATTGCCTTGGTGACTGCAAGGAAGAAAGAAAATGTATTTGTAGATAAAAGAGACCTCCAGGAAAGTTGTAAGCAAGGAGTGGGGGCAGTGATCCTGCATCTCTTAGTTGTCCCCATCTTCTGTTATCAGAGCATCATCTTCTACATAGAACATCTTAATGTGAAGGTCATTATAGAATCGTTGGCTCCAGTGAAAAAATATGCTTCACCAGCTTGGTTAAAGACCTAATGGGCCACATTCAGACAATATGTGAAGCTTGGACAGTGTTATCATTATTAGTATTGCTCTGGCTTTGTGTTTGCTACACATCCAGTTAGTCTGAGTTTATGGCTCAATCCTCTTTACTAACTCAACTGGATGAACTTAGTAACCGGGCTAGGCAGGTTGCAGGAACACAACGTAGAGTGGTCATGGTCTCGGAGGTTATCTAGAGGCTGATGTGAAGGTTTTCCAGCCCCTTCTGAGACCTTTCCATGACAACAAGGTCTTCTCTCCTGAATTAGTCTGTTTCACTGTTTTTTTTTTTATGTTTAACATTTTTATTGGGTTATAAAATAAAATAAGATACAAAATATGAAAGTAAATAGGAAAACGGTGGGGAGGAAGAGTGGGAAGGGAAGTGAGGGAGGATAAGGAAAAAAGAAAACGAAACATTGACTTCCGACTCTCTCTGTTGCAGTAGAATAAGCCATTAACATAAAATCACATTATCACAACTTTATTTTTTTTCATAATAATATGAACAAGCCATTTCTATAAAGATCTATCAATCTAATTGGTAAAACCCAAAATCAAATTTTCATTCTTTTCCACTTCAAGCACAAAGTTCAGAAGCGGTCTCCATGTGGAAATAAAAGTACTTATATTCTTTTCTTTAATCAAAATAGTCAATTTTGCCATTTTGGCCAACTCCATCAACTTCTGCAACCATTCGTCCATGGTAAAATCAAAGTATCCTACTATTTTTCTGCGTAGTCTGTTTCCCTGTTGAAACAGATCTCCACTAGGATTCCTCTGCCCCCAGCATTTAAGTGAAATTTCATTTATTTATTTAGTAAATTTATATGCCACCCATCTCATTGTTACTCATTCTTACAATGTTACAAGAATGTACTTTTTGTGATTTCTACCTAGGCGTCATTGCTTCTAACATTGAAGGAATTTTCACAGGGATAGTTTGTCACACAGTAATTTCACAAAAGCAAAAAAAAAAAAAAAAAAAAAAAAATCTTTGAACATTTGTAATGTTTTGAAGGAACAAACCTTGGCTATACTGTTCTCAGGATGGATAAATTGTCCTGTTTGTTTTTTGTTTACTCCTCATGTTTTGCATTTGTTTAACCCCCTTTGTGCATCACTCGGAGATTAATTTCACATCCACGCACAAAGGAATGCAATTTTTGGCTGCAATTCCAATGTACATCTTTTTCATCAAGGATCTTTCTTAACAAATGACTTTCTGGCCAGCATTTCCCCCCTTAATATTATGTATCGTGTACATTCTTTTCATTAAAGTGTCCCTTTTCCCACTCATTTTTCAATACCATAATAATGTTTTTTTCCCCTCAAAAATGCAGACTGCTTTTGGGAACATGGAATTATGAGTTGGTTTGATGATTGATGTGAGAAATCACTAAGTATCACTTGGGTGAAATGGGCGATGTAGAAATTTAATAAATATGAATGTGGACAATTCCTTTTTTTAAACTAATTTTATTAGTGAAAAGAAGGACTAGGAGTGACACAATAGCAGTATTCCAATATTTGAGGGGCTGCCACAAAGAAGAGGGGATCAACTTATTTTCCAAAGCATCAGAAGGTAGGACAAGCAGCAATGGATGAAAATTAATTAATGAGAGAACCAAACTAGAACTAAGGAGAAATTTCCTGACAGTGAGAACAATAAACCAATGGAACAGCTTGCCTTTCGGAAGTTGTGGTTACTCCATCACTGAATGCTTTTAAGAAGAGACTGGGAGAGACAGAATATTACGAGATATGGAACAAATTTTATCAATGGTTGGGATGGAAAAGAGGGACCTAAAATATGAAATGACTAGGAGTTATAAAATGGGGAATTAAAGAGATGTATGCATGTAACTACAAGAAATCGAGAGTGGATAAGATAAACTTAAAAGAAATACAGAGAGAAGTATGATGTTTGTATATACCGTACGTAAATACCGAATAGACTAAATGTATATAAGTAGTAGGATATATATTAAGTTACATGATATTTTAGTATGTATGGCAAAGATAACACCAGGACGGCTACACTGTGTTCAATGTTTTTAATGTGTGTTTAATAAAATTGAAAAAATTAAAAAAAAAAAAAAGAAGAGACTAGACAGCCACTTGTCTGAAATTATATAGGGTCTTCTGCTTGAGCAGGGGTTGGATTAGAAGACCTCCAAGGTCCCTTCCAACTCTGTTATTCTGTTATTTAGAATGAAGAGTCAAAGTCATCAAAACGTAAAAACAGATTGTGAAATATTAGGGCAGCACAGATACAATTTCTATTCCATGTTTAATGGGTTATATGACAATAATCCATTTGATTGGTTTATGATCCAGTACGCAAACACAAAAAATGAATTGATTCAGTGACCAGGTAAAGAGTAATGTGTGGAAGTAGTTAAAAATTATTTCAGTTGGGGAGAATAACAGCTTTGGCAGCAACTAAGCATAATTAGCTGAAAAAGTACATTGTTGCGCTTAGTCCAAATTTATTTTCATTATATTATCATTTAGCTATCACGGTATTCAGGATTCCAGTTTGGCTCAAATCTTCCAGTATTTAATGATATTAGCTTTCAACTGTTGAGAGCAAAAACAACCTTGAAACTTGATTGGGTTGCATAGGGCTGTTACCGAGAAATCTGTGAAAAAAAGCTGAGCTCCTGGAAGAGAAGAAAAAAAGCATTTATATTTATTATGGGTGTACTTACATGAATATCATTGGCTAACAATACTACAATGCCTCTTTGTGTGATTCTGACCAGTGGATTGATTGACATTGATTATGTGCCAATGAAGCCATTTTTTTTACTCCCAATGACCACATAGGTAGAAGAAAAGATGGTCAAAGAAACAGAGATAAAACCAAAGGCCGTGAATACAGGACAGGTAGTCCTCAACTTACAACAGTTCATTTAGTGACCATTCAAAGTTACATTGGCACTGAAAAAGGTGACTAATGACTGTTTTTCACACTTTCAACCATTGCAGTATCCCCATGGTCACATGATCAAAATTCAGACGCTTGGCAACTGACTCATATTTATGATGGAGAGCCGGAGTATTACGGTTATGACTGGGAGAGGTAGATATGGCAGGAGCCGAGGGGTAGGCCGCTTTCGGGGAACTAGGATTCGCTGTCTCAAAGCGATTCCTTGTTCCGGCCCCTCTGGTTCTGGTTCTGGCTCGTCTCATGTTCCTGGTGACTTGGGATGTCAGGGCCCTGGCCTCAGGCTGCTGCTGCTTAATGCCAGGTCTGTTGTTAACAAGGCCCCCCTCGTTCGGGATTTAATCCTGGAAGAGAGGGCTGACCTGGCATGCATAACCGAGACCTGGCTGGGCCAGGAGGGGGGTGTTCCCCTCTCAGAGATGTGCCCAGAAGGGTTTCAGATATTGCATCAGCCACGATTCCAGGGAAGGGATGGAGGAGTGGCAATTATTGTCCATAAGAGTCTCTGTCCTCGCAGGATCCCTGCCCCG
>QLTV01004426.1:3060953-3091568 GCA_003457575.1 Thermophis baileyi | reverse complement strand
CGGCCCTCTGGAACCAGCTACCCCCTGAGATCCGGACCACCCCCACACTGCTGGCCTTCCGGAAAGCGGTGAAGACCTGGCTCTTCCGGCAGGCTTGGGGCCGTTGACCTCGCCTCTGTAATTGGCGAGGTCCGGCCATGAAACGGTATGCATGAGTTTTTAACTGTTTTTAATTGTTTTTATTATGGTTTTTTTAACGGTTTTTTATATCGTTGTGAGCCGCCCAGAGTCCCTTGGGAGTTGGGCAGCATACAAATTTAATAAATAATAATAATAATAATAATGGTTGCATGTTCCGGGGTCATGTGATCACCTTTTGCGACCTTCTGACAAGCAAAGTCAATGAGGAAGCTGTATTCACTTAACAACTGGGTGGCTGTTTGATTCACTTAACAACTGTGGCAAGAAAGGTCGTAAAATGGGGCAAAATTCACTTAACAAATGTCTTGCTTAGCGACATAAATTTTGGGCTCAACTGTGGCCATAAGTCAAGGACTACCTGTACAAGGAGAATTTATAGCAGTAGCAATAGCAGTTAGACTTATATACCGCTTTACAGTGCTTTACAACCCTCTCTAAGCGGTTCACAGAGTCAGCCTATTGCCCCCAACAATCTGGGTCCTCATTTTACCCACCTTGGAAGGATGGAAGGCTGAGTCAACCTTGAGCCGGTGAGATTTGAACCGCCGAACTGCAGCTAGCAGTCAGCTGAAGTACCTGCAGTGCTGCACTCTAACCACTGCGCCACCTCGGCTCATAATTGGGTACTTTCATGAGAGTGAAAGAGAGAATCAAATTTCGTTGGTGATATTTGTTTTGCTGAATCCACTTTTCTTCTCCCCATTTATGAAAACTCAGGCATGTTCACTTCTTCATTTCATTCCCTTGCCATTCTTAGTACATAATGGGAGCTGGGGAATGGAGCACTTTTTTTCTGATGAAAAACAAAACGACACAATAACCATTCCTCTATTTCGACTGAGCCTGTATTAAGAAGGAAGGCATAATATTAGTTCATTTTCTAACCTTATAAAGCAGACAATTTCCAGAAAACAGTTTTGCTTTGACCCTGACCCTGGGATTTCTGTGCCTCCAATCATCTGACAGCACAGCTAATGGCTGGAGATGATGGAAGTTATAGTACATTACTGCCTAACGAGGACTTATGGTGTGGTGTTTGTTGTACACTCCTCCTACATTATCATAATAGAAGGGATGGAACGGAAAAAGAAAAAGGAATTATATTAAGGAGAAAAGGATGACGAGATATGATTTGCAAGTTGTTTTGGAGAAAACAGTACAGGAATGGCACAACAAATCAAAAGGATTGTGTTCCCTCTGACTTTCTCTAAGAAACTATTGAAGGTGCAATCAAAGAATATCAGGAAGAAAAAAGCTGTGTTACCACAAGCACATCATTACATATAGGACAATGCTTTCCAGGTGCGACAACAGGTAGAGTTTTGATCATACTGCTGTGGCTGCTATCTTGACTTTGTTGATCACACCTTACACATTTCTCTGATATTTTCCCATCTTTGAAGTTCCCAATGTTGGGATTCTTCGGGCTGAAGAAAAATTCCCTGGTTCCCCTCTTAGAACTAACATGGAGATCTGTTTCAGAACATTCTCACTTAATGTAGCTTGTTTAATCGCATGGCATGGTGGTGTAATACTATCAATCAAAAATAGTCAGGGACTAACTACAACTGCAAATCATATAAATATGCAACAGACATTTATCAGGATTTTAAAAACCTGCCACAGGAGATCCTTGATTTCATAAAAGTGCCAGAGAACTGGTCTGAGAAGAGAAATTTATTTTGATTTAGAATGTGTAACTATTTGGGTGTAGCCACACAATAATTAAATGAGTAAAATATATCCTTTCATATTTATAAATATGGATTCTTTTTAACATGTAAGAAAAATTCTGTTGGAGTAACAATAAAGCTTTATTCTGGTCACAATAAATGGGATGCAACCGAAGTTAGGGATGGGTATGACATATATTTAAGTCAACTAGCCAGAGCAGTTTACAGAATTTTAGAATAACAGTTTGAAGGGACTTTGGAGGTCTTCTAGTCCAACCCCCTGCACAAGCAGGAGACCCTCTACCATTTCAGACAAATGGCTGTCCATTTAAAAAAAACTCCAGTGATAGAGCACCCACAACCTCTGGAGCAAGGCTGTCTACTTATTAATTATTATCAATGTCAAGAAATTTCTTATTATTATTCCAGGTTGGATCACTCTTTGATAAGTTTCCATCTGTTACTTCTTGCCAGCCCTCAGGAGCTTTGGAGAATAGTTTGACCCCCTCACTGTGACAGTCATCCCTAGTCCTTCTCTTCATTAGAAGTTAGTTTGTTTTGTTGAGTTGGGTAGCCATGTAAAAGCTGTAAATACTATAAATGTTATTTTTAATGTGAATTTATCCATTTTCATCCAATACATGAACTGAAACTTAACTATTCAGCATTTGCAGTTTTTCCATTTTTGCAGTGCAGTTTCCCTAGATACATGCACACACACACACACACACACGCACACATGCGCGCGTGCGTGCGCGCACACACACACGAAATGCATGTATTGAGTACAATAATAAGTTGGGATGGCAACATCCATTTCTCCCTCTTGTGATTTAAAATCTGAAAAATGTTGGCATGGTGTTATTGAGTAGGCACGTTTACTCTGTGCCATTTCTAACAGTCTGTGACCATTTTTCCCTGGACACATCATATGTTATCGCATCACATCAACTAATAGTTGCAGACCTGTGTGCATTTCTCTTTCCACAGCCTGTAATATTTTTTTATTTTCTCGTTTAGTTTGTCCAACATCTTGCAAAATTTCTTTTCTTGTGATGCTATGTTCATTATTCATTCCACATACCTTACTCTTCAACACGAGAGAGAGAGAGAGAGAGAGAGAGAGAGAGAAAGACAGAGAGAGAGAGAGAGAGAGAGAGAAAGAATACTCTGTTTTGTTGCAAATCTTACATGATCTACTGTACCGTTGGTTACCGTGCGGCTTGTTCTGGCTTAGCCCCCAGTGCCAGGGCAAAAAAAATGTTTGCTATGTAGTTTGTTTTGTAAAGCAGGAAACAGTTTCATCAGTAGGAAAACTTATGCTTTCCAACCACCCAAAGAAATTCAAGTTGGTTTGAAGATTGATTGGCTTGTCTTTTGTGTGGGAGAAAAATCATCACTTTCTTTTCACTGATGAAAACCCTTTTAGCTCTCAGCCATTTGGTCTTTTGGTGGAAAAACTCAACTTTACCATTTCTGTTTTTCATGTTCATTGTCACATGGTGACCAAGAATTCAAGAAATGACTAGGAATTATTTAGTGTGACTAGGAGTAAATATTTAACTCACACTATTAATCAAATACTATCTAATTAGTGTTAGATAATTCGCCATCCCCAGCCTGACCCCCTTCAGATATGCTGATCTATGAACCTATAAGTCCTATTTAGCAGCAGCTGTAGCTAAGGTAGCTGAGACTCATGGGCTAAAACATCTGGGGAAAATAGATTTATTCTAAGAAGAGCATGGTGATGGAAGCTAATTCTCCTGCTCTAGGTTATGGTCTCTTTTTGAAATTTCCATCTTTACGTTATTTCATCTACTTTGCCTTTCATCAGCTTTCTAACACCTATATTGGTATGCTGAACTTTAGGAGGAAACATTTCTGCAAAGATTAATCCAGATTTGGACTTTCTCCACCAATTGGATCTGCTGGAGAGGAAGATGTGCAATCAGATTTCTCCTGCAGCCAGTCTTTACTTAAGCATCCAATTCTACTTGAGCTCTGCAATATGACTTTGAGCTTTTCTGATTTGGCGCTAAGCTCCAGTTCTTTTCTCATTCTAAAGAGTTGTCTCTGGCCCAACTAGCATGTTGTCCAAGACAGACTGGACCTGAAAGAAAGTTTCTCAAGCCCATTGAAAGGGCTTCAAGAGATGTGGTTCTTGGCTTGAAACTGGATCCAGTTGGATCCAGTTTGATTGGATAGCCCCAATGTGGCTTTCTGCCCTTTATTCAAGGATGATGATGAGTACAGCCTTCAACATTTGTTGGGTTGAATCCAAAATTTCCCCAGCCAAATGTATCATATACATACATACATACATACATACATACATACATACATACATAAGTACATAAGTACATACATACATACATTACATACATACCATTGATCAGTGCTTGCCTTTTCCATGATTATCCTAGAAACTGTTATTCCTCATGTGCTTCTATAATTGCATTCACCCAACATGTTTAACTTAGTTGCTCAAGTAGCCTATGTTATGAACCATAAACTAACAAAATGAGTTGGTTTTACACCATATACTAAGTCAACCCCTGCTGAAAAACATGCAGCAACTTAGCCAATGCCAAGCCAAACCAGAAGCAAAGTCAAAACAAAAACATCTAAACATGGTTATGGTAATACAGATATTTTGACTTGAACTCAGAGTGCACTGCTAATTCAGACATTCACCTCTTTTTTTTGCTTGACATATTGTTTAAAAGAAATTGGATAGGAATTGGAAGGATCCTATGTGGGAGACCTTAGAATGAGACAGCTCCTTGAATTCAGGATATATGTGTTAAAGCAATTGTTATATGCACCAGGGGTGTGGAACTTGTAGTATTTCAGATATTTCTGAACTATAAATTCCAGAATTCCATACCTTTGGCCATTCTGGCTGAGGTTGGTGGGAATTGTGATTCAATCACATTTTACACCACCGCAGATTGATTCTCCATCTCTGCTTTCTAATATCTGTCATATTTTTATATCTTAAAACCTGCAGTTGTTTCCTTCTTATTGGCAGAAAAGCATCTTATTTCCTAAATCCTGTATCTGTGCACTTTTTCTTTTCACCCAAAACAGGGGTGAAATTCAAAATTTTTCCCTACCAGTTCTGTGGGCATGGCTTGGTGGGTGTGGCAGGGTAAGGATACTGCAAAATCTCCATTCCCTCCCCACTCCTGGGGGAAGGATATTGCAAAATCTCCATTCCCATCCCACTCTGGGGCCAGCCAGAGGTGGTATTTGCCGGTTCTCCGAACTACTCAAAATTTCTGCTACCAGTTCTCCAGAACCTGTCAGAACCTGCTGAATTTCACCCCTGACCCAAAATCTGTATTGTTGTCCAGAATCATCTGATTTCTGGTCTTCCTATTTCCACTTCATCCACTGAATTTACTAACAGGGCAACAAGTGTGCTTAATTCCACTAGCTCAGAGATTTCACCGGGTGTCCTTCAGCCAGCTATGGTAATACAGTCATTCTCCTTTATTCTTTTCCATCACCCCATGGAAATAATATAATTTCTCCAATATGAAGGCCAACATTTCAGTCATAAAATAATGACTGGTTGTTGATCACTTGGAGAGATAAAGGTCCTTTAATGTTACTTCCACTGAAGATATCTACTCCCACCCATCCAACTCTATTATTGAAAGACAGAACATTAGCGTTGTATTCTCCCTTTGAACTTTTTTTAAACAAATCTCCAAACAAGCAGAATTTTGTGTCTCAGAGCCAAGGCTTAGACTTGAAATCCCATAATGGAAATACTGATTAAAGAACTTTGTAAGCCTGCAAACAAGGGATAGATTTTCCTTCCCTGAAACTTTAATCTCTTTGGTGACCTTTCTTTCTGCTGAAAACAAATTTACTGCAGCAAAGAGCACTGTTGTTCACTCCATAGTTTCTTTGTCATGTCAGGTTAGAGTTTGCAGTTAACTTAATCTGCCACAAAAAAAATTGGAATGAAGGAACAGGGATTATGACAAGTTCATGCATTTCTTCAAGTGCCAGGATCCTGAACGACTTGTGGGTAGGGTCACCTGTTATGGAAAACCAGGTGGTGGGACAGGAGATGTAATTTGCATGTCCCACCTGTGCCACAATAGGACCTGTAGTAGGAGGGAAGTAACATCGCATGCTTCATGATGTCAACATCCAATGACATTGGTATACAATTCATGTAATTTGTGCAATAGTATTATGGTCCACATGATATCATGTTTATTATTGCAGGAAAGCAATAATGATAATAATACTGGATAATTGATGTAGCAGAACCAAATTATAAGTATCACAAAGTATCAAGATCTGAAAATCGAAATTGAAAGGATATGCCATAAATTGGCCATGGTAGTCCCACTAGTTATCGCCACACTGGGTGCCATATCAAAAAATCTTGGATGATACTTAGAAAATCTGTGCCTTTACAAAATTTTCATCTGTCAATTGCAAAAGGCCACACTGCTTGGATCTGCACATATACTAAGTTGATACAGTACAACATCCCTGGTTCTTGGGAAGGACTTGATGCATATGAAGGCCAACACCATCTAAAAAACTGGCAACTGTGACTTCACATTGTTGCATACAGAAAATAAAATAATGAGACATGGCAAGGTAAAGTATTACATGGCCAATACACAAAAAACTAGCAAGCAAAGCAGATAACAGCAAGACCTGGCAATGCTAAGAGCAGGAAAGTTGAAGAAAGACACAGAGGGGCTAATTCTGGCTGCACAAGACCAAGCCTTAAGAACAAATGCATACGAGGCCAGAACTGAGAAGACAGCAACAAATAGCAAATGCCATCTCTGCAAAAAAAGCTGAAGAAACAGTGGTCCACCTTGCTACAAGAAGATGACCCAGACCAGGGGTGGGTTTTAACTTACCTCGCTGCTGATTCGCTTCCTTTGCATGTGCGAAAAAAAAAGAAGCCGAAAACAAGATGGCGACGCATGTGCAGTGACAGAAACTCAGCTTCTGCACATGCTCAGAATTTTTTTTTAAAAAAAATTAAAAACAATTTAAAAAAAGATGGCGGCACCCACGGACCGGCACCGACCAAACCGGATCCATGATGTCATTGTGATGTCATCGTGGGTCTCTACCGGTTCGGGAGAACCGGTCCGAACCTGGAGGAACCCACCTCTGACCCAGACTGATTACAGACAATGGTGCATTAGAATATCTCCAAGAAATACCATTTGCCTGCAAGCAAGAACTGGTGGGACCATAAAATAGAGAAAGTAATAGAAAATGAAGAAGGGGCTCTGGGACTTTGGAATTTAAACAGAAAAAAACTTGCCACAAAGCACTCCAGTTTTAACAACTGTTGATAAAAAAGACAAAGTCTGGATATAAGACCTGGAGACAGCAGAATAGAAGAGAAAGAACTGGGGAAAAAATAACAAAATATAAAGACCTGCAAATAGAAGTAGAACAATTGTGGCAAAATATAGTAAAGATCGTAGTAGGCACCTTGAGTGCAAGCCGAAAACATCTGGAGCACCAACTGAACACCATCAGCATTGAGAAAATCCCCATCAATTGCAAAAGGCAGCTTTACTTGGAAAAGCTTACATCCTGTGATGATACCTTTAACATCACCAAACAACCACATCTGCCTGTCCCAGGTCTTTTGGAAGGACTTGATAAGTGGATAAAAATGCCAACTCCACTCTAGCAATAGCAATAGCAGTTAGACTTATATAACGCTTCATAGTGCTTTACAGCCCTCTCTAAGCGGTTTTACAGAGTCAGCACATTGCCCCCAACAATCTGGGTCCTCATTTTACCCACCTCGGAAGGATGGAAGGCTGAGTCAACCTTGAGCCTGGTGAGATTTGAACCACCGAACTGCAGCTAGCAGTCAGCTGAAGTAGCCTGCAGTACTGCACTCTAAAAACTGCGCCACCTCGGCTCTAAACATCTGGCTCACTGTGAGACAAACCATAATAATAATAACCGACCTTCTTCTGATTCCCATCTTCTCACAATACTCCAGGGATAAATCAGATGGATTCATGTACGAGGCTCAAATTTATTGAAGTGGTTTCCCCTGCTGCCCCTTCTTCAGTGTTTTATTGATATACATGGAAATTGATAAGAGGCATCCTGGTAGAGAGAAATAGCAAATAAACTGAAGGGTCCAAATGATGCAGGAAGTTCAAATCAAATATATGATATGGATGATGTTTTTCCCCCCACTAGGAATCTTCTTCCTTATATTCTCTGTTGGATTTAGATGTTTAATATCCCCCCGTTATTCTGGAACTTTTGAACCTTGTCAGAATAGCAACACCAGTTGTCTGGTATTCAAAACAGTTCCATTTTCTAATTTCTCATTGACCTCATCCTGATGCTTTGGCTCAAGAACTGATTTTCTTTCAGAAAACGCTCCCAGTAGAACCAAGAGATCTGAGAGGATTGAGAATAATATCTTCAGAGTTTGCAGAAGGCTAGACTTTATTTATTTATGTGCTTCCCCGTTGACTAGATTAAAAAGTGTTATTGGCATCGTCTACTAATTTGAAGAAAACTGCTCTTATAGCAAATACCTACCTCTATCAGTCAGAGATCTTACGTGGCTAGTTGTAAAATTCATCCATTGAATATTTCGGCAGAAAAGGTGTCTCAGTCCTAGAGAGTTCACATCTCCAGGCACAATCAGCTGGTTGGACATTACTTACACCTTGGGGTTTC
The DNA here is from genome assembly GCA_003457575.1 of Thermophis baileyi. Lineage (NCBI taxonomy): Eukaryota > Metazoa > Chordata > Lepidosauria > Squamata > Dipsadidae > Thermophis > Thermophis baileyi. Next base: position 3,083,037 of record QLTV01004426.1, on the reverse strand, counting down.
CAATCCCTGGGTTGCAGACTACTACTGGGCCATGGCCCATTGAGAACTGGGCCACCAAAGTGGCAGGCAAGCGCATGAAGCTTTATTTGCGCATGCACAGGACTTAGGTTGAATGTGTGAAACCATTCTCCCTGCCCACTGCCGAAACTGCTGAAGCCACCGTCACTGGTCTGCGGAACCAAAAAGGTTGGGGACCCCCGACTAGAGATGTGAAGGCCCAGAAAAAAACCAGAAAAATTCGGAAAAAAACCCGTTTTCCCCCCGTTTTTTTCCTGAAGGCTTTTTTGTTTTTTTTCCAAAAAATTGGAAAAATTGAAAAAAGAAAAAAAAACATTGTGGAATATTTTATTTTAACATGATGAATAAAATATTTTAAGACAGGGTGTTCAATTATTTTCCAAATCATTTCTAAAAAAATGTATGATATCAGATTATTCTAATTTCTGTGCACTGAGTGAGGACAAGCAAATCCTAGGTAAAAAACTGAACCCTCCACTGCAAGTATGCATTTCTTCCTTTAGGAGGGGCTGCTATTGTAACAAGAAAAAGGTTTCAGTTTTGCTTTTGCATGTTAGTGGTTGTGTTTGGTTTGACCATCATACCAATTGCCCAGCAGACATTCTTTGAGCAAGCCTCTTTTGGAGGCAGAATATGAACGTGTAATGGAATCGGTGCAAGGAAAAATTAAGGAGGAACTNAATAAGCAATTTAATAGTTTGTTGCTCTATATTTTACTAATAAATATAAGAAAAAAATAGATTCTGTTTGTGATAATTGTATGGCTACACTATATTTTTAATATGCTAGTTGTGATAATTTTATGCCAAGTCAAATTGTCCATAGTCATATTTTATGTTCCTAAAGTAACAGAATGACTTTCAATCTTAAAAAGTCAAAAAAGTGCTAATGTAGCATTAGCTACATCAAAAAAATGCTAATGTAGCATTTTTTTCCATTTTTCCGAAAATTTCCATTTCCCCCCCCAAAAAACGGAAAAAAACCGGGTTTTTTTCCGAGCTTCAAAATTTCCGGAAATTTTACATCTCTACCCCCAACTTACACCCACCACGTTTCCTAGTCTTTTGCTTGCTGGTACTTTTAATCACTTCCAGCATTTGCCCAGCCTTGGCTGATCTCCCAAAAACTAAGCAAGGTCAGATCTGATTCTTATTTGGATGGGTAAAATCCAGGGTTCCAGATCTAGGGGCCTGAAGCCTGTCTGGTAGTCTAGGTAAATATTTTATGCCTCTAAAAGCCACAGTCCACTTCTAATGAGAAGCAGAGGGGGTGGGGATCAAAGCTAGAAAAAGCAGTTCAAGGTTTTTTTTACCCCAGAGATGGAGTGGTTTACTGGTTCTGAATGCAATGCTAGCATTAATATGCAGATCTGGGTTCTATGCAGCTATCCTGTTCCCCGTGTCTTTAATTTGCTGCCTTTATTAATTTTTTAAAATTATTCCTTGTTTCCCTAGAGATGGGCTTATATGACTGCCATATACTTAAAAATGTATTTAAAAAAAAACCCCTTGGATCTGGTTACCCTGGTTAAAAGGTAGAACTAGTTCCTTTTAGTTAAAACCTGAGAACGTGAATCTTCTGTTTTCAAGATTCCAAGGGAAATAGAAGCCTTTTCCCATCTAAGAAGAGGTGGTATCAGCTTGGCTTTCCGCCTACTGGAATTCTTTCATCTGAGGAAACAGCTGCATTCAAATACCAGGCATGCTGGCTGGGGAATTCTGGGAGTTGAAGTCTACACACCTTAAAGTTGACAAGGTGTGCCACGAGTAGACTGGGAAGCATAAATAAATGCTTCATAAATAAACTGCCCAGATTCACACAAGTGTGATGGGTGGTATAAGACTTTGACAAACACACACACACACACACACACACACACACACACACACACACACACACACACACACACACACACACACAAGGTAAATGGCAAACCACTTCCATATTCTCATCCAGAAATCTACATGGATGTGTCCCAGAAGTCTCCGGAAGTCAAGATATTTTCTTTTAAACTGAACTGAACCAACCCAACCCAAAACCAACCCAACCCAACCCAACCCAAACCTTCAGCTAATCAGATTTAAATCAAGTCTGTAGCTAGGAAGAATTTTTCTGCAATGTCTAAATTTAAGGAAGGCGTGTAATCCATAAAAACATAGGAGGCATTTTGGAGGAATCATAATTTTTACAAAAACGTCTTTAACAAAATGTGTAATAATACTGAAAAATGCCCCTTTGATACAATATCCAAGAAAGAAAGTTTAGTTGTTGTTGTAGGACTTGTGGTATGCTAAAACCATGCACAATGTTGCGATTGATCTAACGTCAGTTCTCTGCACTGATTGATTTTTACTTCTGGATTATACTACATGTAACTGTAGCTTTGAACGTCATGCCCTTCAATGAACATCAGATGCTCAGAGCAAATACCACAACTGCTTAAAGAAGTCAAGCTTTTCCTTGGGCATGAAATGCTGCGGAGGCACGTTTTTTGACATCTTGACCTATACAACTGCAAATGATTCAGAGCCATTTTTGCATACAACATTAGATCTCTTGAGCAGGGCAACAAGGAAATGTTTTAAGATTGCTGAAAATGCTAGACAGATTGTCTTTCTGGAAACCCTGAAGCGACGGCATCTGTCTGCAAGTGAATTTTTCAGACTTATTTTCTACCCTTCCAAAAGAATCACATAATTCTTCATAGCAATTGTGGTCTGTTTTGCTGAGTAACAGAGTGAATCAGTTATAACAGGTAGTTTATGCCTTTCACTCTTTCAAATAAGGATTGAAATTGGTAGCTGGGATCCCACCTTGCATTAAGTCATGAGAACCAACCTAGAACTAAGGAGAAATTTCCTGACAGAACAATTAATCAGTGGAACAGCTTGCCTCCAGAAGTTGTGGTTGTTCCACCACTGGAAGTTTTCAAGAAGAGATTGCATAACCATTTGTTTGAAAGGGTAGAGCAGTGATGGCTAACCTTTTTTTCCTCGGGTGCCAAAAAAGCGTGCATGCGCGTGACAGCGTATATGTGTGTGCCGCCCCCCTAATGCAATGCTTCCCTGCAGGCCCCCACACACATGCGCGGGTGACCCCCATGCTCCCCCCGCCCCTCGCACATGCACGGGTGACACCCCCCGCAGCCCGTTTTGGTGCTAGCAGGCCTCCCTGAAGCCTCCTGGGACCAAAAACAGGCAGAGGGGGCGCTGCACCCCCCATGCCCCATTTTTAGTCCCAGGAGGCTTCAGGGAGGCCTGCTAGCACCAAAACATGGGGGGGAGGCATCCCCGATCTCCCCAATTTCTTTCCCCAGCACGTGCTAGTTTCCTCCTGGATTCCTTCCTCCCATGCCTTCTCCGATCGATCCCAATTTCTTTCCCCAGCAGGCGCTAGTTTCCTCCTGGATTCCTCCCTCCTGTGCCTTCTCCGATCTATCCCAATTTCTTTCCTCAGCACATGCTAGTTTCCTCCCGGCTCCCTTCCTCCCTCTTCCCCAATTTCTTTCCCCAGCCCGCGCTAGTTTCCTCCTGGATTCCTTCCTCCTGTGCCTTCTCCGATCTCCCCAATTTCTTTCCCCAGCAGGCGCTAGTTTCCTCCTGGATTCCTCCCTCCTGTGCCTTCTCCGATCTCCCCAATTTCTTTCCCCAGCAGGCGCTAGTTTCCTCCTGGATTCCTTCCTCCTGTGCCTTCTCCGATCTCCCCAATTTCTTTCCCCAGCACAGTGTGTGGAAATGCCCCACCCCCACACATGCGCGGCAGAGACCCAAAGACCAGCTGGCCGGCGGGAGGCATGCGCATGTGCAGTGGAGCTGGGCTGGGCGATGTCTGGCGTGCCTGCAGAGAGGGCTCTGCATGCTACCTGTGGCACGCGTGCCATAGGTTCGCCATCACGGGTATAGAGCTTTCTGCTTAAGCAGTGGGTTGAACTAGAAGACTTCCAAGGTCCCTTCCAACTCTATTATTCTGTTATGATTTATTAAACAAACCATAATGGCTGAGTTCATATAGTAAGTTAAGTCAAAACCAAAGAAACCACACTATCAATCTATCAACCCCTTAAAGAATTGTTGTCTTGTCTACTATGAGATGAAGTTGACACTACAGAATGGGAAAAGCTGCAATATTATAAACAGGGATAGGGTGTATTCCAAGGATGATTGGTGTGTGTGTGTGTGTGTGTGTGTGTGTGTGTGTGAGAGAGAGAGAGAGAGAGAGAGAGAGAGAGAGAGAGAGAGAGAGAGAGAGAGAGAACAGAATGTGCTGATCCCCAAACTTTAGTAAGATCCCTCACTCTTGTGAGCCTAGGAGTCTAGCTAAACCCTCTAAAAGTCTGCCTTAGCACGTCTCAACACATATGTAGGTGGAGCTCATAAGATGCATGAGAAAAATGGTAGCAGATAAAAAAGATCCTCATTCTTTGGCTGACTGAACCATGAAGGGAAAATGAAATGTGCTAAAGGAGAGGAGATCACAATTGTGCTAAATGCTCATCATAGTTGCTGCAATGCACAGGTCATTCTCTAAAGCTGCCTTCCAGCTAGGCAACTCAAAGGATGTTGCACTTTCAACATACCTGGGGACTGCCTGGTTGAAAAATGCATGCGTGCATATACAGTTTTATTTATTTTTTTATTTGTTTGTTTGTTTGTTTGTTTGTTTGTTTGTTTATTTATTTATTTATTTATTTATTTATTTATTATTTATTTATTTATTTGGATTACAAATAAAATTATAAACATGATTGTGAATACATGAAATGTATAAACATGGTTATGAATACATGAGATGTTTACAAATAAAAGGGGACATTAGGACAGGGACGGTAGGCACGTTGGTGCGCTTATGCACGCCCCTTACAGACCTCTTAGGAATGGGGTGAGGTCAACAGTAGACAGTCTAAGGTTAAAGTTTTGGGGGTTTGGGGAAGAAACTACAGAGTCAGGTAGTGCATTCCAGGCGTTGACCACTCTGTTGCTGAAGTCGTATTTTCTGCAATCGAGTTTGGAGTGGTTTACCTTAAGTTTGTATTTATTGTGTGCTCGTGTATTGTTGTGGTTGAAGCTGAAGTAGTCATATCTGTCCTAATGCTTGGTAGGATCCTAAATATGGACTTGTTTGCTCCACAGGCCTCCTTATCTCAAGGCAACAGCTCTTAGAAGACATCTAGCATTTCATTATCAGACCTTTTTTTTCCTGGCCGACATCCCTTATCTGGCGAGTCCTAATTGTGTTAATGATGAAATTCTCAAAGGCTAATTATTCATAAAAATTCCAAAGGAAGGAGGAGGAAGGAAGAAACATTTAGAGAAAAATAAATTATTATTGTTCCAAAATGTACAGTATATCCAGCATTTTCATTGTTATTCTTTAAAAAAAAACCTCAAGTAGAATTTGTAACTTGGTTCTTGGTGAACATAAATCCAGTTCTGCGCTCTAGTATTTCAGGTATAGCAGAAACACATAGAACAATGTATATATCTAGTCTCCTTGAAAGAGTGACAACTGAAAATGTGATTTGTTGAATTGCATTCTGAAAACTATACTTATTGCTTTCTCCCTCAAAATATAAAGCTCCCAGTATATTGACAAAAGAGAATATTTGTAGCTCAGGATTGAATTATGGGGTCCTTGGTGCTCTCTGGGATTTACTGTTTTCTTATGGATGTTTCATTACCAAACTACCAAACTCACTGATGATGTTACATAGTTTGTTAATGAAACAACTGCAAAAAACACAACTACGTTCAGAGAGCACGAACCCTGAGTTACAAATACAGTATATTCTCTGGAACTCGCCCAATAAGAATTTAAAAACTGAATGTTTTAAAAAAATGCTTCAAAGATTAGAGGGAATATAAATTGGCATACATATTGTTCCAAAGTACAGAGACTGAATTAATGGATTTAAGTTACAGGAAGTCAGATTATGGTTGAATGTTAAGAGAAACTTCATAACATAGCTCAGTTGGGAACAAGGTAAATGGTAATGGATGCAGTGTTGGAAGACCTGCAAGACCACGTTGAGGGCAGATCATCCTGGAGAAAATCTGTCTCACTAAGGATTGACACTGACTTGATGGGTCAAAATCCATTTATCAGGGAGCAAATAACCTCCAGTGCTGGTGAACTCCTCAAGATGGAATAATGCAGTCTTCTCTTTAGAATTGTTCTAGTTTAGATTCCTGCATTCAGCAGGAGGTCGCTCGAAGACATTTCACCTGCTGTATGAGTTCATTGTTTGTTCAAATTCAAAATTAAACATGTTTTTGACTTCACCTTCGACAGGAAGAGTTCTCTCAGCACTTTTTTTCCTCTGTCCAAAGTGCTGAAATACAATTTTTTAAGCTGCTGCAAATGGAGAGCTGTGTTAATACAGGTAGTCCTCGACTTACAACAGTTCATGTAGTGGTTGTTCAAAGTTTCAACGGCACTGAAAAAAGTGACGTATGACCATTTTTCACAGTTGCGACCTTTGCAGCATCCCCATGATCACGTGATCAAAATTCAGGTCATGTGATCACTTTTTTGCAACCGCCTGACAAGCAAAGTCAATGGGGAAGCCAGATTCACTTTAGAACTATGTTACTAGCTCAACAACTGAAGTGATTCACTTAACAACTGTGGCAAGAAAGGTCTTTCAATGGGGTAAAATTCACTTAACAAATGTCTCACTTAACAACATAAATTTTGGGCTCAATTATGGTCATAAGTCAAGGACTACCTTTATATGGTAGCCCAAAAATCAGGAATCTGGTAGTACCTTTTCAGAGTGAGCCATTTTAATACAAGGCATCGGCTTCATCAAATGTAACCCCACTCGTCCTGATTTTACTTCATTTTTATGGCAGGCACTAATCAAACACATTATGCAGTAAAACATAGCAGAAGACCTTTAAAAACGTTTTCCCTGCTGGATTGGGATTGATTTAACTTCAAATCAAGCCTTATTTTCCCTCCCCAGTCTTTATTATGTAATTATGATTGATGAATTTAAAATTTGCTTTTTGATTTATTCTGGTGCGTAATGAAGCTCCCAAAAAAAAGAATTCTGGTCTGGGAGAATCCCTTCTGTTTATTCTTACTTATTTTTTCTTCTTCAAAAAAATAACCCTTAACTGCATTTTACATTGATTGAATAAAATGAGGGGGATTGAAAAAAGCATAGTTGTCATGGTGGTTGGGATTTGTCAAATCTCTGTTGAAAAGCTTCCCTTTCCATTTTCCGTTTCAAACATATGGAGAGATTCTGTTTTATAGGCATATGCAATGAAACAGATGGTGTTTAAGGATGCTGGGTAGCAAACAAGAACAACATGGAAGGCCTTGAAAAGGCAAAGCAGTGCAGTTGGATCGCTGAATCTAAAGGCTGAGCACAATATAAGATATTGGGGTCATGCTTGTGGGAAGCCATGCCTCAGTTCAGTTTGTATGCAAGGATATGGAAAGAGCTCTGCTGAATTCATCCTAGGACCAATCTGTCACCACCCAAATCTTCTGGGACTATAAGTTTCAGTACAGAGATGGACACCAGTTGGAGGTCCAGGGATTCATCTGGTCCTGCTTCTGACATCAGGGATTGTTCCACAAGCACTGCATTGAAATAATGTTGTTACTGCTTCCCTAATGCCCTCTGACTGTTTTCCTCCAAGTAAAACGAATTCTGGGGCATACTGACTCCTCTCCCTCTCCCCTCTCCCCTCTCTGTCTCCTTTTCCTCTCCCCCGTCCTTCCTTCCTTCCTTCCTTCCTTCCTGCCTTCCTTCCTTCCTTCCTTCCTTCCGTCCATCCGTAACTCTGAGCTGCTTACATTAACAGTAAGTAACACAAAGGCAAAGCAATCCTCAAACATCAACAAATCACACATCCAAATAAAAGAACAGTATTATCAGAAAGGCAGTCTATGAACACCATTAGCAGTGAAATCTCTATGGACCAGTACAGTCTTCACAATGTTACAAAAGGCAAGCTGGATGAAGTCCCACCAATCTCAGGGGCTTAGTAATGCCACCAAGAACTGTCTCTGGGTCCCATCCCTTTCACTTCACACAAGGTGGCGACCATCATCATCCCCTCTCTGAATTACTGCACAAGATTGATTAAATCCAGTCAGGAGAGATGATGTAGCTAGATTAATCCCAGGACTTTGAATTGGACCTGAAACATATTGGTAACCAATGCAGCAACCAGAGCACCAACCATAGTTATGTAGCAAAAAACAATCATCCTTGTTAGCAGTTGGGAAATTGCATTTTGGACCACCTGCTTCTTACAATTCATCTTCAGAGGTAGCCTTGTGGACTCCACACTGCAGTGGTATAATCATACAATGATGAGACCCCAAGTTCTCTTTTTCATGAACTTCTCTAGGTCAACTCTTTTTGAAAACCATTTAAGTTAGTGGTCATCACAGCATGCAGCATTTTCTCCACATCGGTGTATATTTCATTTCGAAAGACATGATAGCATTGTTCCAATATTTGAGGGGCTGCCACAGAGAGGAAGGGGTCAAGCTATTTTCCAAAGCACCTGAAGGCCAGACAAGGAATAATGGATGGAAACTGATCAGGGAAAGATTCAACCTAGAAATAAGGAGAAATTTTCTGACAGTGAGAACAATCAACCAATGGAACAGCTTGCCTTCGGAAGTTGTGGGAGCTTCATCACTGGAGGCTTTTAAGAAGAGATTGGACTGCCATATCTCAGAAATGGTGTAGGGCTGTGATGGCGAACCTATGGCACACGTGCCACAGGTGGCACGTGGAGCCATATCTGAGGGCATGTGAGGCGTTGCCCTATGTCAGCTCCAGTGTGCATGTGCACGCTGGCCAGCTGATTTTTGACCTTCTGGAGGGCGGGGGAGGTCATTTTCGCCTTCCCCAGGCTTCAGGGGAGGGTGAAAAACAGCTCAACGGCCCAACTGGAAGTTCATTTCTGAACTTCTGGTAGGCCTCTTGGGTCTGTTTTTCGCCATCCACAGGCTCCGGAGGCTTTCCTGAAGCCTGGGGAAGGCGAAAACGATCTCCCCCTGCCCGGAAGGCTGAAAATCAGCTGGAATCCGTTTTTCGCCATCCACAGGCTCCGGAGGCTTCAGTGAGCCCTACACGCATGTGCAGGGGGGGCAGCGCGGGGGGTTGTGCGTGCATGCACGGGGGGAAGGGCATTGCATTATGGGTGTGGGCATGTGTGCGCGCGCTATCACATGCGCACGCGCCCTTTTGGCACCCGAACAAAAAAAGGTTCGCCATCACTGGTGTAGGGTCTCCTGCTAGGGCAGGGGGTTGGACTAGAAGACCTACAGTACAAGGTCCCTTCCAACTCTGTTAATCTGTTAAATTTCTTTTAATGTTTAGAAAGTTATTTGAGTCTGGGCAATCATATTGTTTTAGCGTGTTTTTAACTTATGTATTGGACATATTGTAAGCCACCTACAGCAGTGTTTTTCAATCTTGGCAACTTTAAGATGTATGGACTTCAGTTCCAAGAATTCCCCAGCCAGCATAATTTTAGAGCTGCCAAGGTTGAGAAACACTGATTTAGAGGCTATCTGGAGTTAGGTGGCCTTAACAAATCCAATGTATAAAAAAACAGTCTAAAACAAAGGCAGCAGTCTGATTTTGGTGGCTGAGCTTTATCAAGCTTGCTTATGTCTTATTTGCCTTAACATGTGAAAGGGCTGTGGATGAAGCCTATTTTAACTCTTCTTGCATGGATGCTGGGAGGAGGAATACCATCTGATCCTAAAGAAATCTCTACTAGATCATTATAGATAATGCTGTCACATATGCCATATGTTGGGGGAGGGGGGGTGAAGAATAAGTTTTGATATAGCTAACTGGTAGCTAAAGTGCTCACTTGAGTCATAGTGCCACCCTTGAGTGAAATGGGTTATCTGGTTGTACTTCAACCTGGTTTCTAGTTGGAGTATAGCTTGAAAACTATCTTCTTCTTGCTGGTAGATGGTTACTAGAATGAAATCAGAGGTAATATGATCCTGCTAATTCCATGGATTTAATAGCAGCTTTACTTCTATGGTTTTTTTCCCCCTAACAATGGTTCAGTTCTTACTTGGTTGAATAGTTCCAGAAGGTGATGGACTGATGTTAAATCACATGTTGAGTTGTTCAGAAGACTGTTGTTCTGTTCCATTTTTGGAACATGAAAGAATTAGGAAGTGATGCGAATGAAATTAGGAAGTGATGCAGTTCAAAGCTTTTGATCGATATGTCATAGGTTTTTTAGTTTCCAGGTTGACTAAATTCCATAAAAAGTGATTAAGATGCTCAGGGAGAAATACCCTTTGAGGTCCTTGGCATATAGGAAGGAGAAAGCTTCCCCTGAGAATTCTTGTTCTTCCTTCAATCAGGGAAGAAAGAAGGAAGAAAGGAGGCAGACCTACAGTCAGAAAGACTAACAGAATAACAAGTGGGAAGGGATCTTGGAATGTATCTAGTCCAACCCCCTGCTCAGGCGGGAAACCCTATAACCTTGATGGCGAACCTATGGCACGCGTGCCACAGGTGGCACACGGAGCCATATCTGAGGGCACTTGAGGCGTTGCCCTATGTCAGCTCCAGCGCGTATGTGTGCATTGGCCAGCTGATTTTTGGCCTTCTGGAGGATGGGGGAGGTCATTTTCGCCTTCCCCAGGCTTCAGGAAAGCCTCCTGCAGCCTGGGGAGGGTGAAAAATGGCCCAACAGCCCAACCGGAAGTTCATTTCTGAACTTCCGGTAGGCCTCTTGGGTCCGTTTTTCGCCATCCACAGGCTCCAGAGGCTTTCCTGAAGCCTGGGGAGGGTGAAAAATGGCCCAACGGCCCAACTGGAAATTCATTTCCGAACTTCCGGTTGGGCCATTGGGTCTGTTTTTCGGCATCAACAGGCTCCGGAGGCTTTCCTGAAGCCTGGGGAAGGCGAAAACGACCTCCCCACTGCCCGGAAGGCCGAAAATCAGCTGGAATCCGTTTTTCGCCATCCACAGGCTCCGGAGGCTTCAGTGAGCCCTGTGCGCATGCGCAGGGGGCGGCAGTGCGGGGGGTTGTGCGCACATGCACGGGGGAAGGGCATTGCATTATGGGTGTGGGCACGTGTGTACGCGCTATCGCACGCGCCCTTTTGGTACCCGAGCAAAAAAAGGTTCGCCATCACTGCCCTATAACATTTCAGATAAATGGTTGTCCAATCTCTTCTTGAAATCCTCCAGAGTTGGAGCACCCACAAATTCTGGAGGCAAGTCGTTCCACTGATTGTCAGTGGAAATTCTGCCTTAGTTCTAGGTTGGTTCTGTCCTTGATTAGTTTCTATCCATTGCTTCAGACTTTGTCCTGCCTTCAGGTGCTTTGGAGAATAGGTAGACCTCCTCTTCTGTGTGGCAGCCCCTGAAATATTGGAACACTGCTATCATGTCACTCCTAGTCCTTCTTTTCATTAAACTAGACCAGTGGCACGCGTGCCACAGGTGGCACGTGGAGCCATATCTGAGGGCACGCGAGGCATTGCCCTATGTCAGCTCCAGCGCGCATGCGCACGCTGGCCAGCTGATTTTCAGCCTTCCTTTTGGCCATTTTCGCTCTCCCCAGGCTTCAGGAAAGCCTCCTAAACCCTGGGGATGGCGAAAAACGGCCCAACGGGCCAACTGGAAGTTCATTTCCGAACTTCCAGTTGGCACGTTTGGCTGTTTTTCACTCTCCCCAGGCTTCAGGAGGCTTTCTTGAACCCTGGGGACAGCAAAAAATGGCCCAATGGGCCTACCGGAAGTCCGGAGACTTCAGTGAGGCCTGTGCGCATGCGCGGGAGGGGGAGCGCGGGGGGTTGTGCGTATGCACGGGGGGCAGCGTGGGTGTTGTGCATGCGTGGGGGAGGAGGGCATTGCATTATGGGTGTGGGCACGCGTGCGCACGCTATCGTGCATGCGCGCACCCTTTCGGCTGAGCCAAAAAAAGGTTCGCCATCACTGAACTAGACATACCCAATTCCTGCAACCGTTCATCATAAGTTTTAGCTTCCAGTTCCGTTATCACCTTGTTGCTCTTTTCTGCACTCTTTCTAGAGTCTCAACATCTTTTTTATAACATGGAAACCAAAACAGGATGCAATATTCCAAGTGTGGTCTTATCAAGGCATTATAAAGTGATATAAATGGGATCTTGATTCTATCCCTGTGTTAATGCAGCCTAGGTTTGCATTGGCTTTTTTGGCAGCTGCAGCACACTGCTGGCTTATATTCAAGTGATTGTCCACCTAGGACTCCAAGATCCCTCTCGCAGTTACGACTATTGAGCCAGGAACCAACTATTTTATATCGGTGCATTTGGTTTTTTATTTATTTATTTATTTATTTATTTATTTATTTATTTATTTATTTATTTATTTATTTATTTATTTATTTATTTATTTATTTATTTATTTATTTATTTATTTATTTAAAGCGAGATCAATGGCCCCAAGCCTGCCGGAACAGCCAGGTCTTCACCGCCTTCCGGAAGGCCAACAGTGTGGGGGGTAGTCCGGATCTCAGGAGGTAACTGGTTCCACAGGGCCGGGGCAGCCACAGAGAAGGCCCTCCCCCGCGGGCCCACCAGCCGGCACTGTTTAGCTGACAGGACCCGGAAGAGCCCAACCCTGTGGGATCTTACCGGTCGCTGGGAGCTATGTGGTAGGAGGTGGTCTCGAAGATAACCTGGCCCTGAGCCAGGTTTTTCTTGCTTAAATGCAGAACCTTACTTTTCTCACCATTGAATTTCATTTTATTAGATATGAGCCAGTGTTCAAGTTTGTCAAGATCCTTCTGTATATTGAGCCTATTTCCTGGAGTGTTGATGAGTTGAGTTCCCCTTCTATCCCATCATCTAAATCTTTGATGAAGATATTGAAGATTACTGGACCTAAGACTGAGCCTTGGGGTACCCCACTGCATACTTCCATCCATGTAGATGCAGTTCCATTAAGGACTATATGTTGAGTACAGTTGATCAGCCACTTCCATCAAATGGTGATGCTGTCTAACCTACATTTTTCTATCTTATCAAGTAGTAGGTTGTGGTCTATTTTATCAAATGCCTGAAGTCCAAGTAAATGATATCCACAACATTTCTCTGGTCCACTAATTTTGTCACATTGTCAAAGATTTGTCTGGCATGATCTGTTTTTCACAAACCCATGTTGGCTTCTAGTTATGACTTTGTTTGTCTCTAGATGTTCACAGATTCATTGCTTGATTTTCTTTTCCAGACTCTTCCTAGGTATTGAGGTCAGGCTGATAGGTGTGTAGTTTCCTGGATCTATTTTTTCCCCTTTTTTGAAGATGGGAACTACATCAGCTCTTTTCCAGTCCTCTGGCAGTTCCCCGGTGCTCCAGGATCTTTGAAAGATATAGTTCAGTGGTTCTGAGATCTCGTCTGCCAGTTCCTTCAGAACCTTGGAGTGTAATCCATCTGGTCCTGGTGATTTGAACTCATTTAGAATGGATAGATGTTCTCTTACAGATTTCTTGCCCTTTTTTACTTGTATTCCCAATCTGACTTTTATGGTACTGTTTTTGATAGGTTGGACTTTTTTCCCTCTTTTGTGTAAAGACAGATGAAAAAAAGAAAGAAAGAAAGAAAGAAAGAAAGAAAGAAAGAAAGAAAGAAAGAAAGAAAGAAAGAGCTAAGCAGTTCTGCTTTTTCCCTGTTGCTTGTCATCTTCTTGCCATTTTCTCCTATTAATGAACCAATCATTTCCTTGACTTTTTTCTTGTTTTTTACATGTTGAAAGAAGCTTTTTTGGGATTATTTTTTGTTATTTTTGACTTTTATCACAAGTTTGTTTTGAGCTTTCCTGATTTCATCTTTCCAAACTCAGGGTATTTGCTGATATTCTGCCTTAGTTATGTGCCCCTTTCCACTTTTCATACTTGTCCTTTTTGTCTTTCAGTTTATCAGAAAGTTATTTGTGTAGCCATACTGATTTCTTATGAGATTTCTTATTTTTCTTCTTCATTGGGCTTTTATAATCTCACTTTTCAAAGTTTCCAAAGCTTCTTGGGTTGTTTTCCCGTTGAGGATTCTCATCCATGGAATCCTTCCCAAGGTCTCTCTAAGTTTATTGAAATCAGCTCTCTTAAAGTCCAAGACTAGTTTGACTTTGTTCTATTGCTTGTGCTTGCATAATGTTGAATTCCAATATTGCATGATGTTGAATTCCAATATTACATGGTCACTTCCCCCCCCCAAGGTTCCTGTAACTTCAATGTCTTTTATCATTTCATTTCTGTTGGTGAAAATTAAGTCCACAATGGTTGACCCGCTAGTTCCCTTCTCTACATTTTGGGAGAGAAAATTGTCTGCTAGATTTGTCAGGAACCTGTTTGATCTTCCACTAGGTGTAGAGTTTGTTTCCTAGTTGATGTCAGGGTAGTTAGGGCCTCCCATTACTATTGTGGTGTGCTTCCTACATACCTTAGTTAACTGACTAGCAAAATGTTCATCTATTTCCTCTGTCTGGTTGGGTGGCCTGTAGTATATACCTATGGCAATGTCATTCTTTTTTCCCCTTTGATATTGACCCAAATGCATTCAAGACAGTTTTCATCATTGTTTTCTTCCATTTCTATATTATATACAGTGCAACTCCACCTCCTCTTTTACTAGGTCTGTTTCTTTTAAACAATTTAAATCCCTCTAGCTGTACCTGTATATTCCATTCATGGGTTTCATCCCACCAAGTTTCCGTAATGGCAACAATATCATATCTGCCCTCATGTATTTGGATTTCCAGTTCATGTTGTATATTGCTCATACTTTGTGAATTGGTATATAGGCATTAGAGTCACCTCAGGAATTAAAGAACCATTGCAAGGGAGACAAAACATGCATACAAATAGTCTTATATATTGCTTAATGTTACATATTCATGGTCAGCATTTAGTGCAAGTAGGTAGTTAATGTTGAATTCTAATGATTAACAAAGCTGCAAAAATCGGGGATCAGAAGTAGGCCTATGCTACACAGAAGGAAGGGGCTGTTTCCCCATGCTTTGATTTATATTTATATTTACATTCACATTTACATTTATTTGCCATCATCTCACTATCAAGTATCTAAGGGGTTGCCACAAAGAAGAGGGAGTCAAGCTATTCTCCAAAGCACCTGAGGATAGGACAAGAAGCAATGGATGGAAACTAATCAAGGAGAGAAGCAACCTGGAATTAAGGAGAAATTTCCTGACAGTCAGAACAATTAATCAGTGGAACAACTTGCCTCCAGACGTTGTGGGTGCTCCATCACTGGACGTTTTTAAGAAGAGACTGGACAACCATTTGTCTGAAATGGTATAGGGCAGGGGTGTCAAACTCAATTTCATTGAGGGCCGCATCAGGGCTGTGATTGACCTCGAGGGGCCGGGCGGGCATGGCCGACTGGGTGGGTGTGGCCAACTGGGTGGGCATGGCCAGCTTGACGCCATTCCCCAAACTGCTGGCATGTTTCCTCTTCACACTGGGTAGACCGGGGCGAAGCCACGCTGGCCTGATGTTTCCTCTTTGCACTGGGTAGACCAGACTGAAGCCACGTGGGCCAGCCCCTTACATTTTCCAGGCCGGCCCTGTGGGCCAGATCTGACCACATCGCAGGCTGGATCCGGCCCGCGGGCCTTGTGTTTGACACACCTGGTATTTCCTGCCTGAGCAGAGGGTTGGACTAGAAGATCTCCAAGGTCCCTTCCAAATCTGCTATTCTGTTATTTTTCTGTAAAGTGATTCTGGTGAGATGGGAGGCATCTTGATCCCGGTGAAATTCCACTCTTATGAAAAGACACTGTGTGCACAAGACAGAAAAACTTCCTCTAGTACTATCAGTACCAGGCATTCTATGTGAACAGCACACTCCCCTGCCACCTCTGCCTATTTATTGAGACCGTGTAGGTGATGGGAAGGACCCATTTCATTTCTAGCCCTCAGGTTGCTCGTGGCTGTCATCTAAATTACACAAATCAGACATGTTAAATATGTACATGTATTGTGCATTATCCACACAAGCTCTGCTTTTTTTAAAAGTATCTCTTGTACAAAATCCAATAAAAAGCCCCTGCTCGGTACAAGCAAATTATTGAGAGCTTTAAGACTTTTGTTTGTTTATATTCCTGCTCTCCCTCTCCCTCCAGAAATTGCACTTAGGGTAGTCTGCAATCATACAATAAATACTGTCACACACAGAGACACCCACATGCATAGAAAATTCAAATTAAATAGTCTCAAAGCCATTCTAATAACAGTAGCATACAAATAACAGAACAATGGGCTCCAAAATTACAGGATGCTTGGCAGAAGGATACACAGGCACACACAAATGTTTCTCCTAAATGCTTTAATAATGCTGACAAAGCAAGCTTGATGGGTCTATGTAGGTGTGAGCCATGTAATGGCTCAGCCATCACTGGAGGAAAAAAGAAATACTTCATAGCTCTTCTTCGAAATAACCTTAGTCATCCAGTAAGTAGGAGATTAAATTCCCCAGTCGGTGTTTATTTGCAGGTAGATTCTCTTACCAAATGAGCCATGGTGGTGCAGTGGTTAGAATGCAGTACTGCAGGCTACTTCTGCTGCCTGCCGGCTGCCTGCAATTTGGCAGTTCAAATCCCACCAGGCTCAAGGTTGACTCAACCTTCCATCCTTCCGAGGTGGGTAAAATGAGGACCCAGATTGTTGAGGGCAATAGGCTGACTCTGTAAACAGCTTAGAGAGGTCTGTAAAGCACTATGAAGCGGTATATAAGTCTAAGTGCTATTGCTATTGCTAAATGCTTGCAGAGACATCTTTAGATGTATGAATCTGACCCATGCAAGCAACTTTCAAGCTGACCAACTGAACACCTTCAAAATATAGCACCTCAGGTACCGAGGAAGCTCGAAAGGTAGACACATCTGCTTAACTAATTCTTATTATGTTAAAAAGAATCAAAGTACACATTCTAAAGGTCACATGTTAAACTAATTATATGGATCAAGCAACAGTCATGCATAGTATTCAAATTAATCCATGCACACAAAAGGAACTTCCATCAATAGCAAGTGGATTGGTGTAAGTGCCAATGTGGGGGTCAAGGAAATTATACACCCTGGGTTCTTACCATATACTAAATCAGGGGTGTCAAGCTCAAGTTCATTGAGGGCCGAATCAGGGCTGTCATTGACCTCGGGGGGCCAGGTGGGTGTGGCCGACTAGGTGGGTGTGGCCAATTGGGTGGGTATGGCCAGCTTGATGCCACTCACTGGGCATGGCCGACTGGGTGGGCGTGGCCAGCTTGATGCCACTCCCCAAACTGCTAACATGTTTCCTCTTCGCACTGGGTAGACCAGGCCGAAGCCACACTGGCCCGATGCTTCCTCTTCGCATTGGGTAGACCAGGCTGAAGCCACGCTGGCCCGATGCTTCCTCTTTGCACTGGGTAGACCAGGCCGAAGCCACACTGGCCCGATGCTTCCTCTTCGCATTGGGCAGAGGCCGAAGCGATGCTTCCTCTTCGCATTGGGTAGACCAGGCTGAAGCCACGCTGGCCCGATGCTTCCTCTTTGCATTGGGTAGACCGGGCCTGTTAGATATCCAGACTGCCTGGTTACAACCAGGTCTTCTGTTCAGGCAGGAAAATGGGGACTGCTGATTGGCTGAGCCATCTGACAGCTCCCTATAAAAGGGCTAGCTGTCAGACTGGCTCTCTGCTGGATCTTGTACATAGTTGAATAAAGAGCTGTTGTCTGAAACCTGTCTCCAGCCTCTTCACTCACCCTATCTAACAGGGCCGAAGCCGCATTGGGTAGACCGGGCCGAAGCCATGCTGGCCCGATGCTTCCTCTTCTCATTGGGCAGATCAGGCAGAAGCTGCATTGGGTAGACCAGGCCGAAGTGATACAGGCCGGCCCCTTTCATTTTCCAGGATGGCCCTGCAGGCCGGATCCAATCACATCGCAGGCCGGATCCAGCCGGCGGGCCTTGTGTTTGTCACCCCTGGTCTAGACTGTTGCTGGATTCCCACAGTTCAAAGTTCCATTAGCTTTCCAAATTTATTTTATCTTAACTAGAGTATGCAGGTAGTCCTTGATTTATGATCATTTGTTTAATGACTCTTTGAAGTTATGAAGGTGCTGAAAAAGGTGACTTGCAACTGGTTCTCACATCTACAACTGTTGCAACATCATCCCTGCAGTTGTATGATTGCAGTTTGGGCACCCGGAAACCGGCTTGTATTTATGATTGTTTCAGTGTCCCGGGGTCACTTGATCAACATTTGCAACTTTCCTAGCTCACTTCAGAGAAGCAAAATAAATGGTTATAAAAAAGATCATAAAATCAGGGGCAGTCTCACTTAAAGACCACATCACTTAGCCACAGAAATTCTGGTCCTTGTAATTGTGCTTGCAAGTTGAGGGCTACTTGTATTATAAGAGAGTCAAGTTTAGTTTAGTGCTTAAGGCTTCAAGCTAGAGGACTGTGAGTTCTACTCCTGCCTTGGGCACAAAGCCAGTTGACAAAGTCAGTGACCTTGGGTCTGCCACTCTGTTTGAACCTTAGGAAAAACAAGGTAATGCCAAATTACTTCCAAGAATGTTCCAAGAAAATTGCAGGGACCTCTTCAGGGAGTTGCCAGGAATTCAAGACCCACTTGGAGGATGGATGGATGGAGGGGTGGGTGGATGAATAGCAATAGCACTTAGACTTATATACCACTTTACAGTGCTTTACAGCCCTCTTTAAGTGGTTTACAGAGTCAGCATATTGCCCCCAACAATCTGGGTTTTTATTTTACCGACCTCTGAAGGATGGAAGGCTGAGTCAACCTTGAGCTGGTCAGGATCGAACTGCTGGCAGTCAGCAGAATAAACCTGCAATACTGCATTCTAATCACTGCACCACCATGATGATGATGATGATGAAGATAGATAGATAGATAGATAGATAGATAGATAGATAGATAGATAGATAGATAGATAGATAGATAGATGATAGATAGATTTATTATCCATATTCAGACAGAGCTTGGGATGGTACATCATTGGTTAATAGAGTCTTGCTATTGGTTGATGGACTACTGCATCTACTATAAACCCAAACCTGAGTGATTGAGCACTCTTATGTCATGCCATTTCTGTGATGGTGATAAATAAAGATGAATTCTTCCTTGAGAAAAGCAGATAGAAGCTCTGTTGAGCCATCTTATGGCTGATTTTGGGACACAAAGCAGACCTGAATAAGTGACACAGAGATCTTACCTCTCTTCGGTAATCCTTTTGTTTTACAGCCTCAACCTTTTGACTTCTGCCTTTCTCCAGACATGACTAGCAAAATTGCAGTTCGGTCTCCGCACCAGCCCTTGGAAGGTCATCAGATCCTGTTGTACAGTGCCTGTTAATATTTATGTTCTTGCTGAAGCTTGGAGGAAGGAAAGTGAATCAGGTTATTCCCAAATGAATAACTCTGAAGACGTTTAACAATTCTGTAAGCGTTCTGATGACAGGTCAGGATTGGAGGCTGAGCACTTTTTGAGGTTTTCGTGATGAGATTGAAATGGGTATTTACTGGACAGAGGTGCTGAAAAATGTCAAGATGGTAGCCACAGTCATGTGACCAAAGTCCCACCTAATGTTTACACTGCATATAAAGGAGGGGGTGGGGCTTTGATCACATGATAACAGCTACCATCTTGCTGTTTTTGATGCTGTCTCTCATGCAAGAGCTGGAAGCATATTTGAGCCTGAAGGCCACAGAGATTACGGGTTGGGTGTCCCTCTTGGGAATAGCATGTCATCTAAGTCGCATGGTACACAGCTCCACATATTTATTCATTTCTTTGCTAGAATTCTGTTCTGCCCTTTCTGTAGCACTCCAAGATGCCATACATAATGTTGCTGCTCCCTACCCTGTGGAATAGATTTAGTGGCCCAAAGCCATTCAAAGTGGTTTGAACTTGCATCTCCCTGGTCCTACTCTATCACCTTAGTCCATAGACTTCTCCATTGTGGTGGAATGTAGTCTGGAGTCACAAGAGGGAGGGTCTCTCTCCCAGAGGGCAAAGAGACAGTGGAGCTTGGAATGTCTGGTAGGCAGGAAGAGAGCAAGATTGGAACCTCCCTAGCAATTCATAAAATGTATCTATAGTCATCACAGACCAGGGGTGGGTTCCTCCCGGTTCGGACCGGTTCTCCCGAACCGGTAGTGGCCCGCTGGTGATGTCACGATGATGTCACCGAACCGGATCGGTCGGTGCCGGTCCGTGGGGGCCGCCATCTTTTTTTGAATTTTTTTCATTTTTTTTTTCGATTTTTTTCCCTGAATTTTTTTTATTTATTTTTTCCTTCTGAGCATGCGCAGAAGCCAACTTCCGGCACTGTGCATGTGGTCACCATCTTTTTTTTCGGCTTTGTTTTTGGGGTTTTTTTTGGGATTTTTTGTTACTGCGCATGCACGCGCGTGCCCACGCGGTGGCCCACATGGCGTGCCCACGTGGCGCGGGAGGGAGTGAACCGGCAGTGAGGTAAGTTGGAACCCACCCCTGTCACAGACGATTGCTTTAATCTGACAAGGTTCTATTTATATGCAAGGTTCTATTTATATGCAAACAACAGAAAGGAACTACTCAGAAGTAACTCCACCTGTCGTTCTTGGTTCTTTGAGCCTGACACTCCAGTACAAAGTGGTGGCTAATCCTTTTTAGCAGGGCAGTTCCCCTTTCCCCATAACAATGAGGATTTAAGACAACTTCTTAAGGTAAACAAATGGCTGGCCCCAAGGCAGTGGTGGGATTCAAATTTTTTAACAACCGGTTCTGTGGGCATGGCTTATTTGGGGACATGGCTTGGTGGTCATGTGAGTGGGTGGGCATGGCTACATGCATATGGCTACATGCACCCTAACCCTAACCCTAACCCTAACCGGGCTGAAAAAAGTGAATTATGACAGGTCCTTGCACTTACGACCATCCTCACATTTATGCCAGTTGCAGCATTCTTAACACCTGTGTCACTCATTTCGCAACTGCGGTGCTTCTCTTCACCATGGTGACAAGATAGGGCGCAAAATGTAAAATGTGAGGACAGTCGTAAGTGCGAGGACCGGTCAAAAATCACTTTTTCAGCCCTCTGAGTAGTCCCTATGTGCACCCGGCGTGGCCAGGTGGTCATGTGACTGGGTGGGCGTGGCCAATTTGACATCACTCACGTCGAGGGGCGCTTCTCCTCGCCTGGCCTCTCATGACCGTGGGGATGCTGCAACTGTCATAAGTGTGACAACAACTGGTTCTCCGAACTGCTTAGAAAGTTAACAACTGGTTCTAGAGAACCTGTTAGAACCTGTAGAATCCCACCTCTGCCCCATGGGTAATATTTTTAGGGAAATTAGGGTCTGCAACAGGTATAAGGTGAGAATGTCAAATAAGAGAAAATGTGATTTACATAGAAGCAGAGTTTTTCTTGTTTTTGGTCATTTGGAAGCTTTTCTTGCTTTTCTGATTTACTCCTGTATTATTCCTATTTTGTAGCTCTTTTTATTTTATTTGTCTTAATTTTTTTGTTAAAAAAAAGGCATGGCTGATTTTCTGCAACTGCCATCAATGAGGACCTACAGCACCTTCAGAAATCAGGATGGTCAAGACCAGGGGAGTCAAACTCGTGGCCCACGGGCCGGATGTGTCATGCGCTGCCCCCCCCACCCCCGGTTTAGCGAAGGGGGAAAAAGTTGTGATCCATCACGTGATGATGCAAGTTTGACACCCCTGGTCAAGACTCCCGAGGTCTCTGTTCGCTTACCCTTGTTTTATATTCTTAATTGCTGGGGCCATTTAAAAGCCCAATGAGGCAAGGAAAGGTTTTTAGTTCTCCTTACGGTAGTTGCTGATTGGAGATCAAAATGAAATCCCTTTGCTCTGCGAATCCAAGGGAAAAGACCAGAAATGTGGAAAAGTAGTTTGGGTGAAGACTTTGAGGGAAAAGGGGAGCTATTGAGCTGGATTAGGAGCTCACCCAAACTGGCTTCAATCCATGAATTAGAGGTTTTCCAGGCCAGAACAACAAATGGTGTTTTGTAATATATATATATATATA
>QLTV01004426.1:3040885-3056867 GCA_003457575.1 Thermophis baileyi | reverse complement strand
TAATCGAAAGAAAAAGGAACACAGACTGTTGAATAATGTACGTTGAAATTGACTGAATTAGCAGAGATGGAAAAATTAACTTCTCTGATAGGAGATAGCAATAGCACTTAGCAATAGCACTTAGACTTATATACCGCTTTACAGTGCTTTTACAACCCTCTCTAAGCGGTTCACAGAGTCAGCCTATTGCCCCCAACAATCTGGATCCTCATTTTACCCACCTCGGAAGGATGGAAGGCTGAGTCAACCTTGAACCTGGTGAGATTTGAACTGCTGAACTGCAGCTAGCAGTCAGCTGAAGT
This sequence comes from Thermophis baileyi, assembly GCA_003457575.1. Taxonomy (NCBI): domain Eukaryota; kingdom Metazoa; phylum Chordata; class Lepidosauria; order Squamata; family Dipsadidae; genus Thermophis; species Thermophis baileyi. Next base: position 3,056,565 of record QLTV01004426.1, on the reverse strand, counting down.
AGCCTGCAGTACTGCACTCTAACCACTGCGCCACCTCGGCTCTTGATCACTGTTCCTTTTCACCAGTTAAGAAGGTGTTCAGGATCACTTCCAAAGTTTTGGTTTGCAAAAACAGACCAAGAAGACAGACAGACTCAAAGGGGAAAAACACCATCACCACTGCTTTGCAACAGATTAAGAAATGGTAACAAATAAATATATCTAATAACAAGATCCTCCAACTCAAACAGGTATTATTGGAAATGAAAAAAAAACAAACAGAAAACAACACTGCTGTACCACAGCTGTGCAATTACAATTATTTTAATTAGTTGCTGTGAGCAGTCTGTGAGATGTTGGAAGGAGAAATGAAAATTTCAGAGATAAAGAAATATGCTTCCCTGTTGGTTTCCTTATCTTTATTTTACCAAAACTAAGCTGCTAAAGATTGAAAAGTACTTTCCCATGATGCAAGATCTGACTTTTTCTCCAGGGGGTCTTTCATTTCCCCCAGCAAAAATGAAACCAGAAAAAGCCCACAACCAAAGCATCCCTCCCATACAAACACACAGAAAGTGTGCAACTCCAGATGCTGTTCACTTATATATTGCCTAGACCAGGGGTGGGTTCCGGATTCTTCTACTGCCGGTTTGCTCAGGGACATGCTGCACGGGCGGTTTGCGCGTGTGCACACATGCACAGTACAAAAAAAAGCTGTGCATGCGCAGAAGCAAAAAACAAGATGGCGGCGCCTATGGCGCCTCCGAGGGAACTGACTCGGGGCGTGGCAGGCCTGGGTTTCTGCCAGTTCCAGCAACCCAGGCCTCCAAGTTACTAACGGCTCTATAGAACCGGTCCGAACAGGTAGGAACCCACCTCTGGCCGAGACCCAATGTTATTGAGCACACACAATGTGCTAAAAGCATATAAGTTATTAATAATACAATTATTGATTAAAACCACAATTGATTGCGGATTACAATCAGCCATCGAGGGGAGTTTATAAGCTACAAGGGATAGTCAACCCAGATGATAAAGCAAAGTCATAACATCATGTATGGCTTAGTGTGATGCATGAAATATGCCGTAGGTTGGGTAATCAGAGTTCTGAAACCAAAAGAAGAGAAAATTTGTGACATCACCACCTCACCAAATGTCTGTTTGGAACATGAAAGACAACTAAGCAAAAAGGTTGAAGAAAAATAGGTTAGCTCTGTAGCAGATGAGATCAGTTCCCACCAATGGGTTTGGCAATGTATGGTAAAGCAAGGTAATAGCCATGATACACTGTCATGTCTGTCAACTTTCTACAATGTTGTCACCTTGCACAAAAGTCTTCAGATGAACTATAGAATGTTGATATGGAAAGTCGCAGAGCTTCTTACCATTTTGCCATATTAGCAGCATGGTTTGTTGCTAAAATTTGGGGGCAAACATTTCAAAGGTCATATTTTTCTTTGGGAATGAATTTTGAGATTTTTTTTTAAAAAAACACCCTATCTCCCAAAGACAAAAGAGAATAATATCAGCTAGTTTAGAGTGATTTCCTCTAAACTCTTAAAGAGCTGAGGTGGCACAGTGGTTAGAGTGCAGCACTGCAGGCTACTTCAGCTGACTGCTAGCTGCAGTTCAGCGGTTCAAATCTCACCGGCTCAAGGTTGACTCAGCCTTCCATCCTTCCGAGGTGGGTAAAATGAGGACCCAGATTGTTGGGGGCAATATGCTAACTCTGTAAACCGCTTAGAGAGGGCTGTAAAAGCACTGTAAAGCAGTATATAAGTCTAAGTGCTATTGCTATTTACACACTATTCAATCCAACAGGTTGGTAAAACATTAATTTTTGGCAATCCAGTTTAGATTATCTCCTTCATTCAACAAAAAATATTCAGGAATAATAAACCTTATAGATTGCAAGCAATTTATAATAAGGCATGTAGTTCTCCAGTGATATAAAATTATGATTCAAGTCCACTGCCTGATTATAGTTCCAGCTGCCCAACCTAGATGCAAGCATAATGCTTACTGCATTGATTTTGGCTTCAAATTCCCCTTAAGATCCTAACTTTCTCCTCTTTTATTTTCATTAAAACCATACTTTTTGCCTAGCATATTTAAATGCTGAAAGCAGAATGAGGAATGGATTGCTCTCTTTTTTTTAAAAAAAAAAGTAAAGTGCCAATAGAAAGGAATGCTTTCTGAGGAAAACATTCAAATTGGGAAGGGAAAAAGGCATTGAAGATAAGAGAGAGAGAAAGATTTGCCAGTTGACTCCCATCACCATTCATCACATCTTATGAGAAAGGAAGGATTTTCCCACAATACCTAGCTTTTCCAGTTCCTGATTGGTTGGCAGTCAAACTCTGCTGGCCAATAGCTATCTAGCAGATGGCTTTTGATACTAGATTTTCCCAGGAGGCTCTTTCCAGCAGCTGCTGGGCTGATGACTTCCAATTAAATGCAGAAAAACTAGAAGGGCACTGGTGACATCCTTCAGAAGGTGAGTCATTTCTTAATGGAATTGCTTTAGGACATTCTTGTTTACGGGCAATTGGATTGCATGAGCTGCAATAGCTTGAGAGGTGAATTATGACCTGTTGTTGGGAGCGAAGATGAAAATGCTAGCTCACCCACTCATGTTTATGAGTCATTGGAGGGTCCTGCATCTATTCAGGCAGTTAGGGCCAACCACCAATACCTCTTTAAATAGGAGGCACCAAATACTCTCAATTTGCTTCGTCAATACCCACAGAAGCCTGGGGGCAAAGATCCATATTCATCAGTACTATGTTTGAAATTGGGATGGTGTGCAAACTCTAATGCAACAGTTAAAATAAAGCAAGAACAAGAAACCTTAACATGCACAAGCGGATGGGTCATAGGGAGTGCAAATTGCAATGTTTTGATTTTGTCATATACACACCACTCCCTACAGCTTTTGATTCAATATGAGATGCTGGAAATAGAGCTGTGTTACTGGGTAATTTCTGTGTATGTGTATGAGAACCAATATGTTGATGTCAGAAAGTGCTCAAGCTTTAATTTGGAAACAGCAGATCTTTATGTTCTTGCCCCATCTGTTCACGCTTAACCCTTTTGCTGAATTAATTTGTCTCTCTCTAGATTCACATATTATACTGCATGAAGGGCTGAGTTAATCCAACATACAAATACCCACCAAGTTTAATGCTAATCAAGTCTAGCATGTTGTACGAATGCCACCGCTTGAGCTTAATTAAGTGTGTTGGTGAATACAGTGCCTAGGTGATCTGATGGACCCAGGGTCTATTTTGTGTACATTTAAATGATGAGACGAATGTAATCGTATTTTATATTGAGTAGGCATGTGAGAGGGTGGAATCATATGCTGCTATAAACTACTTTGATTGCTTTTTATTGATATAAGTATTTATAGAAAATTTGCTTCACATAAAGATTACAGAACCTGGATAAATGTTTTAAAAGCATTGCATAATGAAAAAACGCACAAAGAGCAAAGATGTTATAATTCAGGGCTATGACAATTGCCCTCCTTCCTTCTAAAGAACCACTTTATCACTGTTTAATAAAATGTGACACTGTTTAATAAAACAAAATGAAGGTGATTTAAGACCCTTTTTCTACATTTCTTTTTTTTTTAAACATGTTTTATTTGCAGTTTTCTTTTCACACCATACATATTTTGTGGACAGACAACTCTTTTTTGAACAATGCTAACAATAACAATACAAATAAGTATGTGTAATCCTAATCTTCCAACTTCAACAATACTATTCTCTCTTTATAATTCTTTATCATTTTCCCCATTAATTCATTTAAACATAACATTTCTTTGCGCCATGTATTTGTTATCCCCTACTAAATTACTAATATTTAATATTTTAAGAATTACTCATCATTCCACAATAACTTCAATATTCCAAATGTGTAGGATTACTAATAAAGCCAAATATTAACAATATTTAATTAATCCCGGGAGTGTATCTCAAAATCCCCACAATTTCTAATCCTTAATATTTTAAATTCACAATATACTTTAATGCACTATTAATGTTGATAATATAATTAGATTACCTAATCCTAAATTTCCATCTACTAAGATTACCTTATTTTTAGTTATAATAAGCTGTATTATCTGTTAATATATGTACTACTATTTTCCCTATTTGTATTTTTCCATTTTATTAATATATTTTCTCATTATCCATCATCTCTTAACCTTTTTGAAATTCCATCATTTATTGACTTTTTAGTCAGCGTTTTATCTCTCTCTCTTGGAATCTTGTAGCTCTTTTTGATATATTTGCGCCTACTGAACATTCCCTTCTGGGTGCCCTTTGTCTCTTTCTGCTGTATTGTTTGAACACCCATCAATAAGACTTCCTTTTTTAAAAAAAGAATTTTTTCTTTTTTCCCCTCTAAATCTTTCTTTTTTTTAAATTATATTTTTCTTTTTTCTCTCTGTTCTATTATAAACTTTTAAGGAGTTTAAAGGGCAGTTTCTACAGGTTGCCTATAAACCTAATCCTTGTGGGTCTTTGGGACCAGATTATCCTTCAGCCTCAGATTGCTGAAATGACAGATTGATCACTTGCTTCCTGTCTCTCTTGTTCTTTGATCTCTAATATCATATACCTCTTCCCCCCCCCCCCACTTGTTGAGTGACTTCTACATTCATTTCTGTGTCTTTATTGTTCTTTAAAGATTCACACACACTTTTTAACATCAAGAATATTTCTTCATATGCCTCTATCATCCCCTGTAAATCCATTTTATAACAATTTAATGAAAATTACAGTATATTTCTATAGTTCCAATGTCTCAATATTTAAAAACTCCTGCTTAATAAAATTTCATCAATCCCATAATTATACCTCCAAAACCCAGTCTTTAAAATTCTTTATTGATTTACAGCCTTATAGTTTTCCAATTATATATCTTCCCAATTGTCCAAATTTTAAAATCTTATTTAACTTTCCTTCTTTTCTCTTTTCTTCTGTCACCTTTCTTTTTTTGTCTTATAGAACGTTCTGTTAAATAACATTAATAGTCCAAATCCAAATTAATTCACTAGATTCCTCCAATCTTTCAGATCCATAATCCAATAGCCAATTTTAATGAAACTTAGTTATTTGCAAATTAGTTCCTTTTAGAAATCTTCAGAAGGGAAAGAAAAAAAACCCTCATTAAGTATTCTCAAATTATCCAAATCGTTTTCTAACATAAAGTCAAGGTCAGGCAGTCTTCCAGATGTTGTTACTGCTAGTCACTTTGTGTGTATTGAGTTTACTTTCACTAAGTATACTGCGGCTATAGTGCTGTAGTACTTCTCTTCTTCCAGTAGATGGCTCTCTTGTTCCCAAATCCAATGGTAAACAATCTGTCAAAAACAGCTGATTATCTGATAAATCCAAGGGGTTTAGAAATACAAATAAGCAAGACAGTTTCTCCCAAAAATCACCTTTCAAATTATTTAAGCTTTTTTCAGGCTTTCTGTGTTTTAAAGCTTCCCTTGGGCTTCTTTCGCCTCTTGATTTTCAGGTTTTTAAATTTTTTTTCCTCTCCGTGTATTTAATCACCGCTTTCTTAGGCTTGGAAGTTTTCTTTTAAAATTCTTGTACTTAAATCAGGTCTTTAGAGTAAAAGTTGGTAATTATCTCACCCAGTTTCAATGCTCTGTCCATGATCTGCTCCAGCACAAATCTTACAGTCCCGGTTGTCCCAGCTTTGTGATTGCCAAAAATGGCCGTCGTCCCTGCTGCTGTTTGGGAGAGCTTGCTTCGGACCTAACGAGGAAATTGCGAGTTCCTCATGGTCAGCGAAGCGCCTCTCCTTCCTTCACCACCCCTACAAGGTGGCTATGACCCCATAACCTCTTCTGACAACGGTTATTGGCTGGATTTCACAAGGCTCGGCGGAGCCCGCTATTTTCCAGCTGTTCTCACCGCGATGTCAACCGGAAGCTACATTTCAAGCATCTTTCTCTGTTGAGCTGTGGCAATGGCCCAATAATCTCTCCTAATCATGGTTAGCACAACCTCTGATTAGTGAACTCCCCTGCCTCTTTAACTCACCTATTTGCGCTGATAAAGCAAGTACCAATTGCTTTCTTTTCTGGAAAAGTCTTGAAAGAAATGCGGCTTCCACTGGAGACTCTTGTATGAGCCTCGTTTTTCCCCCTCACTGACTTCCTGTCAGATTTGACACCTTCCCATCTGCTGCACCCAACAGCGGACCTGTCAAAAAAGAAAAGTAAATAGAAAGAAAACATTTTACCCACTTTTCCTGCTATTGAGGAAAAACAAATTTAAAAAAAACCCCTACACGAATTCACTGTTTTGCCAGTTAACTTTTTTTTTTAAGCTAGCTTTTCACTGTTTCATGGGTGAACTCGGAAAAAAGGGAGGGGTGTTCCTCTCACTGCTCAGTAGCCAATTGGATTGTCTAAAATGAAATGAACAGTAGGAGAATTGTGCAGTGATGTTTGGGCCTCCACAAGTGAGAAAAGACTACTTTTGACACTAGCAGGGAAAAAAATGGGTGAGAATTGTCTTTCTGGTAACTTGAAGGTAATATTGCATATTTCTGCTTTGAGAAATGGTCAGGAGTCAACCAGGTCAGGAAACAGATTCCACAAAAATGACTGAAACTGTGCTTTATAGATACCGACAAATAATAGAATAGAATCTTGAAAGCCTGATACTTCCTCCTCCTTTCCTTTCCTTTCCTTTCCTTTCCTTTCCTTTCCTTTCCTTTCCTTTCCTTTCCTTTCCTTTCCTTCTTCTTAGGGCTGAGAGGGAGTGTCTGGGCAATTGGCCCAAGGTCACACAGCTGGCTTTGTGCTCATGGTCTCCTAATTTCTAGCCTGATACCTTTGTGCGACACCAATCTGACTTTCCAATTTCTCTTCCCTTCCTCCAATACCAAAGAAGAGCAATCTAGAGGGGTGAAATTGACATGGAGCAGGAAGTCCTACTGAACAATAGAACATAAATATCTAGAGAAACAAACATCTGGATTCCCTATCTATTTGAGAGACTTAAAGGCCAAGATTGCTCTTCTCTGGTCCTTGAGAGATTTCCAAGGGGCTGTAAAGTTCTCCATTCATCCCCTCTATGGATCAAGAGAGAAGCACAATTTCAGAAGAAGATCAATGACCTTGGAGATCTTTTTCCAAACTGCAGCAGAACCAGTGGTGGGATTCAATTTTTTTTACAAAACTCCAAGGCAGGCTTGTTCCTCAAAGTATAGATTTATTAGGCATGTCATATTGGCACATCTGGTGAAAACCCAACTCTAAACTCCCGTGGGTTCCCTCCCCCCAGTTAAAATACAGTTTTCTTCCCTCCTGCCATGCAGTCCATCACATGGCCCAATCAAGTCACCTGAGTCAGTTGGTCCCAGACTCCACCTCCCCAGCACCTGGTGAGAAAGTCCTTGGTTCCCAGAGGATATAATTTTGTTTTGGCTACAGGTCCCCAGCTAACTCTACCTCCCCCCCTCGTGTTCCCATAGCTCAACCCAGCTCTGCTGTGGCAGCCCTGAAGATGCTAAAGAAAATGGCTTATGACAGTGGGATTTCTCCATCAGAGTTTTCCCTCCCCACAAGAAAATCTGTTAGTTTTAACAGTGTCGTATGTAAGTTTCTCTTTCTCTCCTTTTGTTTCAAGCTTTCATGCAAGTTTCTCTAGTGCTCTCAAATTAATAGAGAGGCATTGAACAGTCTCACTGGGAGATGTTTTGAAGTGCAAGACTGAAAATTGCTATAACCTATCGCATAAGTTCCAAATTAATGTTTCTAATCAAATTTGAGAGGTTTAGAGCTGGGGTGGAAGAAAGGGAAAGAAAGAAAGAAAGAAAAAAGCACCCGCCTAAAGCACCGCTAAAATTTACAATTTTAGTTTCATCAAGCAGAATTCTAATATATATTTTCTGAAGCGCCAAGCCTTCCATTAACTCTTTCAAGCAAGATTGCCAGGATTCACAAGCATCCCGATAACTTGGAGATTTGGTGGATAGGTTTTAAGGGTGACAGTCAGATTTTCATCACTCACTTTTCAACTGAAATGCTCTGATGCAGTCTTTACAACCTTTTTAAATATGCCACATGTTAGGACTCTGTCCAAACGGTTGGGTTGGTTAATATAAACAAGCCACAAATCACTATTTAATGTATATATGTAATATTGCTTTAAATGCATTGGTGCATTCTGACTGGCAGTAACGGCCATAAGAGGGAGCTAGAGAACATAGTTAGTTCTCTCTCTTTTGCTGATTCATTGCTGAGTGACTTCGTGTCTGAAAGTAAGCTCTGTGTGTAGCTAGCTATCTGTGATAGTAGAGAATCTTTGTTTGCTGATTAAGACAAAGAAAGGCTGGTAAGAAGACTGCTGTACTTCTGAATACTGACTGATAGAACGTGTATGATTCGGACTGTTATTTGGACTGTGCTATCTCTTTAAGTAAACTACTTTTATACACTTTAACGTATCTGTTTATTGACTGAACCATTACTTATATCTACTGCAACATTACGGTTCACTGTGCAAGCCTTCAGAAGCGGAGGTTACTCTGCACAATTCCTTAACACCACAGAATTGTAATTTTTAATACGACACAAGAGGGAAATTATTAACTACTTGGGGAATTGGGATATTAATGGCATTCACTTAATTACATTTTATTTTAATTAATATTCTACTCAATTGTTCTGGATCAGCACTTAGAATAATGCTGGTTTAATTCCCTGGGAATAACTATCAGTGCTGCTGGCACCCATATCCTCTCATATACCCTTCACTTGCATGTTTTCCCCTCTGTCAGGAAAATGTTGGAAGGAATTCCTAAACTTTCAAAGAAATTTTGATGCAGATATCTCTGAAAAAATCTACTTTTGAGAACTGGCTGCAAGCTGGATCTGTATAGACATGGAGATATAAGGCAGGGGATTTTCAAAAAAAGGAGTTGAAGACATTCAATTTTTTCTGCAGGGGTTGGAATTACAAATTATTTAGTCTGTTTTTCCCCAAATAATTGGCACATTAAAATGTTGTGTTTGTGTATGGGGTGATGGTGGGGAGTTATAAGAGCAATTCTAATTCTGCATACTTCACCACAGCTTTCAGTTCACATCGATACTTCCATTTTTTCTCCCCTCTGAACGTTTTATTTGTTTATTAAATTTCTGTGTTGCCCATCTCCTCTATAAGATTTGAAAGATTTCATTTGAAATGTGGTACTTTTTAAAATAAAGTCTGCCTGGAGGGATTGCATGCACCGTGACAGTAATTCAGACATTTAATTCAGTAAAGAATTAAAGAAATACAACCCAAGTATAAGACAGGCTGTTCTCCGGTCAACCCCATGCCATCCTACTGTTTTAAGAAGTTTTTCTTAATGTAAGGGAGGATTCTACCTGTTGGTTCTAATCTTGTCATTAGAGCAGTGGTTCTCAACGTGGGGCCCACGCCTCACATGGGGGCAATTCGAATTTTAATGGGGGCAATTGGAACCTTGTTTAAACCAAGTTAATGGCCTTTTAGGCTTCCTCCGCATGAGTAGTTCACTTTTTGAACAGTAAGAATTATATGTCACGGGGGGGGGGCATCAGAATTTTAGAGATGCTTAGGTGGGGCTTGGCCAAAAAAAGGTTGGGAACCACTGCATTATAGTGATCTGCATGGGCTGATTCATAGCAGAATATGTTAACTGCCTCGCTCATAGAACACACATTCCATATGCTATCCTACAGTGGGGACTGAACTTTTGATTGGTTATTTATGTGGACGTAAAGTGAGACATCATGTAACTATATCTCTTGGTGGCTACAATCCTGGCAATCCCTGTTATCATTATTAAGTGAATTTTACTCATTGTTAGCCAAGGACCCTAGCCAAAACAACCCACTCTGGGATGTGGGTCAGTTTATAAAGTTACTAAGAATATTTTTAAGTTGGGGGGGGGGAATCAATAAAATCAATGAGTAAACAGCACAGGAATATCAAACCTACTTGCCCTACCCCACTCAGAAAAAAAAAAAAGGGCAGGCATAGCACAGAAACAACCTTCGTGAGACTAGTAGTTGGTTGTAGAGCAGACGCCAGAACGGGGAGATGAACAATTGAATTGGCCAAAGCACCTTCCTTTTCGTACTTGTGTTGCAATATAAACAAAAAAGAGTGGGCTTTAACTACAAGGTAATCCTTTCCTGTTTACTTCTATCACTTTCCAAGACCCATATGTGTATGGTAATTTTTTTCCCCTTTAAAAACCCTACCTGGCACAGGGCCAGGTTACTTGCAAGACCACCTCCTCCTGAAGGTATCTGCCTGTCCCACTAGATTGGATATGATGAGCATGCTCCAGGACCCTTCCCTGAAACATTGCCTTCCATTGGAACCTAGCAAGTGTGCCTGTTCCTACCTTATAAGATCCTCTCTCTCCAGAAATCCAACAAGACTCCAGCCTCTTAGCTTTCTGGAAGACTATTAAAACCTGGCTCTTTACTCAGGCGCTGTGCTAGATGGTGGAGCCTGTGGAGAGTTGTTAGGGCAGCCTGGGAGATTGATTGAGGCACAGGGATTTTAGTTTTAATATGTGTTTATAGTTTTGGTAGTTTTATTGCTTTGAGCTTTTCATGATCTCTAACAAAGTCCCACCAGCAATAGATCAGGTGGTGATGGACTCTTCCCTGTTGGAAGCTGAATGGCCCTCCATTGAGGATGTTGTAGTAGTTGATTCCTGTGGATTTATTCTGCAGGGAATTGGATTAGATGCTCTTGAAGGTCCCTTCCCTCCTTCATCTTCAATGATTCAGTGATCACCTGCTTCATGATCCTTCAGAGTGATGCTCCCCAGTGAAGCAACCTTTTGTGCTGCTAAGGATTGCCCATCTTCCTCTATGAAATTGCACAAGAGCTGGGATTAAGATAAGGTAAGTGTGGGAGCATCTGTTCTTTCCAGTCCCTGCTGGGGGATTCTTACTTAGAGCCAATTGACTGCACATAGAGATCGACAAAAGATAATGCTGCTCATTAGGAAAATCATCAAGCAATCAATTTGGTCAGACATTTCTCCAGGCAGTTACATCTGACATTACTCCTCTACTCTTACTCATGCAACTCCTGACCTTTCTGAGATTTTACTGCCTCTTTCTTCAGCTGGCATGACAGCCGCACAGAAAACGGTGACACCGACTTTCAGCAGTTAATGACCAGTTTAACAATCACAGTTGACTACCCACAGGAACTTTTCTCAAAATTTTATAATTGCATTTGTTATACAAATGCCATCGGCAAGGAAGTTCAAAACAAGGCAGATAATTATCCTGCACGGCTCTTAGTAGTACAAAGCCCAGGGACTATAAGAACACCACTTAGAAGGACTAGGGGTGACATGGTAGCAGTCTTCCAATATTTGAGGGGCTATCACAGAGAAGAAAGGGTCGACTTATTCTTCAAAGCACCTGAGGGCAGGACAAAGAAGTAACAGATGGGAGCTTGTCAAAGAGACATCCGACCTAGAATTAATGAGAAATTTCCCGTCAGAGAGAACAATTAATCAGTGGAACTCCTTGCCTCCAGAAATTGTGGGTGCTCCATCAAGGAGGTTTTTAAGAAGAGTTCGACAGCCATTTGTCCAAAGTGGTAATGGGTCTCCTGCTTGAGCAGGGGGTTGGACTGGAAGACCTCCAAAATCACTTCCAACTCTGTTTTTCTGAATTCTGTTTGGTTCTGCGTCCATCTCTGTTTCCTTCTTCAATTATCTCCCAGTCCCTTGGATATATATTTCTATAATGTAACACTCTCATTCTTTTTAAAGTGCCGAGTACATGAATGTCATAGCTATAACACTAATTGTAATAATAGCAGGAGTATTGCTATGGTAAGGGCGACTGATGTGTCTCAGTAAGCAAAATGCCTTCTCAAGACCAAACAGTTGCAATGCGTTCAACCCTGATGCTACAACGTCATTGTTGGAGGCGATGATGATGATGATGATGATGCATTTATATTTGCATCCTTCTTCCTGGAGTTCTAGGCAAATATCCACATTCCTTCCAATTTATCCTAACATCTGTCCCAAGAGGTCCCAATAGAGCCGAGGTGGCGCAGTGGTTAGAGTGCAGCACTGCAGGCTACTTCAGCTGACTGCTAGCTGCAGTTCGGCGGTTCAAATCTCACCGGCTCAAGGTTGACTCAGCCTTCCATCCTTCCGAGGTGGGTAAAATGAGGACCCAGATTGTTGGGGGCAATAGGCTGACTCTGTGAACCGCTTAGAGAGGGCTGTAAAAGCACTATGAAGCGGTATATAAGTCTAAGTGCTATTGCTATAGATTATCTTGAGAGATAATAACTGGACCAATCATTCACAGTTAGAGACTCAAACTTGGGACTCCCCAGACCTCCAACATTCTGTTCACTGCAGCACACTAGCTATCAATGAATGGACTTCATAGCTACAACATCAAAGTTAGGTACCGACTGCTTCAGAAATGCTAATGAAAATGATTTCTGCCATCTTCTTATTTCATTATGAAACAGAATCCCTTGTCATTTGGTTTGTGGTTCTTACTCAGTGGAGCTTGAGGGGAAGTCATCTATTTGACAAGCTCTACAAGAAGATTAACAGATTAATATAACCCCTCTCCACCATCTTTGCTTAAGAATACAAAGATCCACCTGTTTCAATTGTCATTGTAGAACTTGGCATCTAGATACTATCTTTGCCACCTTCTTTTGATGATACCAACGTCACAAGATGTCTAAACTTGTTATTTGGGCCACTTTTTTTGAATGTGTTCTGTAAAGACATGGAACATTTTTGTATCCCAGGGCAGGCCTTCACCCATTTTTCGGAAGCTGAGTGCCATGATGTGGATGGAACAATATCATAAATAATGCAAAGCACATATGTTTCAGGAGTCTTGTTTTTTTCCTTCCTTTTAAAAATTTGGGTTCTATCTGGTTTAGGTTTTACAGTGCAGTTTTAATTCACTTTTCCTATCTCAAAGTGTCAGGAAATTATGTGGATAGTTTTTGATTGTGCTGGATGGAAGCAACTTTAAGAGTTGCAAAAAGAGGCTGGAGGGAAATATGCGGACTTGGGGCTGCAGGATGCCCACTTTTGGGCTAGAGACAAGGAAATTGAACTTTTTTTTCCTGAACCAAAATGGCCTGGGACAGGTGCAACTCCAGTACAATTTGACATACGATTGGTATTCCCGGTGAATTTAAAATCCTAAAAGAAACATGGAAGGAAAAAGCGATGCGGATCTAATTAGCAAACTGGTTGTAAAAGTCTGTTGGAGGGTGAAGAACATACCTATTAGGAATGTATTTCTTAGATTTAATCCTAGTATCTTCAGGAGGTGAAAGGAGTGTCCATTCCCACAACAATTCTATAATAAGGTTAGCTAAGAGAAGAGTATTGGGCCAAAGTCATCTTGTGTAGAAGAAGAGCAGGCAGAGCTGGGTGGTGGTGGAGTTAAAAGTGTTATCAGTTTAGAGTTGCTGTGTTCCCACAAGTGCCCCAAATCCAACTCCTCTTAAATTCTGTTGACCTTTGTCTGGTATCAATTTAGTGTTGAACTTTACTTAACTATATTCTTGTGCATAGGTTTGAATAAATCATCTATGCTACAATCTTACGGATGGTTATGATTCTTTGAGGCTGACATCTAGTGAAGTCCATGGCTCAGGGTAAACTTGTATCTGCATCTCCTCAAATTTAGCATCATTCTGCTATGCAGGGTCCCCATTGTGGTTCACTATAGACCTCAACTATTGTATTGTTTGCCTTATTGTTGCAAAAATCTGGCAGATCATAATTTTTTTTAATGAAATTGATTTTCTTTCCAAAACCCATGAAAAGAATACAACGAATTCCTTAACTGCTTTCCCAGCATACAAAGCTTTTCTATGCAATGTTCTTAAAAGTACATACTTTTTAGTGTAAAATCTACAAAGCTTTTAAGGCTCAAATTTCCCTATAACCTTTTATTTAATGCAAATTGCCCATATAAAGGCTTTTCAGAAAACGTCCAGATGAATGTGCCTTTTGACCATTGTTTTCTGGCAACTGGCATTTCAAAGCATATTAGCCCTAATCTAGATATAATACAAGACGAATATCTCTTGATCGACCTATTCTCCATTTGCCTTTGAAAACTTTCCAACTCAGTGGTCATCATCATGTTTAGTAATAATACTGTAAATTCTTTTTGCTGTTCTGAATTTTTCAAGTCAGTGTCATTCTCCTTATCCATCAGATAATTTGCAGTAAATAAGGTGGATTTGTAAACCAGAAAGAAGACAGATTAATATGGTAGTTAAAATATTGGACTTGGATTAGGAAGATTTCAGCTATGGAAAATCCTTAAGTGACTGTGGGTCTGTCACTCTCAGTCAAACCTCCATCATAGGTCTGGTGTCAGAATAAAAGAACAATATCAACAGAAAAACAGGAAGTAAAGCTGTACTAAACTAAGAAGGCTGCCGATACATAATGGGGTATTGTTAGCTGTTCAAGTTAGACCAGACTTGGAAACCAGTTATGAATACTAAAACTACTATTATTATAGGAGTCATGGTGGTACAGTGTTAGAATGCAGTATTGCAGGTTAATTCAGCTCACTGCCAAGAGTTCGATCAAAGTTGACTCAGCCTTCCATCCTTCCGAGGCCGGTAAAATGAGGACTCAGATTGTTGAGGGCAATATGCTGACTCTGTAAACCGCTTAGAGAGAACTGTAAAGCACTGTGAAACGGTGTATAAGTCTAAGTGCTATTGCTGTGGGGCAGGGCAGAGGTGGGTTTCAGCAGGTTCTGACCAGTTCTGGAGAACCGGTAGCGGAAATTTTGAGTAGTTTGGAGAACCGGTAGCGGAAATTTTCAGTAGTTCGGAGAACCGGTAGCAGAAATTTTGAGTAGTTCGGAGAACCTGTAAATACCACCTCTGACTGGCCCCGCCCCCATCTATTCTCTGCCTCCCGAGTCCCAGCTGATTGGGAGGAAATGGGGATTTTGCAGTAACCTTCCCCTGGAGTGGGGAGGGAATGGAGATTTTGCGGTATCTGTCCCCTGCCACGCCCAAGCCACGCCCACCAAGCCACGCCCACAGAACCGGTAGTAAAACAATTTGAATCCCACCACTGGGGCAGGGGTGTCAAACTCACGGCCTGTGGGCTGGATGCATCACGCGCTGGCCATGCCCACCCCTGGTTTAGCAAAGGGGGAAAAAGTCGTGATACGTCACGTGACGACAACAGTTTGACACCCCTGCTGTAGGTTTAAAGTAACAGAATTTTGCAAGTCTGAAAGAACTAGGGAGGGTCAAGTTTGAGATGTTTTCGCAGATGACACAACAGTGATTGGTCTCATTCGAGACAACGATGAAACTGCATACAGACGGGAGGTTGAACAACTAGCCTCGTGGTGCGCGCGGAACAATCTGGAACTGAACACACTCAAAACCATAGTAATGGTGGTAAACTTTAGGAGAAACCCTCCCATTCTACCACCTCTTACAATACTAGACAACACAGTATCAACAGTAGAGACCTTCAAATTTCTAGGTTCTATCATATCTCAAGACCTAAAATGGTCACCTAACATCAAAAATGTCATCAAAAAAGCACAACAAAGAATGTTCTTTCTGCGCCAACTCAGGAAGCTCAAACTGCCCAAGGAGCTGCTGATACAGTTC
>QLTV01004426.1:2987417-2999485 GCA_003457575.1 Thermophis baileyi | reverse complement strand
TTCGTGAATAGTTTGACAGTGGTGAGGGAATTAGTTGTTTAGCAGAGTGATGGCGTTGGGGAAAAAACTGTTCTTGTGTCTAGTTGTTCTGGTGTGCAGTGCTCTATAGCGTCGTTTTGAGGGTAGGAGTTGAAACAGTTTGTGTCCAGGATGTGAGGGGTCTGTAAATATTTTCACAGCCCTCTTTTTGACTCGTGCAGTATACAGGTCCTCAATGGAAGGCAGGTTGGTAGCAATTGTTTTTTCTGCAGTTCTAATTATCCTCTGAAGTCTGTGTCTGTCTTGTTGGGTTGCAGAACCAAACCAGACAGTTATAAAGGTGCAGATGACAGACTCATTAATTCCTCTGTAGAACTGTGTCAGCAGCTCCTTGGGCAGTTTGAGCTTTCTGAGTTGGTGCAGAAAGAACATTCTTTGTTGTGCTTTTTTGATGATAAGCAAATCTTCACACAAATAAACTAATGTCTCCTGCAAACACCACTCCCCTTTCGCTCCTGTTTATTTTCTATGGGAGTGGCCATTCAGTGTCCCCTTGTGCTTTTACTCCTGAGTCGACCTCTGTTCCTTAATTGTTCCCTTCTCCTGATAGCTCTGCACATGCGCACATCGGGAACAGGCTCCAGCTGTTCTTCAGCCCCACTTATCTCTGACTCCGAAGGTAGCTGATAACTGTCGGACAGCCCTGGCCCCATCTCTGCCTCCGACGCAGAGCACTCATCAGAGCCTTCCCCAGACTCCAGGACTGCCCATGTTCCTCCTCAACCTCCTCACTGTCCAAGTCTGCCACCAGCTCCGCTGGCCGCTGGCAGGCCACAACAACTTCATTTTCTGATCTGATCTTGACAACTGAGCAGATGAGACTTTGGGATTTTCAGTTTGTGTCACTCTAGTGTATGGTTTATATTCCACTCTTAATAGTGTCAAAGTGTAGCTGCTGAGACCTGCAGCTCAAGCGGAATATCTGCAACTTGACACTTTTTCACAGCTTAAATCCTGGATGGATCTCAATACTAGAGAAGTGGAAACCTGACATTTGTTTGTTCATTTACTAGATTCATATGCAACCAAATCAAAATGGATTTACAGTGGCTTATCCTCTCTTTTGCTAAAGAGTGGCACCTTACAAATATGGCTGGAAAATGTTGAATTTTTTTCACACTGAATCCCTCGTTATCTGCAAAAATGAGCAACCGACCTTTCTGACAACCATAAAGTTGCAGAGAAGTGGAGATTGATTGATTGTTGACTTGATTACCATCAAATCAAATCCTAGTAATCACATACATTGATTTTCTCCATGATGATCTCCCCCTAACCTTGCCTACCAGTTCTTTAACAGTAAACTCATTTCTGCTGTACATCCACCTTCCTATTGGTTATCCTCTTTCTTTCCTTCCACCTTAAGAGCTTTCTGCATTTTATTAGAGAGTGGTGCTCTCTGACCATGGCAAAAAGACAGTAAGGGACTTCTTTGAAAGGAAAAGAGAAATCTAAAGATCACAAATCTGCAGGCTACTTCAGCTGACTGTTCAGCAGTTCAGCGGTTCAAATCTCACCGGCTCAAGGTTGACTCAGCCTTCCAACCTTCTGAGGTGGGTAAAATGAGGACCCAGATTGTTGGGGGCAATATGCTGACTCTGTGAACCGCTTAGAGAGTGCTGTAAAGCACTGTAAAGCGGTATATAAGTCTAAGTGCTATTGCTATTGCTATTGCTATGATTTGGCCAAAAAGGCAATTTGTTTCTCCTATTAGATCCCAGGATCATCCAATGAAAATAAATGGTGGCTGTCTCTACCTCAATATTTAGTAATGGTCACCAACCTAGAAAGCTTTAAAAGCAAATCAGACCAATTCCAGATGACTATGACTAGCAATGTCTGCAAATCATAATGACTATATTACATTCAAGATCAGAGGCAGTAGGTACTTCAATATTAATTGCCAAGAACATGAATGGGACAATGGTTATGGTATCATGTCCTGCTCGGGACTTCTCTTTGGCATTGAGGCAGGGCAGATGGCCTTTTTGGTTTGATCCAGTTGGCCTCCTCTGTAGATCTCTGCCTGCAAACCTGTCCTATTCTTCAAATATGTCTCCACCATATTACTAAAGGATTAAATTCTGGCTTTCAGTAGAAATGAAGGCTTCAACAAGGGGAACCATCTCACATCAAATGCTACATTTTCAGGGCATTTCTACTGCAAGGATTCCACTCAGTAAAGCACAAAATGGATGTACAATCTCTTTCATTTTTTTCCTTTTCCGAAAGAGAAATTAATTTTGCCTTTGCGTAAGTACCTGTCACTGTAAATTAATGTCTGTGATAGTGAAAATGACGAAGAAGCTGGGTCATTAGGCAAATTTTAATTAGAGGCTCAGATGTCCTTTGCTAATAAGATGCTACTTATATTTCATTTCCCCCTCACACTCTAATACTTTTGGCTGGATGGCAGCCATGTTGCCTGTCCTCGGGTGTGCGAAGAACGCAGGAATAATGTGAAACAACTCCACTTTGGATTTCTTTTCACTAAATCCACCTGCCCTGCTGACAGAATGGCAGGGAAATATTTAGACCAGTCAGAAAACAACTGAGATATTCCCTCAGTATTACAAGCAGTGGGAAGAGAAGGTTTAATAAAATGGCATTATATCTGCATTTGCACCCTAATGGTTTACATCCATGATTCTCAACCTTGACAACTTTAAGATGTGTGGACTTCAACTCCCAGAATGCCCCAGCCAGTTTGCTGGCTGCGGCATTCTGGGATTTGAAGTCCACACATCTTAAAGTTGTCAAGGTTGAGAAACACTGTTCTACATCTAAGCAGAGATCAGTCTTATTGAAGTCCTACAATATTGCAGTTCTACAACATCAAATCACTCTAATGATAGACACACGCTTTAGATTGCCATATTCAACCATGGCACATGGGCAGTGGAAATAATTTATATACCATGCCAACAAATCTCATAAATCATTAGAACCAGCAGTGGGTTGCTCCCGGTTCGGCCCAGTTCTTAGAACCGGTAGCGGCGGCGGGAGGCTCCGTCCACCCGCCCGGGATGCTCCGCCCACCCACCCGGGATGCTCCGCCCACCCGCCCGGGACGCTTCTGCGCATGCACAAAAGCGCGCACGCGCGAACCGGTAGCAACAGGTTTTAGAACCCACTACTGATTAGAACCCCCTGAACTGGGCCCAGAATCACGCAACAAATGAGCTTAATGCAGGCATTCCTGTTCCCTCTTAAGAGCTTGCTTTTCCTCCAATGTGCCAGCTGCCATGGTTTCTTAGAGCCTCCCAAATCACATAGATCTTGCTTTCTAATACCTTGGTTTTACTCTTCTGCAGATGTTAATCCAGCTTTAATCAATGTTTTGCAATCAGGGACAATGAATTGACTTATTCATTAATCAGGTGGCATCCCTAATCACTGTTGTTATTTTTATTAAGACGGCACATTCCATGGCAATAGTGCTTGACTGCATGAGCAAAAGAGGCATGTTTCTGGCTTCAAGACAGACAAGGGCGATGATGAGAAGAATACTTAGGAAGAAGGTAAGGTAAGTGTAGGGTAGTAAGGGACTGAGTGGGGAAAGGGAGCCCTGTTTAGTCCTTTGAACAACCTCACACTCCTTTAGCTGAATGGCTAATTTCAGTTTGGACTGTGACTGCTGAAGTTCATTCTATCCAATGGAAGAGAAATATGCAGAAATACACTATCCAAATACACTAAAATTGAAATACCCACATGCATGGAACTCATCAACCTCTGTCTCCCTACCTGCTTTCAATTTGATGAACAAAATACCAACAAATCAGAGGAACACCCATAGGATTACTATACTCCAGACTCATAGCAGAGACTTAATGCAGCAACTAGAAACTATAGCACTCCCATCAGAGGTGAGTTCCTCCCGGTTCGGACCAGATTGCCCGAACCGGTAGTGACCTGCTGGTGATGTCACAGTGACATCACGGATCCGGTTTGGTCGATGCCAGTCCATGGGCGCTGCCATCTCTTTTTTTTTTGAATTTTTTTATTTTTTTTTTGAATTTTTTTTTGAATTTTTTTCCAGTTTTTTTTTTCTTCTGCACATGCGCAGAAGCCAAGTTTCCAGCACTGCGCATGCGTCACCATCTTGTTTTCAGCTTTTTTGGGGGGAATTTTTTCTGATTTTTCGGCACCGCGCATGCGTGCGCGAGGCACGAGGCACGCCCACGCGGCGCGGGAGGAAGCGAACCGGCAGCGAGGTAAGTTAGAACCCACCCCTGACTCACATATATACAACCAAAAACATGGATCAGGTATGTAGATGACAACTTCATCATAATAAAAAAAGGAACTTCTAAATAAGAACATGAAACAACCAACATCTTCATAGAAAAAAAAAGAGAAAGGAACAAGAAAGGGACAAGAAAACAGCAACAACCTATATTGATCTTTAATTTATTCAGTTGTTGTCATTTGGTCTCTTCTCAGCACATCTCTTTTGTAAATCCAGTAAAAAGTCATTATGCAGGTTGTTCACTTGGTTTATCATTTGTATTTCCACTTTGGTTTTCAAAAAGTTGACTAGTACCTTTTGTATGTCCTAT
This sequence comes from Thermophis baileyi, assembly GCA_003457575.1. Taxonomy (NCBI): domain Eukaryota; kingdom Metazoa; phylum Chordata; class Lepidosauria; order Squamata; family Dipsadidae; genus Thermophis; species Thermophis baileyi. The sequence goes on along the minus strand of QLTV01004426.1, from coordinate 2,994,884 downwards.
AGCAAGGCCTTAACCAAGTCATTCTCTTGGATTGTCATTGTATTTGTCCTATAAGCCACACCTTTAAAAAAAATAATAATCCAGTATTTCTGGTTCTAATATTTCTGCATCAGGCAAAATTTGAGACAAACAGCCATTCAGACTCCAGAGCATATGTGGATAATCTCCCTTGAACTGGTCTACTCACAGGTTCATCAATTTTTATTGTGACTGTCACCTCTGCTCTTTTGGAAGCATTAGCTTATCATGCATCCCTCTGAAATTCATTTGGACATACAGTATTTCTAAAGCAACTTCTCTTTTATCAGTCTTAATGAGAACTACTGGTAGTCGAAAACAATGCTGGAAAATTCTGTGCCTGCACTATATGGCTAAGAGAATGTGTGCTGCGAAGTTTTATTGTCAAGCACACTTGTAATTAAAGCAAAACTTTCTCATCATCTCTTTCCAAAAGAAGTTCTTCCTTCCAGCAATAACACATGAAACTGACATCTGAGTCTGCAAACTGCCTCATCCACTTGAAAAGATGCAGCTTCCAAAAAAATGAAATAATCCAGGCCTTTTGTATGCTAATTTGCCTCCAGTCAGATGTTCTAATTTCCATGCTTAATTCCCTTTTTCAAATTGTTGGCCCTACACTTTATTACCCAGAGGTCAGAATGGCTGTTTCTTTAGCTGTGAAAGGCCTCACTGTTAATTTCTCCTTTTTTCAAATCTACTCTCTAACGAATGCTGTGGGCAATCCTATCCAGGAAACGTAAATGAAGATGCATAATTGAACGCACTGCAGCCTGGATGGGAGGAAGAAGCAATCAAGAAAGGGACTGCAAATCCCGCAGTGAGGACATCCCCACTCTTGTTTAAGCAGATGTTATGGTCATCTTAGGTGGAGGGAGTTCAACTGACTCCACTTATCTCCAGAAATTCTTGGCTGATGTAGCATTTCTTACAAAATCATGCATTTGTGTCTTTGTTTCAAATCAGGAAGCACAGTCTTTGTTATGTTCTAACTGTTTCAACTGTGTTGCATGGTTCCAACCAGGTCCAGCGTTTGAGCGGGAAAAAGCTCAAACGCTATTGGCTGGTCTGTCTGACAGCTCCCTATAAAAGGGCAAGCTGTCAGACTGCTCTTTGCTGGTTGCTTACACAAGAGCTGAAATAAAGAGCTGCTTTGGAAGTCTGTCTCCTGTCATCTCTACCCACTATCTAACAGTCTTCAGGGGCTAAGTACTACTTGCCAGCCTTATGTCAGTGGTGGGATTCAAATTTTTTTACTACCAGTTCTGTGGGCATGGCTTGGTGGGCGTGGCAGGGGAAGGATACTGTAAAATCTCCATTCCCACCCCACTCCAGGGGAAGGATACTGCAAAATCTCCATTTCCTCCCGATCAGCTAGGACTTGGGAGGCAGAGAATAGATGGGGGCGGGGCCAGTCAGAGGTGGTATTTACCAGTTCACCGAACTACTCAAAATTTCTGCTACCGGTTCTCCAGGACTGGTCAGAACCTGCTGAAACCCACCTCTGTTATGACTACCATCCAGACAAGAAGGGCACCCAGAAATACTAGCTCTTATTGTAAGATTTCATTAAGAAAATCTTGAAAGTATATTTTCTCAATCCGCCTCAGAGGAAGAATATCAGTTAAATTGGGTATGCCCTGAGGTATTTAACAACAAGGGATTCTCCTCTTTTCCCCAAATCCTTTCAAAAATCAAAGCTTTTGTTCTGACAAATAGAGACATTGTTATATACTTAGAATGTAAAACATATTAATTCAAAAGACCAGGGTAGCATAATGGTATGTGCAAATGACCTTGGGACATAGGAAGAAGAGCTACAGACTAGACAACTGTTAGATAAGAGGCAGTTAAGCCTGCAGAAGGAATGGGGATTAGCTAGAAAACTAGCTAGATAGAATATAGCTAGAACACACTAAACACTCTAGAGCCGTGATGGCAAACCTATGGCACGTGTGCCAGAGGTGGCATGCAGCGCCCTCTCTGTGGGCACGCAAGCTGTCGCCCCAGCTCAGCTCTGCTGTGCATGTATGCGCACCTCCCACCGGCCAGCTGGTCTTCGGGTCTCTGCTGCGCATGCGTGGGGGGGCGCACATGAGGGGTGTGCGTGCACATGTGCGTGGGGGCAGGGGGTGTGCACGGGGGGCATGCATGCATGCAGAGGGGGTAAGTGCATGCAGGGGGCTGCACGTGCATGCGTGCGGGGGGCACATGCGCAGGGGCTGCACGCACATTGCATTTTGGGGGTTTGGGTGCATGCGCTTTCGGCACTCGGTCCGGAAAAGGTTAGCCATCACTGCTCTAGAGCAACCTTTCTCCATCAGTAGCAATGCTGTGGGCTTTCTTGGGAGCATCAAGAAGTAATTATGTTGATTTCTTATACATCCCAAACATGGCATAACATACACCCAACATACCTTTTTAATTTCTGACTATATCCAGAAACAATTGGAAATCTAGAGGCCCAGGATAGATATCCATTAATGGTTGACCTCCCTCAGGGTAACTCCAGCCAGCTTCAGAGAGAATTTGACAACCATTGATTTACCCTTTCTGAATATAAACAGCATAGCATGAGGCTAAATCAATAGTCTCATGAATTAGGCAAAGCTTCACTGAGGCTCTCCAGAGGTATTTGGACTCCATCTCCCAGAATTCCCTAACCCCTGGCTTTGCTAGCTAGGAATTCTGGGAGTTGCCATCTCAAGAGGGCTGGAGGATGCTGGATTAAGTAAGCCAAGCTCAGTAAAGTTCATTTGGTGTTAAGCAATATATAGAAATGTACAATAAGAAACTGAAGGCAAGAACAATCCATCCAGAGTTGTCATCTTAACACTTTTTCTTCTGTTGTCTTTTGCCATGTTGAGATTCTAGATTGATGCTATTTACAGTCCTTGTGATATTCCAAGCCTATATAAGCGGGAAACCAATAATAGCATTTGTGCCTTATGGAAGGGTTGAGGGGGGAGGGAACACACAGTATGTGCCCAGGGAAAGTTAGGAAAAACGGTTTCATTAGCCGTCGGTCACCATGGTTTCCATGTTTATGTCATTACATTTCTCAAGATATATATATATAAATGCTGTTTGTATTTGAGAATCTGAGGTATCTTTCTTTCTTTTCTTCTTCCCCCGGCTATGGATAAAATAAGCTCTAACCTAATGTAAAGATTGTTCAAAGCACTGGAAGTACTGTGGCCTTTTTCATGATCAGAAGGACATTTCTAAATACAACAGTGAAGCTGCCAGCCCTTGATATCTGGGGTGGGGGGGGGGGAGACTTGGACAAATCCACTGTCATCTATTTCTCAATTCCCCCCAAATGGGCAAAACCATGCCCATATTTGTATACATCTTCCCTCGCAAATGTGTTCTTTTCCCAACAGATGCCTTTTCCAGTCAATGGTTCCAAAGCTAAATTGTGTTTCTGTTCATTTTCCCCTAATGTGCAGGCATATTTGGTAAGATTTGTTTCTTCATTCATTAATTTATTGAGTTACAAACATGATGAAGAAATGAATCAGGCAAATCCATTCCAGTTCTTGTACAGATTCAGGAGGAGGAGGAGGAGGAGGAAGAGGAGGAAGAGAAGGAGGAGATTCGCTTAACAACCATAGTTAAAAGATTGTAAAATCAGGTGTGACTCATTTAACAAGCCCTTTGCTTAGCAATGGAAATTGTGGTATCAATTGTGGTCATAAGTTGAGGACTGCGTGTATATTCTTTAGATTCCAATACTGTTCACGTAGATTTGATGGGTGGGGGTGGGCAGGTTGGCTCCTCTCCAAATTGAAACACACATTATACTTTGCATACTTCAAAATGAGGCAAACTTGTTCTTCAATGTTAAGAAATTCTTCTTCTCATGCTACCAAAGGAAACCTTGGACCTCCGGGCCAGGATCCTACCTCAGTGAAATTCTTTTAATGTTGCAGGCTGATTTTCACCCAAGAAATAGGAGGCCACTCCCTTATTATTAACATTTCCTACTATTAGCTTTGCCTTTTACAGCTTTTTATAATAATAAAAATCAGTGTTGTTTTACTACCATATTGATTAAATTAACTGTTTTTTTTTTAGCCTTGTCGTATGCCACCCAGAGTCACTTGTTTGGCAGATAGGCAGCTACATAAATTTGACAACTAACTAAATAAAACTGATCCCATCCTGGCTTGGCCTGGGAAACTGCATGTTGCACTCGCCTCTTGATAGGAGACGTGACTCTCTCTCTCCTCAGGTAGCGCTGAGGTATATTCTGGAGAGAACATTGTTTTCCTGAGAAAGTCATCAGCATGACTGAAAATGTGAAATGAAATTCAGTACATGGAATCGTTTGAAAGCTGATGCATTCCAAGTCACAACTGCCTGGTAAGCGTAGATGTAGAGCCTTTTCTTAATGCTAATAGTTGATAGGACCTCCATGAGCAGACCTCTTGCCAAGTAATTTCTTTTTGGTGAATAATTTTTCTCTCTGTATCAATTTTCTCAACTTGTTGCTTTCTTTGCTTTCTTATTTGGGGTGGGTTTTTTTTTTTTTTTTTGCTCTGGAAAGATGTTAGTAATAGAATTTCCAATTTGCCTGTTGCTGTACAAAAAAAAAGAAAAAAAGAAAAGACCACTTCTCCATCTCAATGCACAGTTCCCAGGAGGTGCTACTGAAATGGGTTTTGTACACACACACACACACACACTGTATACTTTTGTTTTTTTAAGGGCACACCAGTTCAGAACCGTTTTTTCCCTCCCCTCTGAAATGAAAGAAGAAGAAGAAAAAACACCACCTGAGTTTAATGATATTCAGAATTTCTATCAACTGGACGGAAATTTGCTCACAATTAATTTTAAAAAACCAACCTATAAGTGAAATAATTAAGAGACCCTTGCTGTTTTGAACATGTGCAAAGTGCCTTTTTGTTGCTAGTGAATAATTAGAGATGATTGCCAAAGCAATGAAGGAATGAAGGGAAAATATTGCTCTGCTTTCCCTCAGTTCTCTTATTCCATTTTTGCAGGCTTTTGTCCCTGTACCTCTCAGTGTAGCAATTAGAGTGTGTGAGCAAGCAAAGAGATTTTTTTCCCCCAAGGAGAGAATTAAATTGAACTCTAAATTTACAGAACCTTCATGCTGTTGAAATGGTAATGAATTAAGCTCTCACTGGCAGTTATATTGCAGAAGAAATAAGTACCAGTTAAAAGTATTTTTGAAGAAGCATACCTCAAGCTGGAAAGTGCTTCCAATCTGCATGCATTTAATCCCTCCATTTACTCATTTCCTTATGTTATGCAGGTGCTAAAACCTCGGTCTATTTGCCTACCTGAGAACAGAATTTCTGACCCATTCAGAGCTTTCGAACATTGCACGAAAGAACTATGATGAGAAAATACAAATATTTTAGATGGCTAAATATGACTAAATATGGCTAAATATGACTAAAAAATATGAAGAACGGTTGCAGGATTTGGGTATGGCTGGTCTAGAGAAAAGAACAACTAGGGATGACATGATAGCAGCATTCCAATATTTGGGGGGCTGCTACAAAGAAGAGGGGGGTCAACCTATTTTCCAAAGCACCTGAAGGCAAGACAAGAAACAATGGATGGAAACTAATTAAGGAGAGAAGCAATAGCAATAGTAATAGCACTTAGACTTATATACCGCTTCACAGTGCTTCACAGCCCTCTCTAAGCGGTTTACAGAGTCAGCACATTGCCCCCAACAATCTGGGTCCTCATTTTATCGACTTCGGAAGGATGAAAGGCTGAGTCAAACTTGAGCCTGGTGAGATTCGATCTGCCAAACTGTTGGCAGCTGGTGATCAGCAGAAGTAGCCTGCAGTACTGCACTCTAACCACTGCGTCACTGCGGCAACTTGGAATTAAGGAGAAACTTCTTAACAGTGAGGACAATTAACCAGTGGAAGAGCTTGCCTCCAGAAGTTGTGGGTGCTCTATCACTGAAGGCTTTTAAGAAGAGACTGGACAGCCATTGTCTGAAATGGTATAGGGTCTCCTAGTTGAGCAGAGGGTTGGACTAGAAGACCTCCAAAGTCCCTTCCAGCTCTATTCTGAATTTGAATTTGAAAATGACGTTTGGGTGCATGCAGGCTTATCTCTCCCTCTCCTGGAAGACTGGCCATTTTCACTGGATGGATGATGGACTTTGCCATTTGGGACCTCCACGGGACAGGAGTAAAAAAAGTCAAGATGACAAGGTGCAATTGAAGCCTCACTTCCTTTAACTTGTATACATATAGCAATAGCAATAGCACTTAGACTTATATATCGCTTCACAGTGCTTTACAGCCCTCTCTAAGCGGTTCACAGAGTCAGCATATTGCCCCCAACAATCTGGGTCCTCATTTTACCCACCTTGGAAGGATGGAAGGCTGAGTCAACCTATAATACAGTTTGTGGTTGCCATGTTAATTTTTCAATTTTCCTGTGGACACTCCTGTGTGCCACACCTGCACAAGGAAACTTTCAGCTATTTGGTAGTTGATTCTCCAGTGTCCAAAGGAATGGTTGCATATAGTCAAAGTCAAAGTTTACATTCTTTCCCCCTTGTTACAATAAACTATAATTCATGATTGATAAGGTAATCCACTATTTATATTCAAAGGTAAATGCATAATTCAAATTGTCTATGGAGATTCTCAGTCATCCAGATCATGGTTGTCCTAAAGGTACTTTTTCAAGAGGCAACTGGACTTTCTGGTTTTTCTTTGAAGACGTTTTGCTTCTCATCCAAGAAGACCTGAAGAAGCTTCTTGAATGAGAAGCGAAACGTCTTCAAAGAAAAACCAGAAAGTCCAGCTGCCTCTTGAAAAAGCACCTTTGGGACATAATTCAAATTCTACAGCAGTATCACCCAACCTGGTACTCTTCGGTCAATGTGTTGGGTTCTGCTCCTCCATTATCTCCAGGTAGCTGAAGTATACATCTGGAGGGAGGGAGGCATGAATGACAAAACAGAGGAATATTTTTTTATCAGCACCACAGAAAAGTTACTGAACATTAAAAGTAAAATGATTTTTCCTCAGTACTGTCCAATTTTACCCTTCCTCTCCACTGGGCATGAGACTCAAAGTGAAACTTGAAACATAGGCCTTGAGAAAGCTTATACATGGGTAAGCATCTCTGAAGATCTCATGAGTGTGGAATTACAGGTAGCTAAAGGTAATCAGCAGCAGTCACTTCAGAGACCTCAATCTTGCCCCATTAATGATATGGAGCTCTGCATAGGCTTAATGATATGTTTATTATGACTCCAGAGGATTTGAAGCTTTATAGTGCCAAAATCAGGCCTCACTGTTGAACTTGCATAAGTCCAAATAACACCTGAGGTGATAACTGCTTACATCTGTCTCTTCCTATTACTTCTTTTTTTTAAATTTTTTTTATTTTTTCTTCAACAAATATAAATACATATACTGTAGGATTTCTCCTATT
>QLTV01004426.1:2967513-2978461 GCA_003457575.1 Thermophis baileyi | reverse complement strand
CTTTGTCCATTTATTCATTCATTCACTCACTCACTCACTCACTCACTCACTCACTCACTCACTCACTCACTCAATTTATATGGCTACCTATCTGGATGTATTTATTTAAGTAAATGTATAGGCCACCCAATTCATATAGGTGTTTCTGAGGAGATTTGTTTTCTCAATGACCTTTGTTTCTTTTGTGTTGTTTCATTTCATTCATTCATTCATTTGTTCATTCATTCAGTGACTCACTCACTCACTCACTCACTCACTCACTCAATTTATATGGCTACCTATCTGGATGTATTATTTAAGTAAATGTATAGGCCACCCAATTCATATCGGTGTTTTTGAGGAGATTTGTTTTCTCAACCACCTTTCTTTGTTTTGTTTTGTGTTGTTTCATTTTATTCATTCATACATTCAATTTAGATAGCCGCCTGTCTCACATTGTGACTCTGGGCAGCTCCGAAACAGTTTTTGAACTTCAAGAACAATACACAAATGCAAATCAACAACATACTTACCAAAATACATTAAAATCATGTTGAAACACATAAACATAATCAGCAGCTGAGGACAAACCATTTATAACATTCATTACAATCAATGAGCAGAGTCTATACCCCAACCAGATCCCTAAGCGTGATGGCCAATCAATGTTTTTAGAGCCTTCCAAAAGGCTGATACTGTAGACCCAAAGGTGCTTTTTCAAGGGGCAACTGGGCTTTCTGATTTTTCTTTGAAGATGTTTTGCTCAGGGGTGGGTTCTGGATCCTTTTGCTGCCGGTTCGCTCAGGGTTGCACCATGCGCACGCACGCACCCCGCTTTGTGTGCACGCCCCCGCTTTGCGTGCGCACCCCCGTGCCCCTGCTTTGCGTGCGCGCCCCTGCAACAATAAAAAAATAGCTTCTGCGCATGCGCAGAAGCAAAAATTCGCTTCTGCGCATGTGCAGAAGCAAAATCGAAGATGGTGGCACCCACAGAGACACCGAAAGAACCGGTTCTGTGACATCATCACCAGTTTACTAACGGTTCTAAAGAACCGGTTAGAACCGGTAGGGACCCACCTCTGGTTTTGCTTCTCATCCAAGAAGCTTCTTCAGCTCTTCAGCTCTTGTTCAGAGCTGAAGAAGCTTCTTGGATGAGAAGCAAAACATCTTCAAAGAAAAACCAGAAAGTACAGTTGCCTCTTGAAAAAGCATCTTTGGGACAACCATGACCTGGAGACTCTTCATAGACACTGATATTGTAGTGTTGGGGCCTACATAAGGTTGGAAAGGGGGAGTTTTGTTTTTAAACGTATTTAATAAGTTGTAAATCTCCCAGAATCATAGGGAATTGGATGGCATATAAATCATCATCATCCACAGCACCAGTGGGCAAACTTTCAGATTTCAAGAGCTGCACTTAGCATTTCTTCAGGGATGGAGATACCAAGTACAGCGACTGGAGTTGCCGCCCACTTGTGGGCAAGCTTGGGATTTGGAGGGGAAATGGCTTCTTTCTTTCTTTTCTAAATCTATCTTAATCTTACAGTACAGTTTGCCTTTCTGTCCTATTCAGAGGAGTAGGAAACTGTGCCTTTTGGTTTCAGAAATTGTAGTTCCCAGAGCTATAAAAAGGAGACGATAGACTCTTGTAAGATTCTGCAGGTTGATTATCTGCTCTTTCATAGTTTAACCCATGATTTTCCAATCCACATATCAGCTTTAAAACACCAGGTTTTCTGAAGTCAAAAGTTATCTTTGCTTAATCCTACAGCTGGGATTGCCATATTTGGACTGCGACAATCAGGATGACTCAGGATGGCAACAAAGTTAAGAAATGTCTATATCCCTTTGCTGCCATACAGTGGGCACCCAGTCCTGATATAGCATCCTTATAAACAGCTTGCTTAGCACACCTTGCCACAATGTGGTACTTCTGAATTTGTTTCATAAGTATGTGAATCTTGGCTTTACTACTTTATTTTTATAATACGTGTGGGCAGTTGAGCATTGAAATGCATTAGAAGCACACTTCTCTTGTCACACATGGGGTAGTGATTATTACAGTACTCAGTCCCTAGAATTAATTGGATTTCTTTGCAGTGCCATCCTTCTGGCTTTTAAGATCCAGAACACAGAAACAGGATTGACTGCCTCACCTCCCCTATCCACAGTTATCCAATAATTACAGAAAGCCTATTATCTACTCACAGTTGCCCAAAATACAAGATCACCTGGTCACCTGGAGTTGTACCTATTAAATTTCAATATAGCATCCTAGATGAACTACTTGCAATTGTGTGTTCTTCTGTAGTAACAAACAATTCTGAGAAACCTCAACATTTTCAAGGCAACAGGAAAAAAAATGCAGCTATATGCACCCATATATAGGGTGAAGGGATTTTAGAAGTTAAAACCTTTTAAAATATGGTGCCAACCTAATCTAGACCAAAAAGAGAGAAAGGCATAGAAAGACATATTAAAAATAACATAATTTGAGGAGTATGCATTTCTCTGCTATAGTAGTCTTGGATTGCAATGGAGAACCACAATGGGTAAGTGGATAGACTGTCCTAGCAGAATTATAGCATCAAAAGTAAGGAAAGAAGATCTGAAGTTTTGAGTGTGGGCATCTAATGGAAGATGAGGCAGTGTCAGACTCCAAAAATCAAGAAAGACACGTTGTGATTCTTCCAAACAGATTTCTTTATTGTTCTTCACTTATAGACAGAATCTTGCCAAGCTAAAGCAAATTATACCAGCCACATAAAGCATATACTCTGGGAACCATTAGGGAGGAGCCTTCTTCACCATCTTTCTCTCACACAAACTATCTGAACTGAGTTGTCTCTTGCTCCTTTGGAATGCATTCTCCCCTGGCAATTCAGACTATATTCCATCATTGGCAGGAAGGGAAAACAAACTGGCTTGGGTTCAGAATGCTGGCCTCACTAGTAAGTAGAATTAAAGATTCTGCTATAATTCACTAGATGTATTCACATGACACATTAAACCTGGTTAGAAGATGAACATAGTTTCTAGGTTTTGATAGATTGAATTATAAATTAATGGAATGAGGTGGGTTTCCATAGCGTGATTGATTAATTATGTCTGACTATGATTCTGAATAGCTTACAAGAATAAAAACAAGAACTATATAATGGAGGAGGAGGAGGAAAATGCATATCTAGAAGAGAAAAACATCCACAGTAAACATAGATAATCCTGTAATTGGTTCACCACCCACCTTAACCCATAACCACAGATTCGCGGTCATAGTGACCACAACAGTTTCCAAAATGTTCGGAACACCCCTATTTTTAGAAATGGACTGTTCCGGTTGCAAATAGCTTTTGTTTTCCCGCCAATAAGAGTGTATGCAGCATTGCACTTGTGTTAGTTATTTGGTGTTTTCTGTAGCGGCGTTTGAATTTGAGTTTTGGTCATTTTGACCGCAGATCTTTGTTAATGTATATTTTTTTTATAATGTCGGGGCCAAGTTTTCTGGCAAAAAGAGTGCAATTTGGTGATCCAAATTTCGAAGAAACTGTTCTAAAATGGTATGAAGAAGCAGAGAGTGATCTGAGTGAAGTGGAATCGGATTGCGACGAAAATTTTGTAATGGACGATGAGGAACCTGCCACTGCCACCGATTCTGATATCAGCGATGACGGAGCTCTCGATGAAATTGATGATCAGGTACAATCTACGTCATGCAATAATTTATATGGCAAGAACAAATTCAAATGGTCTTCTGCACCTTTTGGAAGCAATAGATCTAGAACCGCTAGTCACAATATTGTAGTGCAATTACCTGGACTACAGCCAGCAGCTAGAAATCTCGGAAATTCACCTACTCCCCTAGAGACTTGGAAATTATTATTTTCTAAAGAAATTATTAGCGCCATCATTCAGTGGGCCATGTAAAAATTAGGGCAGAAAGATTGAAGTTCAAGGATGGAGAAACAGAAAGTGACCTGCGTGATGTGGATTTGATAGAGATCAATACATTTTTTGGTTTACTGCTCTATACATCAATTTTTAGATCCAACCATGAAAACATTGAATGTCTTTTTGCTACTGATGGAACTGGTCGAGAAATTTTTAGATGTGTAATGAATTGAAACAGATTTGCTAATTTGTTAATTTGATCAATAAATGAAAATTTTAACTATACAAAGTGAATTTAACAACATATCCCTCCTATCATTTAACCTATAGATTAAGAAAATTGTATGAGCGGTCATTATTATCTCGCTTCATAGTGCTTTACAGCCCTCTCTAAGCAGTTTACAGAGTCAGCATATTGCCCCCAACAATCTGGGTCCTCATTTTACCCACCTCAGAAGGATGGAAGGCTGAGTCAACCTTGAGCCGGTGAGATTTGAACCGCCAAACTGCAGCTAGCAGTCAGCTGAAGTAGCCTGCAGTGCTGTACTCTAACCACTGCGCCACCTCGGCTCTTATTGAAAATTGTATGAGCGGTCATTATGACCTCATGTCTGTAATAGCGTAGCCGAAATAGTACGTCTGTGGTTAAGGGTTAATCCAAGACCTGGAGGAAAAAACACCTTTTAATGAATGTTTAAATGAGAGCAAGGTAGAAGCTTTAATGAATCATTGGGGTGCTTCTCTGGAGAACAGGTGTAGCGATAGAGAAAGCCCATTTCCTTGATCCCAGCAGATAATATTAAACTTTGTTCAATCAGGCTACATCATTAATAATGATACTTCCAGTGTGGGGTTACATGATACGAAACATTTTCTGTTCATGTTCAGTGGGTCTTAGGAGCTGCAAAAGCTTCCAATAATGTTCTCAAACTTGTTGCTGTCTACTCACCCCAATCAAAGGGATACAGCTAATTTGCAGCCCCCATATGCCCACACACTTTTGGCATCTGTCATGTTTTTAAAGAAAAAAAGTATTATTTTAAAATACACTTGCTGCTAAATACTTTTTTAAGCCATTTTCTTCAAATATACATTTTGTTTATTTTACTAAGAATGGTCCTGTGATATTCAAAGAAAGACAAATGCCAAGGATAATTGTTATACTTTTTAATTGGAAAGCGGGGCCACCTTTTCAATTTTTTTAAAAAAAAATCTGTCCCATTTTCAGTTTGCTTAAAATTGATAAGATACTGAAGTGGTAGACAGCTTCTGACTTTTAGGGTCAACTATGAACAGTACAGGAATCAGCAGTCAAGAAATATGCAACAGACTAGGACTTAGAAGACTAGCAATAAAAGCCTTGGGGAAAAAAGTATTCAGATTGCTGGGATGCATCTGTACCTACAAAGTTCAGAATTGTGCAGGCAGTAGTTTCCCTTATGGAACCACATGTTGGATTTTGGAGAAACCAGTGTGCTGTCCTGTCCCCCCCCCCCAGACATGTATGGCAAGAGTTCTACAGCTGGTTATTGAAACCCCCCAAATAGGTCCTTGGAAAATACCCCTCTTGCGTAGGTCCAGGTTCCAAGCTCAGTACAGCAAGAGTCATTCAGCACATACAAAGTCCAGGAGTCAAACAGGCCAAGATACAAGACACAAACACACAAGGCACAGAACTGGGCACGTTGTGTTGTGGCCCGCCAGTGACCCGTGCAGCTGGTTGCGGACTCCGACAGCGAAGAGGCTGTTGTGGCAAGGCACCAGCGGCCCGTGCAACTGTCACCCGAGTCAGACAGTGAGGAGGTTGGAGAGGACTTGGTGCCAGAGTCGGAGAGTCAGCCAGGGCCCTCAGTACCTCCAGAGGAGCCCACCAGTGATGATGAAGAAGAGGAGGAGCCTCTTCTCAATGCACGGGCACGCAGATTTGCCAAAAGACAGGAGTGGCTACTCAGGAGGAGGTCTCCTCGAGAGTAAGGCTTGGGGCTACTTGGCCACGCCCTTAGCCTATTTAAGTCATGACCACGTGCAATCACATTGCAGGAAACAACGTTCATTCTTACTTATTGTGTTTTGAATCCAGTCAAGTCTGCTCAGCCTTTGTTCTATCTCGTGACTTTTTCCTGCACATTTATTTCTGAGAATTTTGCCAACTACCATAAGAACTGCTCTTATCTGCAAGCTTGTTTATTCAGAAGTGAGACAATTATCTCTTGAACTCTTGCTGGCTGTTAATGAAGTTAAATTAACAGCTGGTGTTCAAAAAAAGACTGCTTTAAATGTATTTTTGTTTCAAATGGCTACTAAGACGTTCATTAGTAGACCTTCATTAGTAAACCAAAAGTGTGTTCGGAGTTTGTGTGTGTTGTATTCTTGGTGGTTTGTAGCTGGGGCAGAACACATTGCTCCAGCAACACTCAAGTCCTCGGGGCAGGGTTAAGTAGGCAATGCCGGTGTATGACTTCATGTAGAGCAGAGATGTTGCCTCCTCATGAGTAGTCTAGCTGACTGGCATTGTGCCTGTCTCTGCTCTACGTGTCCTTGGATCAGGAGATGTGGACTCTACTTCCTCCTCATTGCTAATATGCAGTAGCTGCTCCCCGTCTTCTCCTGGAGCCTCCTGGCCGACTTGCTGCAACTGGCCTCCCTCAGCTTCAGCTTGTTGTTTCTCCAAATGACCCAGCAGAGGCTGCTCCATCAGGCTAGCATTCTCTGAGCCCCGATCCTTTTTATTTTATTTATTTTATTTTTTATTTTGTCAAGTACGTATTTGATAATATACATAAATATAACATTATTTGAATACATAAAATGAGTACAAATAAAAGGGAACATTTGGACAGGGACAGTAGGCACGCTGGTGCGCTTATGCACGCCCCTTACAGACCTCTTAGGAATGGGGTGAGGTCAACAGTAGACAGTTTAAGGTTAAAATTTTGGGGATTTGGGGATGAAACCACAGAGTCAGGTAGTGAGTTCCAGGCATTAACCACTCTGTTGCTGAAGTCGTATTTTCTGCAATCGAGTTTGGAGCAGTTCACTTTGAGTTTGTATCTGTTGTGTGCTCGTGTATTGTGGTGGTTGAAGCTGAAATAGTCGTTGACAGGTAGGACGTTGTAGCAGATAATTTTATGAACTATGCGTAGGTCATGCCAAAGGCGACGTAGTTCTAAACTTTCTATGCCCAGAATTTCAAGTCTGGTTGCGTAAGGTATTCTGTTGCGAGAAGAGGTGTGGAGGATTCTTCTCGTAAAATATCTCTGGACACGCTCAATTGTATTAATGTCCGATATGCAGTGTGGGTTCCAGACAGATGAGCTGTATTAAAGAATTGGGCTAGCAAATGTTTTGTATGCTCTGGCTAGTAGTGTAATATTACCGGAGAAGAAGCTACACAAGATTACAACTCTTAAAGCCTTTCTTGCGATGTTGTTACAGTGGGCTTTGGCACTTACTGTAGATCATTAGATATGAGTGCTGCAAGGTCTTTGACAGAGTGAGGGTCGTCTGCAAGGTCATGTCCATTCAGCTTGTATTTAGTGTTCTGATTCTTTTTGCCAATGTGTAGGACAGAGCACTTGTTGGTTGAGATTTGGAGTTGCCAGTTGTTCGACCATTCTGACACAAAGTCAAGATAAAGTCAAGATCCTGACCAATGCTCAGCTCCATGCTTTCCTCTGCAGTCTCAAACTCACCCTCCTCCTCTGAACTCGCATCTGGAGAGGGGTCCAGAAGTGGATCCATGACAACCAGATCTTTTTGAACTCTGGTTTTGGAGAAGACTCCTGAAAATACCACAGATATTCAAGAAAGCAAATAAATGGATCATCAAACTAATCATCCAACATACTCACTTGAGGCAAAGATTAAATTATCCTACTTTGGACACATTATGTGAAGACCCAATTCTCACGAGAAGACTCTGATGCTGGGAAAGAAAGAAAGAAAGAAAGAAAGAAAGAAAGAAAGAAAGAAAGAAAGAAAGAAAGAAAGAAAGAAAGAGGGAGACTGGCAACAAGGTGGATAGATTAAGTTACAGTGCTGATGGGTGTACCATTGGAAGACCTGAAGAACCAGCTTGGGAGCAGAGTCTCCTGGATAAAATCTAGTTTTGTGGTTGCCAAGGGCAACCGACACATAATCTAGTTCTATTTGCATTTTCCCTTATAGACAATTGTATGCAAATTTCCATAATCATCTAGTTTTTAATTTAGATTAAGTTTGGAGCTTCTGTACAGCAGTGAAAATTTCCCTGGTGCTATTCTTTTTTATGCTGATTTCCCTAACTCTGGCTTTGAAAACAAGTTTTCCCAATGCAAGTTTGTTATTCTACTTTAACATAACTTCAGTTGGATCTTGCAAATCCACTTCACAGGAATCCATAGTGGATTTAACTGAGCCTCGAGTATGGAACAAATTCAGGGAACAAAATGCTCACTTGGTTTTAAGCTGTTGCAATCCGATGACATGCATCTTTTAGCAATAAAGTTCTTGGCAGCAACTAAGCTTGACACCTTTGTACATTTCCATCATCTGTAAACTGCATTTGAGATTAATCCAAAGGGGATAGAAACCCACATACCACAAGAAAAAAAAATCAGATTTTTTTTGTGGTTGTATTTTTAAAGTTTTCCTGATTTTCTTCTATATTCCCCACCGTTTCCATATACAGATGCTGGATATATCAATGCCCTTATATCTCCCTCTCATGACATTCTACAACTTTTCAGCTGCTAAATAGTTGCACACCATCCCAGAGTAGTGCCATTAAAGCCCCCTTGCCATTCCAAGACATCCACTGAAGTCACAAACTGCAATGATAAGTTGGCTTGTTTTTCTCCTCATTTTTGCATGTTTAAAAATCCAGGAAGTAGGGAATAAAATAGAGTAGATGTTATAAAAAAATACTAAAGTTTTCTTTTCCAACATGGTACCCTCTAGATCAGGGGTGTCAAACTCGCGGCCCATGGGCCGGATGCGTCACGTGCTGGCCCCGCCTGGTTTAGCGAAGGGGAAAAACTGTTTTTATTATGGTTTCTTTTAATGGTTTTTTATATTGTTGTGAGCCGCCCAGAGTCCCTTGGGAGTTGGGCGGCATACAAATTTAATAAATAAATAAATAAATAAATAAATAAATAAATAAATAAATAAATAAATAAATAAATAAATAAATAAATAAATAAATAAATAAATAAAATAAAATAAAATAAAAGTCCTGATACGTCACTTGATGATGATGTGACAATGCGAGTTTGACACCCCTGCTCTAGATCTGTTAGATATTGCCTTTCCCAATTCCCTGGCTAGCCTACATCAAACTTTCAAAACTGTCTTACACTGTGTCTCATAACAGGCCCATCAAGTACAATATAACCAATACTGATTGGCAACAGTTCTCCAAAGATTCAAATACTGTAGCTGAGAATTCTGGGATCTAAAGTCCATACATCTGGAAGTTACCATAGGTCAGGGGTAACCTGGCAACTTTAAGACTCGTGGACTTCAACTCCAAGAATTCCCCAGCCAGTATGGCTGGCTGAAGAATTCTGGAAGTTGAAGTCCACATATTGCCAAGTTGGAGACTCCTGCCATAAACATCCTGGAATTGTACTCAGACCCTTTAACACACCAATCAGATATTTTACCATTAGAGTAAGATTATCTTCCAACTTATACTAGGATTCTGCAACATTTTCAGACAAACAGCCATGTTTCTGTATGGTACGCACTCCAAAAGTTGCATGTGTTGTCTTTATCATGTTAAATGAAATTAAATAAAATCCAACTAATTAAGCATAGTTAATCTGCTAATTCCTTATTGCTGTTGAGTTAGTAATTTGTAACTATTTGTAAGCAAAGGGGTCCAATTTGCCAGGATTGTCTCTCAGTAACTCCTTTTTTGAGTCATTATAAACTTGAGTTTGGGTGATCGGTGATAATATTTAGTTAGATAAGTTATTTTCTGATGGCCTGATTTTCAGTTGCCTTCAATCTTTCCAACCATCAAGGCCCTTCTTCAATGACTTTTCTTGATGTGTCCATTATGTAAGCTTCAGCTTCATTATTAGTAATCCAGCGAGCAATCTGTTTTTATTCTTTTTGATGGTCTGTTTTCCTTCCTGTTCAAAAAGTTCTCCATTCCACAATTCATAGACACCTGTTTTTCTTCATTCAGCCTATCTGGTGGACCAGCTTTCACAGTCAACTGGGAAAACAGCCTTGAAAGTATACAGCTTTGTTTTCAGTGGAAAGCCTCTGTCCTTTAGTGTTTTGTCTAGAAAAAAAGCAAATTGCTTTCCTTCAACAAAGGTATCCCATTAATGTTCTAAAAGGAAAATAAAGCTTCTGCTTTTGCTTTGCTCTGAGTTGCTCTGCTTGGACTTCTAGAGGCACTCAGAACGAGACACGATGCCTTGTCAACTTCTTCCCTTCATTAAGGGAGAAGTAAGTTCCTTCTGTGGCACTGAATAACAGAATAGCAGAGTTGGAAGGGACCTTGGAGTCCAACCCCATGTTCAAGTAGGAAACCCTATACTACGGTATTTCAGACAAATGTTGTCCAATCTCTTCTTAAAAACCTCCAGTGTTAAAGCATCCACAACTTCTGGAGGCAAATCTATGCCCTGATGAAACTCAAATTGTCTCATCAGGCCATAGAACAGCCACCTTCTCTAAGCCTGCTCCTCATTCATTTGATATGTTTGCCCTTCTATCACATTTACAAAAATACAACTCAAGGCAATTTTTTTAAAAGCCACCTCCAGTTTTGAGGGGCTGTTAGGACTCTGTCCAAACGGTTGGGTTGGTTAATATAAACAAGCCACAAATCACTGTTTAATGTAATATATGTAATATGGCTTTAAATGCATTGTTGCATTCTGACTGGCAGTAACGGCCGTAAGAGGGAGTTAGAGAACATGGTTAGTGCGCTCTCTCTCTCTCTCTCTTTTGCTGATTCATTGCTGAGTGACTTCGTGTCTGAAAAGTAAGCTCTGTGTGTAGCTAACTATCTGTGATAGAAGAGAATCTTTGTTTGATGATTAAGACAAAGAAAGACTGGTAAGAAGACTGCTTTACTTCTCAA
>QLTV01004426.1:2952500-2964162 GCA_003457575.1 Thermophis baileyi | reverse complement strand
ACAACATGGTTAGTGCTCTCTCTCTCGCTTTTGCTGATTCATTGCTGAGTGACTTCGTGTCTGCAATTAAGCTCTGTGTGTAGCTAACTATCTGTGATAGAAGAGAATCTTTGTTTGATGATTAAGACAAAGAAAGACTGGTAAGAAGACTGCTGTACTTCTGAATACTGACTGATAGAACGTGTATGATTCGGACTGTTATTTGGACTGTGCTATCTCTTTAAGTAAACTACTTTTATACACTTTAACGTATCTGTGTATTGACTGAATCATGATTCATTGCTGACTGACTTCGTGTCTAAAAGTAAGCTCTGGGTGTAGCTAGCTATCTGTGATAGTAGAGAATCTTTGTTTGATGATTAAGACAAAGAAAGACTGGTAAGAAGACTGCTGTACTTCTGAATACTGACTGATAGAACGTGTATGATTCGGACTGTTATTTGGACTGTGCTATCTCTTTAAGTAAACTACTTTTATACACTTTAACGTATCTGTGTATTGACTGAATCATTACTCATATCTACTGCAACATTACGGTGAACTGTGCAAACCTTCAGGGCCCAGAGGTTACTCTGCACAATTCCTTAACAGGGGCCATATGCCACCCCGAAACTTTAGATTTACACTATGATCTCCAGACGTTCATACAAAGTCCCCCAAGATGCTCACCTGAGTTAAAAGGTCATCTGAAATACAAATATGAATTATGAACATCACATGCAGCCATTGTGTTTTCTTAAGCTTGGTTTAGTTTTAAACCCAGCCAGCATTGCAGAATGCCTGGATTGTGAGTTCTCTTTCAGAGCACTGCTGCATGACTTGGATCAGAACACTTGGCATCGATTCTTCCTCCTGTCCCTCAAGGCCATTTTTTCTTCCCTCTACCTGAATGAGGCAATTCCTGCCAAGGAGCAGGATCAAACCTGCTGTGATGGTTTGCATCATGCCTGGGACCTTCCCCAGCATGTCCAACAGGAAGAGGAGGTTTCTGCACATCTGCTGAACATCTGCAGAAGGCTTCTCTTGATACTGTGAGTGCGATTCTAGAGCTCTCAACAGTATTTGACGAAGAAGCTCCAAAAGGTATTTTGCTCAGAGAATTACCAAACTGAAATATCGGAGGGGGGCGGGCAGAAGGGTCAAAAAGTCAATATGGTGGCTGTGATCAAGTGATCAGAGATATGAGTTGCTTGTTAAAAGGAGGCAGTGCTTTGATCACAGAATTGCAAAAAATGCTGTCTGGACTTTTTTTTTTTTTGGTCTCCTGGAAGCACCCTTGGGAAGCTTTGCAAAACTCTAGCAGGGCTCTATAGATAAGCAGTTTTATAACACTGATATCACTCCTAATATTTCACTTGGAGGATGAGAATTGTGGTGAAAACAAGGTGTCTGAGGAAAAAGGAAAGAAATAGAGATGAGGAATGTGTCAGCCTCGCAAGGTAAACGAAATAAGAATCAGACCAGATGAGTGAATTCTACTTTATTATAAAGCTACATATATTGATAGAATCTTACAATCTGAAAGTACAATTCTGCCCCCCCCCCAATGTGCATCTCCTTTATATCCCAAGAAACTAGCCTCTTCTGAGCGTCTTGTTCTGACCACTATCCAACTGTGGCCAATGTTGTCTTTTATCTAACCATTCTCTTGGTAGCATCTCTTTGCCCAGGCTGCCGAGGTCTTTCCCACATAGCATTACAGAATGGGACCAGAAGTATAGAAAATCATTAGGGAAAAGAAACAAGGAGATTTTTTTGAAAAGTATAGTTTTGGTGGGAACATAACATGCTTCTAGTCATGGAATCCAAAAAGAGTTTGAAAATAAAAGCACCTTACAGGAGAAAAAGTTCTCTGCAAGAGATGGAAGCTCATCTCTTGCAGAGAAACATCAAAATATACTGTAATATTATCTTTATTTAAAATACTGCTTCTGCCCCATCTGTGTTTTGTGATGTCCATGCAGAGTTGGTGAATAGAAAAGACCCCAAATGGCTGTCATTCTGCATGAATGTTAACATGCTCTCAATATTTCAAATGTGGCTGTCAAAAAGATATGCGGACCTGGTTAAATAATTCAAAACCCGGTGCTTCTCATTAAGAAGGTTTGAAGCTGCTTCCTCATGTGTAGTTTCACTGACCTCCTCTGAACTTCCATAATCGGAAGCAGGCTGTTGCCATTCTTCAGTGCTAATCGCTGGTGGCTGTGCCTCTCCTTCTTCATCTTGTGCGGGGGTCTGTGCATTCAGTCGATTGCACCCCCCAATACCTGATGGAGCCAATATTGCATCTTCTTCCACCCCTGGGCTATCTGGGTGCTCTTGGGGACCCGTGGTCCCCCTGTCCAATGGTTCCCATTCTAGCTTGTCCTCATCATCCGAGCCAGCAACTGACAGGGTCATCACACTAAGACAAACAGTCAGATAAAAGAAACTTGACTCCAGGGCAGAACATAAATGTCTCAGAAAAGCCGCTCCCTAGTCCACGGGAAAATAAAGGGAGGGAGCAGGGAGCTGCATTCAGACTTGCAAGATTCTGCTACTATAACCTTACAATAAAAGTAGTATTGGTCTACATGTCTTTGATTCCCTAATCTAGTCCACCTTGAAGGACTGACAAGAGATTATTTGACCCAGACTTTGCAGTGATAAAGCACCGAAAAGCCGATCATACTATTAATGGGAGATCCAATTATGCTCAATCATCACCCAATCGTTACCATTTCAAGATGTGGTGACATTTGAAGATGACATTTGGCTCTTTTCATATAATAGTGCAATAGTTTAAGCACCAGAGCAGCCCAATGGGCTAGACCCATAGGAACTGGCTGTCAAAATAATTAATGGGCCAAAAAGGGGCATCGTCGTCTTAGATTCTGTTTCAGATCATTACTAAGGAGCATGATTTGCTTAATATTCTACAGAGCTGCAGAATAGAGTTTGATTTCACTAACTCTATTCTTCCCATGTCTTGTTGCACAAAACATGAATTCTCTAGAGTGCTTATTAATTCCTTAGAAGTTAAATGGAAACAATAACTCAACTGTACATTACATATGCACACCGGATATATTAATTGAGCTAATAAGGAGTATTTTTTTTTAAAAAAAAAATCAAAATTGGCAAGCACATGTAATTATACCAGCATAGCAGTGTGTGTATGCTAAGGCTGCAGAAGTCAGGCTACATTCCACCAATGCAAGCAATGCTTTATCTACTCTAAATGATCACACAATTTATATAAGCAGTTTTTAAACCAGCAAGGAGCATTTGAGGGGTAAAGCCTCTTGCGCTGGCTAAAGTCTTGACAGTTCTGCTGAGGAACTGAAGACAGAGAGGGGTTCGGACATGTCACCTCTTAGGCAAAATCCCATTGGTGATCACTTTGTCCATGCAATATCTAAACAAAATCTGCTGTCATTTTTGGGGTGAGAAGTGACAGGTGGAAAAAGCTGGAGAGGAGGGGAAAGCTAGAGGGTGCTTATTCAAATTAAAATGCATTAGTACAATTATAATTTTAAAATTGGGGAAAGAATTCCTAAAGTCCTTTTGAGCATCAGAGATATATTCTTCCACCGTCTATCACAGGGGTGTCAAATTCGCAGCGTCACATTGTTATCGCATGACATATCGCGACTTCCCCCCCTTCGCTAAAGTGGGGATGGGCGTGGCCAGCTCGTGACACATCTGGCCCGCGGGCCGTGAGTTTGACACCCCTGGTCTATCAGTACTGTCAGCGGTGGGTGGGAAGTGATGGTCTCCTGAATTCAGGAGGGGAAAAAAAGAAAGAAATGGTGGACTATTTATTTTTTCTTTGCTGATTTTTTTCCCTATCTGCCTGCTGATTGGGTAGCTCAGGTGGGTTTTTTGTTTTTTTTTGAGCTAAGCTGTTCCTCTAAAGCAGGGGTGTCAAACTCAATTTCATTGAGGGCCACATCAGGGTTGTGTTTGACCATGGGGGGGGGCGGGGCTCTGTTTTCGCTGGCAGAGGGTTGCAGGAGGCCATCACAGCCAAAAATGGAGCTTGGGACTCTGATTTCACTGGCAGAGGCACTGCGGGCCGGTCCTTCGCTGTTTCCAGGGCGGCCCTGCGGGCCACATCTAAGCATCCCGCAAGCCGAATCTGGCCCCCGGGACATTAGTTTGACACCCCTGCTCTAAAGCAAAGGCAACTTTTGCAGAATTGTTCTAAAATTACATTGCACCATTTATTTCGTGTTTTTTTTTTTTTTGTTTAAGCCATTCATCATCAAATGCTCTGGACAAGGCTTCAGTAGGAAAATTGTAGAGAATGCAAAAAAAAAAAAAAAAAATAAAAAAAAAAAAAAAAAGTGTGGGGGGGGGAGCTGCAGCTAAAGTAGGCAACAGTGTTGTCAGGAGGGGGGAGGGGAAACATGCTAAATGAAATAACCATTTATTTAGCATTGCCAACGGTGAACATAAGTCAAATTTCTCTCCCCTTTTCCTCTACTACCCCCAAGGAAGAATCTGACAGCAATTCCTTCCATCCCCCTGCCCAAAATGGAGTGGCTAATTTTAAGAAGTCCTTTTTGCTCAGATGTCTTTCTGTTCTTTCTAAACAGCTTTGGGAGTGTGGGCTGGTTTTCATTTCTCCATGTACGCGTTCAAATAAATTGTTGTGATCTATTTATCCTCAGAAGATACATTGTGAAAGTTCTGGCATAAATCTCTGCTCAGCTGTGAATTTGCTAGGACTGTGGCTTGGAAGCTTGTGTATGGATTTTTTCTTTTTTCTTTTTTGAAAAGTAGGGGACCAGATTCATTGGACCACTTCCTGCTGAAAACTTGGAAGATAAAATAATGTAGGTTGGTTGGGATAGTCATTCCTGAAATTCTCCTGCCTCAACAGAGAAGGCAATGCACATGGCTTTTGAGAACAGCCATCCCCTCTGGCTGTGGCCAAGGAAGATGTAGGAAGCAAATAAAATCTCAGCTGGCTTCTTCCTCTCTGAAACATTTCATAGGAAATTGGGATGTTTATTGACAAGTAGTAGTTCTGTAGTCTGTTGAATGTAAACGAGAGCCAATGGAGCGACACAGTTAAAGTGTTGCATCCAGATCAGCAGCTTGAAGTCATGAGACTGAGGTTCAAGTCTTCTATTGATTATAGGGCTCTCTGTTCTTTGGGACCAGATAGTCTCTTCCAGTTCTACCTACTTTACAGGGTTATTGCTATAGGGATAAACCTGGGAAAAGTTTTTTTTTCCTGCCATCCTGTGCCTTATCATCATCATCTTCTTTTACCGACCCCATAATCCCTTCCGGGGTGGAGTCTGGGCAACTGAATGGGGTTGAGTGTTTACTGGCCAGATGCCCTTCCTGTCGCCAATGTGGAGCTTTGTTCAGCAGATATATTCTCATTGTGCCCAGAGAGAGAAATATCTGCCTCTACATAGGATCGAACTCACAGCCTCCTGATTGTGAGGTGAGAGCTCCACCTCTAGGCCACCGCACCACTCCCATCCTGTGCCTTATGCTCCCAGAAAAAAAGAAAAAAGAAAATGAATGCTGTAACAAAACATAGCAAAAAGCAATTTAGCAACTTGAGCATTGACTGATGAATTATGTGCCATCAAGTTACCATTATGTGCTATTTTCTCCATGAAGATCTGCCCCAACCTGTTTTTTCAGGACTTCCAAGAGGTCATTCATCACCACTGCAACTGTCCATCTATCCTGCTGTTGGTCTTCCTTTTCTTCTCTTTCCTTCCAAACCTGAGCATACCTTAGATCAGGGGTCTTCAAACTTGGCAACTTTAAGACTTGTGGACTTCGATTCCCAGAATTCTCCAGCTGGCTGGAGAATTGTGGGAGTTGAAGTCCACAAGTCTTAAAGTTGCCAATTTTGAAGACCTCTGCCTTAGATGTTTCACATTTGGATTACTGCAATAGTCTCCCAGCAGACATTCCTGATTTCTTTCTCTATCCATAGACATCCATTCCTAGTGAAAAACGCACTTTCTGCAAAACAACTGCCACCCCTTTGTTCTTGCATTATGATGTTGCATGGAATTAATAAAGGGCAGAGTTTGCATCACAATATCATGAAGCTCGTTTCATCATTCATAGTCATGAACCTATGCTCTAAATATGTAGTTGTGCTTGGTTTGTGTTTTTGCTGTAAAGTTGCTTTATCGGTTTGCTGGCTAAGTTCTGACCTCATTCTACTGGATGGAATTTTCTAATTACTGTATTTTGTTAAATTAACCATGACTTGGTAAAGGGTTACAATAAATAGTTATTGTTGTTGCTGTTAAGGATACACCTCCCTTACTGCCCGTCAGATTCTCTATCCCATCTTTATTTAAAATTTAGGAATATTTAATTATTCCTTGATTTCCCAAAACACTGATTCCCCCCCCCCCCCAAAAAAAACCTATACAAATTCATACTGATTCCTGAAACCTCTGAGCCCTGATAAAGGACTAAGAAAGTGCATTCCTAAAGAAAAACAGAAAGTTCCAGAGAATACTAAGAATACAAAAGTTTTATACACAACTACAATCTTCTGGGGGGAAAAAGCAGGAGGAAGTCAGAAAAACAGCAAGAAATGAAGCAAAGTTAAGAAACACAGAAAAAAAATAGTGAAGATTGAATAAAGAAGAGGGTAAACAGAGGCATGGTAAAGTGGGAAAAGTCAACGATTGATAGCCATTTCCGGTTTATCCATCTAAAATTGACAGTGGCCCAACATAGTTCTCTCTAAATATACCGGGTATTCTTTGTAAAAACAAACATGGCAATTAAAATGTGTGAAAGGCATACAGTGAAAAGGAGCCATTTGTAACCTGGAGTACTGATTTTATACACATGATGAGTAACTTTAGGAAAGTTGTATCTTTAGCATTTTGGAATTCAGGTATCGAGGAAACAGATGAATTATTTGGACCACTCAGCGCACACTTACTGCTAGGTTTGCACAACCTGCTTAACTTGTTTACTGAGTTAAATCATTTTGAAGTGAGTTTGCATAGCATAGGGAACCACAATAAAACTAAGGTTAAAAGCTAACCAGCTTTGGTGTGCTGTGAGAATGCTAGTTACGTGGTAATAAGCATATTGGGTGAATCCATCCAGTATCTGCCAGAAGGTGTGAGAGCTACTTATAAAAGAAGGCAGGCATCCATCAGTTCAGTAACTGCATCAAGATGGAGTGGGATGTAATTCAGGACTCAGTTGGTCTTCTCTTGACTGCTTTTTCTGCCCCTCTCCCAAACTCCATTCAACTAATTCAGGTTAACTCCATTAATAAAGAGCCATGGTAGCACAGTGGTAAGAATGCAGTATTGAAGGCTAACTCTGCCAACTACCAGCAGTTCGATCTTGACTGGCTCAAGGCTGACTCAGCCTTCCATCCTTCTAAGGTTGGTAAAATGAGGACCCAGATTGCTGGGGGCAATATGCTGACTCTGTAAACCACTTAGACTAGGGACTGCTGTAAAGCACCGTGAAGCAGTATATAAGTTTAAGTGCTATTGCTATAAAATTATCTTAACTTAAAAAAAAAACTTATAGGAAGTTACAACCAGGGCAGAAATAGAGCCACAGAGAAGAGAAGAGAAACAGACCCTGGATTGTGCAGCTAGCTACATCAGTGTTTCTCATCTTCAGTATCCAGGTGGCTATCAGAAGAATGAATGGGGGCAGTCTGGTTTTCTCTCCACCCCAGAGCCCTCATTGGCTTCTAGGCTCCAAGCTCCTGGTCCCTCACTTCCTTTCAGGGCATAGCATCAACTTTATTATAGCCTTAGACTGTCCTATATACAGAAAATACAGAAAAATGTGCCATGGGCCATAAATACAACAGAAAAAAAGGAAGGAAAAGAAAGTTAGGTTTGGGACTAATCCCAAAGATGCTTTTTTTTCAAGAGGCAACTGGACTTTCTGATTTTTCTTTGAAGATGTTTCACTTCTCATCCAAGAAGGTTCTTCAGCTCTAACTGGATGGTGAGGAATGGAAGGATTTATACTCCTTGCAAACAGCTGGTCATTTGCATTCTTTTAGAGAGTCCATTGAGGACATTTGGAGGTTTATCTGTGTTGTCGGGGTCACCTGAGTAGTGCAAATGGGTGTGGAGCCCTCTTGGAATTATTGAAAGGACTGTGTTATAGACTGGAGAGAGATGATGTCGTATCCCTCTCCCTCTGTTGAGAGAGGGCTGTTCAATTTTGACATGGATGGCCTCTGTGACTCTTTCAAACCAGCGGTCCTCTCTGTCCAAAATGTGGACTTTGCTGTCTTCTAAAGAGTGGCCTTTGTCTTTTAAATGCAGATGGACTGCTGAATCTTGTCTTGATGGGTTTGTTCTCCTATGTTGTGCCATGCGTTTATGTGTTTGGGACTAATGTTAACAATGTGGCCAGAGTGCAGTTATGTTAGACAATGTTTTCTGCCTTCTCTCAGAGCGGCCAGAATTTGTTTGGGTTATAAATAAGAGCACCTTCAAAGTCTGCCCAGAGAGAGAAGGGATACTACTCATCATCCCTGCCTGGAGGTTTGGTGATATGTGTGTCTTTTTCAATACAGCAGAACAGGTTGTTCCTCCACAACGTCATGGGAGCACACGGGCAGAGATGTTAATGGAAAGGAATCTTTTGATGCAGGATCCAATCTCGGTGTGTCACCAGGACCAGAGGTTTAGTCTTCCGAACTTTCAGACTTGTGCTGAAGCCCATCCTCAGGGAACCTCTCTCTACCAAAATGCCAGTAGAGAGAAGTTCCCTGAGGATGGGCTCTAGCATGAGTCCAAAAGCTCAGAAGACTAAGCCTCTGGTCCCAGCGACCAACCCAGATTGGATCCTGCAACATTATCCTGGGACACGTTTATTTGCCTTCAGTCTTTTGACATTTGCCATCAACAACTAAAGGGGATGAAGTTCAAGGATTAGGAAGAACATCATAAGAGTAAGAGCTGCCCATTGGAGGAATCAGCTGGAGAATTCTGGGAGTTGAAGTCCACACCTCTTAAAGTTACTACAGTTGAGAAACATAGAATTAGATTTTGTGGATCAGGAAAATTGAAAAGACTAGCTGTGGAACAACCTCTTTCTTACTGGTGGTGGTGGTGCCATGAAAATGACAATTACAGAGAAACTGGAAAACTGGTAAATCCATTTCCTGCAAATAAAGTAGCGGAGGTTACCTCTCCTTTTTTTCTCTGAAGCCTGAAGAGAAGCTGATATTAAAATCAGAAATGAGAGAGATGAGATGGGTGTGAAAGGAGTTAGGGAAATTCAGTGCTAATGGCAAGGATAAGGGCTGGGAGAGGGAGGGGGAATGCTCCCCTCCTAATACTCCTGAAGCATACCTCTGACCTGACTTCACTTCCAAGAGAATGGTGGTGAAACATAACAGGTTTCACATACCTTCAGGCTGTCCTTGACTGGTGTTGGAGAGAGGGAAAAATACTGCTTTTATATCAGAACAGCTAATGACAACTTAAGCTTATCTCACGGTTTCTCAACATGGTCTGCTAACTGTGGCAAGGAGATACCTTGTTAACTGTTTCAGGAAGACAGAAACGGATGACATTATTATCTTCCATTCAACCCCGGAGAGGCAGTTTACATTTGTCTTTTCCTGTTCTAGTTTTAAAATAGGCATTTCCATCACCTGTTGATTCAGACTTGGTTACCTGGACCATATCCAGTCCCTTGTGTTGAGGAAAGGTTAAGTACAGAGAGCTCTTCTAGTTCTACTGGTCAGCTAAAGGTCCTATGCATGTGCTCCTTCCCTAAAAAGGTAAAGGTTCCCCTCGCACATATGTGCTAGTCGTTCCTGACTCTAGGGGGCGGTGCTCATCTCCGTTTCAAAACCGAAGAGCCAGCGCTGTCCGAAGATGTCTCTGTGGTCATGTGGCCGGCATGACTAAACGCCAAAGGCGCATGGAACGCTGTTACCTTCCCACCAAAGGTGGTCCCTATTTTTCTACTTGCATTTTTTACGTGCTTTCGAACTGCTAGGTTGGCAGAAGCTGGGACAAGTAACAGGAGCTCACCCCGTTACGCGGCACTAGGGATTGGAACCGCTGAACTGCCGACCTTTCGATCGACAAGCTCAGCATCTTAGCCACTGAACCACCGCGTCCCGTCCTTCCCGGGTTTCTGCCTATTGGAGAATGTTAGGGGCCAGGAGTATCCTCAGGGAATTGGGGAAAGCAACATTACCCACTCTTCACCCCCCAGGGTAAATCTTCCCAACAAGGTCTGGTGAAGCCTGCAAAGGAGTGCTTGGTCCATGGTTTGGTTGGGTACATTTTTTTGGACATATGTTTAGTGATCTTCCAAAATACCACTGGACATATGTCAATAAGGACACTTTCTCTCACACAAACATGGATTAGGTACTGCAGCATGTCATCAATAATGGTAATGTGGCTGCAGGAGAAAATGACATCTCACTGCTGCTGTTTGTGGGTCTCTATGTCTTCAGAAATGGGAATATTGACTCCAGGTAAGACCAAATACAGACCTATCAAAGTGTCAATACTCCTACTGATCAGCCAAAGCAAACGTAGCAGTAATGAAGCTCATTGACTAATTACCAACGGAGAATAGGAGAGGGGAGTATTCTTTGTGTATGTGCTTTGTTTCATCTGAACACTACCTTTCTTCCAAGTGCTGGAAATAATACAATTTATATATTTAATGTGATTGATTTCCAGCCTTCTGAAGAAAAGAAGTGGCTCTCCCAAATGCAGAACCTCCAATTTCTGGGTTGGCTAGTGAGCCAGTACAGAAGAAACTCTCTTCATTTAGAATTCATACTTTTTCCCATCACTGTAAGGCACGGGCGTCAAACCTGATCGTGTCATGTGACATATCGTGACCTATCACAACGTTTTTTGCCTTTGCGGAGTCAGGGTGGGCGTGGCCTGCGTGTGACTCATGGGCCGCCTGCTGTAAGGGCATCAATTGTTGCTCTGAAAACTCCAAAAAGACGACAGAAAAAGAAGAACAAGAAATATAAACAAAAGTGATATAATGTTTAAGTTAAAAAAATGCCTAACTTAAGTATTCTATTTTCAGAATTTCTTGACACTAGGGAGGGCTGAGTCTGATCGCCACATGGAGACTGTTTGAAAGTATTAGCATTGCCCTCCCTCAAAAGAACTCCTTCTCATTTCACTCTCCCTCATCCTCAAATGTGTGGGACTTCAAACAGCTGCTTTTTACAATATCTGACAGGTCAGAGTGATTCTAGTAGAAGCAGATTGTCCCAAGCACCAAATCTGTGAAGGGCTTTATACGTCAACACCAACGTCTTAAATTATACCCAGAATCGATCATCAATCAAAGCAGGATCCATAAAATTAGTGCTATTTGCTCCAAATGTTATAACCTGGGAGCTTATAACTATGCAGAATTATGCATTTTGGACCAGATGTAGTTTCTGTGTAATCATTAAGGGCAACTTCATATAAAGTACATTGCAGTAGTCCAACCAGGTGTTAATGAAAACGTAAATTATTGTTGCTAGGTCTTCCTGCATCAGTGAGTTGCAGTTAGCA
This sequence comes from Thermophis baileyi, assembly GCA_003457575.1. Taxonomy (NCBI): domain Eukaryota; kingdom Metazoa; phylum Chordata; class Lepidosauria; order Squamata; family Dipsadidae; genus Thermophis; species Thermophis baileyi. Next base: position 2,952,634 of record QLTV01004426.1, on the reverse strand, counting down.
AACAAGCCAAAGTTGAACAAAGTCATATTTATTTATTATTTTATTTATTTGTTTGTTTGTCAATCGTGTACAAGATAGCAGGTATATGTATAAGCATAAACATAATCAAAGTGAATACAGTTATATGAGTTCTA
>QLTV01004426.1:2936439-2952321 GCA_003457575.1 Thermophis baileyi | reverse complement strand
TGGAGGACTCTTCTCGTGAAATATTTTTGGACTCTCTCAATTGTATTAATGTCCGATATGCAGTGCGGGTTCCAAACAGGAGAGCTGTATTCAAGAATTGGTCTAACGAACATTTTGTATGCTCTAGTTAGCAGTGTAGTGTTGCCAGAGAAGAAGCTGCGCATGATTAAGTTGATTACTCTTAGTGCCTTTTTGGCAATGTTGTTACAGTGGGCTTTGGCACTTAGATCATTAGTTATGAGTACTCCAAGATCCTTGACAGAATATCTATGGCTTCTACCTGCTTTTCCAGCTGGGGTTGATTTCAAAGGACCCCCAAATGCAAATTTGCTTTTTCATGTATAGTTCCTACTCATCCAGTGATAAGACTGGCATCAGCTAAGAATCCAGTGCAAATACCGGTACATCTTCCCCAGTTTCAATTTCAGCCTGTTTTCTCCTATCCAGACCCTTACAGCCTCCAGGGACTAGGTTAAGAGATTGGCAGAATCTCCCTTATGGCCCCTGGTGGTGATATAAAGTTGGCTTTCATTAGGTATTCTGAGGACACCATATCCCCATTTCCCTCAGAAACTTCATCTATGATAGATATTATCAAAAGGCCAGTCAACCAACCTCTCACACTCATTGACTGAAACCACCCACTGAGGAAGGCATAGGCTCTCCAATCTCAAATCCTGATAGAAAATTCAGCAAGAGACCATGGTTGATAGTATCAGAAGCCATGCAGAAGTTTGAAAGGATGAGGAAGGAGCACTAACCCAACCTAACATAACTTTGTCCCATTTCAAGGACAACGGGAAGGCACTGATGCTGTGTGGATGAGCCTTTTATGCTCATGCTCTATCTAAGGCAGGGGTCTCCAACCTTGGCAACTTTAAGCCTGGCGGACTTCAACTCCCATAATTCTGCGAGTTGAAGTCCGCCAGGCTTAAAGTTGCCAAGGTTGGAGACCCCTGATCTAAGGCAATGTGAAAAACGAAAACTTCACCTATTGGGATCTTGGTGGAAAATGCAGCAGAACTGCCCTCCCCTCCTTTCATTTTCATTCAGTGCTTATTCTGTACTGGCCCCTTCAGAGCCACATAATTGTAATAATCAAACACTATTTGAGAGAGAAAGGGAGCGAGAAACTTGAAAGCAGATTGAGTTTGCTTATCTGTTTTGATTTGCATAATGATTATGCAAATAGTTCTTTGCACAATGCTGCTATGATCTATAGTTGCAGCATTGTGCTGAGAACAGCCAATGAGAGCAAATCAAAACAGCTGCCTATTCTCCCTCTGATTTCTATTCTTGCTTTGTGGATCACAGATGCCTTTGGGAAACAATCATGGATGGTCTGTTTGAGCAGGGCAGTCAGGAGATCGGTTGGGTGCCAAAGATGCATTTCTGGGTGATTAGCAGGAAGTCACCAGTTGTTTCTAACTGTGTAGGAAAATGACTGCTTCCACTTTAAATTATAATAATGAAACAAAGAAAGCCGCAAGAGAAATCAGGAGAGGTTATTTTTGATAGACTGTGAGCTCCATCCACTTCTAATACTACAAATAAGTACCTGAGCTCAGAATTAATTGCTTTCTAAATGTATACATTTTATACCAGACTCCAGTGGATAGATCAGAGGATTCTATATAAAAAAACAAAAAACCGAAGCAGGTCTCTAAAACCTAAAGTCTGCTTATATCAGGGGTGGGCTGCTGGGGGTTCACAGGGGTTCGGGAGAACCTCTAGCTAAGATTCTGTGTAGTTCGGAGAACCCCCAAATCCCACTCCTGGCTGGCCCCTCCCCCCCCTCCCCGCCCCTCCCAGGAGTCCCCACGCGGCCTGTTTTGGATGCAGGTAAGTGCAGGGTGCATGCGGAGGCTCGGGGAAGGTGAAAAACGGGCCTACCGGAAGTTTGGAAGGCCGGAAACGCCATTTTTGCCCTCCCGGAGGCTCGAAGAAAGCCTCTGAAGCCCGGGGAGGACAAAAATGCCCCCCCGGGGCGTGGTGCAGGAGGCCGACTAGGCCACACCCACCATGGCCACGCCCACCCAGCAACTGGGCAGAGAACCCCTTGCTAAAAATTTTGAAGCCCACCCCTGGTTTATATCTATTTTAAAGAATAGGTTTTGGAGCTTCCAGAAGGTATTTAGTCATTAGGACAACCAAAATGATGAATGGCTCTTCTTTGAGGAAAGGTTACAATGTTTTGGGCTTTGTAGCTTAGAAACATGACTGAGGTATGTAAAATCACACATGACACAGAAAATGGATATAATAATTTTTAGTCTCTCTGGATAATTCAGGATCATCCATTCAAATTAAGCATAGGGAGATTCAGGACAATTATAAGAAAGTTCAGAGCAGCCTTGATTTAATGGTTCTCAGTTTGAATGATTGATTGATTATGTGCCATCAAGGCACTGCTGACTCTCTTAGCAATCACATAGATTTTCTCCACAATGATCAGTCTTTAACTTGGTTCTTCAGGTCTTGCAACGTCATCACCTTGATGCTGGTTGTCCACTTTTTTCCCCTTCCACGTTTCTCAGCATTAGAGCCTTTTCAGAGAGCTGGGTTGTCACATAATTGTCTGAAGTAGGATAATCTGAGCCTTGAATGAGTTCAGCAGACTTTAAATACAATGGACAATGTTTTCCTTTGTAGAAGCTGTCCCAGACAATAGTCACTGTTCCCCCTAAATAACATATAGGCTTGTCCCAAAGGTGCTTTTTCAAGAGGGAACTGGACTTTCTGGTTTTTCTTTGAAGACATTTCACTTCTCATCCAAGAAGAGCGAAAATATAAATGGTGATTGCTCCCATCTTGACTTCACTGTTGCAAGTAGAGGTAAAAATTCAAAGGTGACCTGGTAGATTGGCCTGACTTTCCAGGACCTGCCATGCTTAGATAGCTGTTTACACTGAAAGTGGAGAATCAGGGGCTTCATATGAATGAATAACATTTACCTTGGCTTCCTGTTTCACTGGGTTTACTGTCTATGGAGATTCTCAGTCATCCAGTTCATGGTGCTTTTTCAAGAGGCAACTGGACTTTCTGGTTTTTCTTTGAAGACATTTTGCTTCTCATTCTTGGATGAGAAGCGAAATGTCTTCAAAGAAAAAAAAAACCCAAGTCCAGTTGCCTCTTGAAAAATGAAGAAGCTTCTTGGCTAAGAAGCAAAACATCTTCAAAGAAAAACCAGAAAGTCCAGTTGCCTCTTGAAAAAGCACCTTTGGGACAACCATGACCTGGATGACTGAGAATCTCCATAAAAAGATAAGTGGCAACTTTCGGAAACTTCACAATAGGCTTCTGAACAGGCTTCATACTTGAATTCTGGATGGAGAAAGCAGACATTGGAAAGTTTGGGCAGTGTATACTGGGGCAGCAGTGGGTGGAGGGGCATTGAGTTGAAGCAAGAGATCTGGGAAGTTGCGGGAAGATTGCATAGGTGGACAGGCTGTGTGCTGTGGTGGCAACTGAATGGGGAGGAAGGCAAGGAGGATGCAGGGAAGACTGAGCAGGCAGGTGAGCTAGCTGATAGATCGATGATACCAGGAGTGTCTGCGTAGAGGACTGTGTAAGAAAAGGACTATTTCTTTCCAGAATTAAACAGTGGAATTTGCTGCCATCAGATATGGTGATGGTGACCACTCATTTATATAACTGCCCTCTTTTACACATCTACTTACTCATATTTTCTGGCATCTCCTGAAATGAACTTATCTTGCTCCTTTATTGTCTGCATCTCCTTAGTTTCTCTCTTTACTACCCCTACATTCAATGTATACATGCTTTGCTCTCCTTGTACTTACCCTCTTCCTGTGATGGAATGTGTCTATGAAGGGGAAGGTGATGTCATGGACTATGGTAACACATTGGATTCCTAGGAAGGAGGAACATTTTTTTAAAAAAAAAGGGGGGGGGCTTGAGACAAGAAACAGCATAGTCTGGAGCTGGATTATGGGAAGAGCAAGAGATTTAGAATTGTCACTCCCTAGAATCTCCCAAGGTATGTCTGTTAGGTTAGGGTATTATAGGTTTGGTCTGGCAAGATTCTGCCTATGTCAGGGTTCCAAGTAACAGATCCAACACAATCAAACTTCTGAGGCCTAGGTGTTCCTCAAAGTACAGATTTATTAGGCATGTCATATTGGCACATCTGGTGAAAACCCGACTCTGAAGGTCCGGTGGTTTTCCCCACCCAAATTAAAAGTCAAAGTTCTTTCCCCCAATCCACATGTCCATCATAGGGGTCCAATCCGGTCACATCCCCAACTCCAGTTGGTTTCAGTCCACACCTCTCCAGCACCTGGTGAGAACGTCCTTGATTCCCAGGAGAAAGAATTTTATTTTGGCTACAAGTCCCCAGCTATCTATTTGGCTACACCCCCCCTCCCGTTCCCACAGTTCCAACCAGCATAGCTGTGACAGCCCTGAAGATGCTCCAAAAATGGCTTCAGGGTTGACAGCCTATATGGTGTAGGCCAGGGGTCAGCAACCCGCGGCTCTGGAGCCGCATGTGGCTCTTTCATCCCTCTGCTGCGGCTCCCTGTCACTCAAAATATGAGTCACAACCGCCAATGTGCGACACCCGCTGGCATGCGATTTATTGAGCTTTTCAACCCCCGGTAGGCCAACCATGGATAAATCCAAGAAAAGAAAAGTTTCAGAAGAAAACAGAACATTTAATTCAACTACATATGCTAGTTTTGTGGTCGCTCAGGAAATAGTCAGGCACGGGAAGGGTTTTGTGGCTCCCGGTGTTTCACCACTCTATAGTTTTTTTTTATACATAGCATAAAGGTAAAAAACGTTATATGCTGTGTTATCTTCATTTTAGATATCAAAAGGTTTTTGTGGCTCCCGGTGTTTTCTTTTCTGTGGGAAACGGGTCCAAATGGTTCTTTGAGTGTTTATGATTGCTGACCCCTGGTGTAGGCAAATAAAGAACTGAAGTTTAGCTGGATTGTGTTACATTATTCTTGGGCTAGGCTTAACCCTTACCAATATTTTAGTCAATCTCTCACTTCTGCTTTCACAACATGCTTAATCTGATGCCTGAATTAATTTTGTTTTGGGGTTCTCACAGTATACAGATTCATAAAACCAAATGGACTGGGTTCACACAATACCAGCAACAACAGATTGTGTGAATACAACCACTGTATGGACTCATCTCTTATCCCCCACCACATACTTTGGATTGTGATTTGGCATGCTTGGTAGATTGATAATTACAAGCACAGGGATGTACCATACAAATCGCACCTTAAGCCATGGGGACTCAGAACTGAGGTGTGAAAGCAGAGCCCCACTGGGTCCACAATTGTGTATACGTTCAATAGAATTCTCAGTAGTTTGGCAGTTTGAGGGATTTGGATTATCTCCAGCCTGTAATTGGAAAACATTCCTGCTTGTTCTCAGAGGCACTTTGTTTCATTCCTGTGTCTGGATTATGAATTAGTGGGCCATAGCAGATCTACTCCACCCCAAATTTTTAGAGGACACCAGATTTGCCACCTCCTTTTGTAGAGTATTGTATGCTTTCTGAGAGTCCCCAGACAAACTGTTTATCAGCAGAAAACCTTTTGGGAGTCTTCATGCAATGCATCAGAATGGCAAGGGTGTGGGGGATGAGGGGTGGAACTGATTTATTGAACTATTTAATTTATGCTAAAATTACAGCACAGCCCTTTTTGGATTAGTTAGGCAGGGTATTAAATGCATGTTATGGATGTATAATTGCAACAGCAGTGGAGTCATAAATAAAGACAAAAACAGAGTGAGATGTAAAAAAATGTTCTGGCACTAATAGCTTTCTAGCATCAAAATGTGTCCAGGGTGGCAGTGTGTGTGTGTGTGTGTGTGTGTGTGTGTGTGTGCTTGTTTGCACCAAATGGAATCTGTGACCTTGTGTGGCCTCTTGCTCAGTATTCATTTTATTCAAACATACTTCTTATATTAGAAGTTGCTGCAGAAATAAGGGCTGAGCCCATGCTATTAACCATTTGTGGTAGGGGTAAGTTACTTGTTGCGCCAAGATTTTATGCAGTTCCAGAAACCTTCTCAATTAGTTCTGGAAATCATGCTACAGAAATCAATGGAAAAAGGAAAGGAAAAAGGTCCATAAGTTCAGATGTAACTCCATCCCAAATAATTCTGAACCAGAAAGTAGTTCTTCTCATTCATAGCAGAGGAAGAGCAAAGTCAATGTGGAATGAATAGGAAAGGAAAAAGAGCAAAATTTTACTTAATTCTGGGTGTTGGTGTCACAAGGAAAACATTATGAATTCTGATCTTTGTAGATACAAACACATAACATCCAAATATCTTTTTCCAGACCTTCGTTGTTACCCTAACAAATGCTCTACAGCAGAGGTCTTCAAACTTGGCAACTTTAAGACTTGTGGACTTCAACTCCCAGAATTCTCCAGCCAAGCTGGCTGGAGAATTCTGGGAGTTGAAGTCCACAAGTCTTAAAGTTGCCAAGTTTGGGGACCCCTGCTCTACAGTGCATTTTTGACTGCTGATTCCTTAATTGTTAATACAGGTAATCTTCGACATACCACAGTTCGTTTAGTTACCGTTCGAAGTTACAACGGCACTGACAAAAGTGACTTATGACCGTTTTTCACACTTACGATCTTTGCAGCATTTCCATGGTCATGTGATCAAAATTCAGATGCTTGGCAACTGGCTCATATTTATGATGGTTGTAGTGTCCCGGGGTCATGTGATCACCTTTTGTGACTTTGTGACAAGCAAAAGTCAATGGGAAAGCCAGATTCATTTGACAACCTTAACAACTACAGTGACTTAACAACTGTGGCAAGAAAGGTTGTAAAATGGGGCAAAACTCACTTAACAAATGTCTCACTTAGCAACAGAAATTTTGGGCTCAATTTTGGTCATAAATTGAGGACCATCTGTAGACAATCCTTAATCTTATTATCAGCTCTAAAGCTGGTTTCTGTACGTTCTTGTTCTTTAATCTTAATTCCATTTTTCGCTGTATTCTTGATTTGCATTGGTAGAACTTGCAGATTATATGCATATGGTGTCAGAGTAGCAATAGCAATAGCACTTAGACTTATATACCGCTTCATAGTGCTTTTACAGCCCTCTCTAAACGGTTTACAGAGTTTACAGCCTATTGCCCCCAACAATCTGAGTCCTCATTTTATCCACCTCGGAAGGATGGAAGGCTGAGTCAACCTTGAGCCGGTGAGATTTGAACTGCAGCTAGCAGTCAGCTGAAGTAGCCTGCAGTACTGCATTCTAACCACTGTGCCACCTTGGCATTATTAGCTGAGTGCAGGTTATTTACATTTCTTCCTCATTTTAAAAACCATGCTTACCTTCTAATCCAGCCTCCTTAGATGATTATTCATCATATTGATTGAATAAATGAGAAAACTCTATAAATTTTCCATGAGGAAAGTGAGATGTTTGGTAATTCCCGTTTTCCTAAAGACATTCTATACCTTAACATGGGCAGCATAATCAAAGGCCTTTCCATAATGAATGAAGCACATATTGACTTCTTTTTGGCATTCTTTTGTTTCCTCAATTATCTAGCGTGCATCGGCAATAATGACTTGTGTTCCTTCACTGATTCTAAAACCAGCTTGAACATCTGGCATCTCCCTTTTCACATAAGAGCATAATCTATGTTGGATGATTCGAAGCATTATTTTGCTAGCAGGTGATACTGTACAATAGTTTGTGCACTCTGCTAAGTCTCCTTTCTTTGGAATTGGCATATAGACTGAGCTCTTCCAATCTTTTGGTCACTCCATCCATTCTCTAGATTTGCTGTCATGGATGGTTAAAATTTTTACAGATTTTTCCTTTGTTACTTGCTATATTTCTGTAGATATTTCATCAAAACTTTCAGCCCTCTGGCTTGGTAATGACTGGAGTACTGATCTAACTTCTTCTATTACAATAGGTTCTTTAAGATGTCTTGGATGTTGACATTTTTTCTGTTCAGAATTTCAGTATACTCCTTCCATCTCTGTTTGATCTTCTTTGAATCAATTACTGTCTATCCATTGGCATCCTTTGGCATACCAATTTCAGGCTGAAATCTCCTTCAGAGATCTTTTGGAAGGCTCTCCTTGTTTTTCCATGTCTGTTTCCATCTTTGATGTCTTTACAGACCTCATTGTAATGCTGCTTCTTGTCTCTTCTACAGTGCTCTAAAATCCTTTACTAAGACCTTGGTATTCCACTTTCTAACCCAAAGCAACACATCATGCTTGCATGTTCTGTCGATTTCAAATTGAATTTGATCATAAAATTCATCAACTCTTCTTCTCCTGCACCAGTGGTTTGAGCATAAACATGGGTAGTCACAAAATTAAACGGTTGCCCATGAAGTCTAATTGATAATATTGGATCACTGATTGCACTGTAACTAAGTACTCTTCTGGCTGTATCTTCTCAGCCATGTAAGCAACACCATTCCTGTATATCTTGAATAGTAACTATGATCTACTGAATGAAAGTATTCATCAGCAGTCCAGTTTTCCATATGCCGATGCCTACAATATATAGTCGATTCATTTCATCCTTCACTATTCTGAGCTTCTCCATGTTCATGCTTCTTACATTCCAGCTTCTTACTGTAATTCTGTCTTTGCAGAATTAGGTTTCATTTTATTTTCCTAAAAAGCAAAATCAGCAACGTGATGTGGCTGTAATCTATCTACATCATAAACATTCCAATAGTGTGAATGATCCTCAGCTCTTCCTCGCTAGCATGTTGGATGCTATTTGACCCGAGGGCCCATCATCCAGCAATATATTGTCAACCACTCTATATTGTCTATCTATGTGGTTTTCTTGGTATAATAGAGGACTGGTTTATCATTGCCTTCTCTTGCACATATGAAATGATGACTTTGCCTTTATTGCTAAAGTGATCATCTACCTCCAGCATCTGCTTATATCACTACTGCCCAATATAGGTGACTGCTTGCTTTAGCTGTGCAACTAGGATGACTTTCACATCTTCAGTGATCTTGCTGGGAGGTGGCGCAGTGGTTAGAGTGCAGCACTGCAGGCTACTTCAAGCTGACTGCTAGCTGCAGTTCGGCGGTTCAAATCTCACCAGGCTCAAGGTTGACTCAGCCTTCCATCCTTCCGAGGTGGGTAAAATGAGGACCCAGATTGTTGGGGGCAATAGGCTGACTCTGTGAACCGCTTAGAGAGGGCTGGAAAGCTCTATGAAGCGGTATATAAGTCTAAGTGCTATTGCTATTGCTATTGCTATATACTTTTGACATACATTCCTGGTTCTTCATTCACCTCTGCCCTGCCAAAGCAGGGAGCACAATAGGACTTAGAGGGGTTGCCAATGTACACCCATTGATTTACAAATGTGGCCTGAATTTTTTTTTTCTTTTCCTTCCCCAAACAGGTAAGGAAACTATGTTCATTATGGTTCCTGGAGTTCTTCCCAAACTTGTGATAACAGCACCACTTAGTTATATGACCAGGTTTAAAAATGAATTGGTTGACAGCATTGAGAACCACTGCTTGACCGCTTCACTTATAGGGCTGCACTGGGGGAAAATCTACATATTTCTTTGCAATTGCCAGCCATATATCAGACCCAGTTTCAAACTCAAATCTTTCTTCTGCTTTGTGAAAATCTGCATTCAACTATATCTTCCTGTTGGCTGTTCACATGTCCAGACAGAAACTCAAACAAATATTTTTTTGCTACTTTCGTTTCTCATAGAATGATTTTCTAAAAGAGGAGGTTCTATTGTGCTGGTGTTAGAAGTGGAGTCTTAAAAATATGACTGGAACCCTAGGAAGGAAAAAGGAGAGAATGGCGATAACAGCTGGTTATGAATGGATATGGACATGGACAAGTTTGCTGTTGAGATCTGTGGTGTTAGTAAAGAAGGAAACGGGAGGTAAACATGATCTATATTAGACAGAGCTATATTGTTAAAGCCTTACTGGTTCATAAGCAATTCTAGAGAAGATTACTAAAGAGAGTTGTTGGGAATAATCTGGAGAAATGGTCTGAAGATCTGAAGAGGAGGAAATGCTATGAATCCTGTCTACCCAACCAGGGGTGGGTTCCTCCCGGTTTGGACCAGTTCTCCCGAACCGGTAGCAGCCCGCTGGTGATGTCATGATGACGTCACCGAACCGGATCGGTCGGTGCCGGTCGGTGGGAGCCACCATCTTTTTTTTTGAATTTTTTTTGAATTTTTTTTATTTTTTAAAAAAATAATAATAATTTTTTTTCCTTCTGAGCATGCGCAGATGCCGACTTCCGGCACTGTGCATGCGGTCACCATCTTTTTTTCGGCTTTGTTTTTTTTTGGGTTTTTTTTTTTGTATTTCTGGTTACTGCGCATGCACGCGCGCCCATGAGGCGCGCCCACGCAGCGCGGGAGGGAGCGAACCGGCAGCGAGGTAAGTTGGAACCCACCCCTGTACCCAACACAGACAGCCTAAGAGGACAAAGGATCAAAAGTTTGGCCAGTCAGAGAAAAGCCAGCTGCCATCCTAATTCATGGAAAAATCACCATCAGTATCTGATCAGTAAGCCATTCCTTAACCATAAAGTAGGAAGGAGGTAGGGTGCAGAAATAAAAGGTAAAGGTAAAACTTTCCCCTGTCCAGTCATGCCTGACTCTAGGGGGCAGTGCTCTGTTTCTTAGCTGAGGGAGCCAGCATTGTCCAAAGACGCTTCCATGGTCATTTGGCCAGCATGACTATATACCGAGGTGCATGGAACGCAGTAACCTTCCCGCCAAGGTGGTACCTATTTTATCTACTGGCATTTTTGCATGCTTCCAAACTGTTAGGTTTGCAAGAGCTGGGGCAAGTAACGGGAGCTCACCCCATCACGTGGCACTTGGGTCTTGAACCCCAGCTGTCAGCTTTTCAGCTGACAAGCTCAGCGTTTTTAACTGCTGAGCCATTGCGCCCCCTTTACAGAATTAAAGGATTACGTATATTAGGTCAATAGTATAGACCTCAGGAGTGGAAGGACCCAGGTTCTAGTCTTGGAAGAAGACTAGCTGAGTGATTTTGGGCCAGTCATACACAGCTGTAGACTGGGAAGTAAAAAACAACAACCCTTATCTATGAATCCATTAGATTTTATAACCTTTAATGAAGAAGCCTTCATGCTGAAATGAATTTATTCATGGTCATCATCAGTGCAGAAAAAAAATGTCCAGTCTTTTGCTGTTTAGAATCACAAATGGCTGAGCCTTATCTTGAAATGGGGAGACGGAGATAGGAGAGCTTGGTAGTTTTAGCCATAAATAACCTGAGTGGTTATGCGAAGAAAAGTGGATGGGAAATTGAAACCAGATGCTGTCTATTTAATGAAGTTTCTTTAAAAAAAACACACACACCCTCAAATGTTATTTTGCTCTAAGTTTTTCATCAAATCTTGAGGACCTACAGAAAGTCTCAGACACATATTGCCATCTCCTCCATCACTATATCTGTTCCTGTTTGGCTCTGTTCTCTGAGAGCTGAAAGAGGGACAGATTGAATATTGAACCCCTTTATATTATTTATTTCCAGTGTCCCACTGGAAACAAGAACAAGGTAGGGAAAGCCTGCAGATCGATCATGACTTCTGGAATTCTATCCAACCTTTTTTACCGACGGTGGCCATAGGGGGGCTTCTGTATTTTCTTTTATATAATAATGTAATAAGTTCGATTTTTGCTCTTTATATTATGCCTGCGTGAGCTTGTGTGTATGCCTGCACTAGGCAGCAAAGGCAGGCTATGTACTTTCTATCCTGGTCATGTGATCAGAATGAAGGAGGGAGGGGAGCTTAGAATGGAGCAGTCAACAACATTCCACCCACTACCCAACTGGCCTTTCGTAGAGATGCATAAGTGAGATTTTTTTGGTGGGGGGATTGCTTTTGTGTGCATCCCACCGCAGATGCAGCCCATTCTCAACTTGATCCTTCTTTTACCAGCTTCTCCCAACATTTCTAGTCTCATTCTGTTCACATTTCAGAAAGTTATCCTGCTGATGGACACAGTGGTGGGATTCAATTTTTTTTACTACCAGTTCTGTGGGCGTGGCTTGGTGGGCGTGGTGTGGCTTGGTGGGCATGGCTTGGTGGGCGTGGCTTGGTGGGCGTAACAGGGGAAGGATACTGTAAAATCTCCATTCCCTCCCCACTCCGGGGGAAGGTTACTGCAAAATCCCCATTTCCTCCCGATCAGCTGGGACTCGGGAGGCAGACAATAGATGGGGGAGGGGCCAGTCAGAGGTGGTATTTACCGGTTCTCCGAACTACTGGTTTCCGCTACTGGTTCTCCAGAACTGGTCAGAACCTGATGAATACCACTTCTGGATGGACAGAGAGGCAAGAACCCTGAGCCCTTTACTGTACTTAATTTTCTACCAATATGCCACTGGGTTGAAAAGAATGGAAAAGCTCATGAAAACTTTTTCCTTCCATCCTCCTTCTTCCCTTCCATGTCAGTACATAGTCCACACTGCAATCAGCATTCATGCAATGCATAGGTCAAACTATGATTGTATCATCTATTCTCCAAAGCCCCTGAAGTCTGAACAAGAAGCAATGGATGGAAGCTAATCAAGAAGAGAAATTTCCTGACAATGAGAACAATAAACCAGTGGAATGACTTGCCTCCAGAAGTTGTGGGTGCTCCAACACTGGAGGTTTTTAAGAAGAGTTTGGACAATCATTTGAAATGGTACAGGATCTCCTGCTGGAGTGGGAGGTTGGACTAGAAGACCTCCAAAGTGCCTTCCAACTCTGTTATTCTGTTAATGATGTAATCTGTGAAATTTATCTAATGTTGACCCATATGATAAAACCCTGGACACTTATGATATAATGTTGCATGATGATCTTTTCCACTAAAATAAAATGTGCAGGGCTGTCAAGAAAAGTTATTTTACATTCTTCCGTAGCAGGTGGGGGTCTTAAAAAAAAGATGAATGAGAAGTTGTTGGCGCTTTTTCCTCCAGAGCAGGGGTCGGCAACCTTAAACACTCAGAGCCATTTGGACCCGTTTCCCACAGAAGTGAAAACACCGGGAGCCACAAAAGTCTTCCCATGCCTGACTATTTCCTGAGCGGCCACAAAACTAGCATATATATTTGAATTAAAGATTCTGTTTTCTTCTGAAACTTTTCTTTTCTTGGATTTATCCATGGTTGGCCTACCGGGGGTCGAAAAGCTCAATAAGTTGCGTGCCAGCGGGTGTCGCACATTGGTAGTTGTGACACATATTTTGAGCGACAGGGAGCCGAAGCAGAGGGATGAAAGAGCCACATGCGGCTCCAGAGCCGCGGGTTACTGACCCCTGCTCCAGAGTGAAGACAGGAGAAGTATAGGCAACTGGTACAAGCTGTGATAATGTCATTGTGCAAGTGACACTAATTATGTAATTTATTATTCATTTATTTGACTTCTGCAGGATGTCCTTACAATCATAAGATTCTTCACATTACAGAAAAGTAGGATATGGACATTTATTTCATTTGTGCAGTCATGTCATGTAATCAGTGTTTTCACTTGCTTCTCTTCCTGCTTACAAGATGAGGGAAGTCATGAGAAAGGCATTCAAAATCATGCTTAGTATAGAAAATTGGAGTTAAGAGATGTTTCCTTTCTTCACAGTGTTATAACTCAAGGTCACCCCTGGAAACCAAAAGTCTGATGAAATACTGTACTTCTTTATTCAATGAAAAATAAAAGTGATGCATCTTCTGCCCTTGGATGAATTGATGTTGGCCATCCATTTAAAGTTTTGCAAGGAGACTGGACTTTTTCATGGAGGAATGAGTTATCAGGGGCTAATAATCTTGGTAGTTATTTACTTTTTCTTGGATTACAAGTAGCAATATTTAATTCAGCTAGAAACAATTGCGGAAGAGGGAGATCAGTCCATACCTGGAATTTATCTAGTTGGCTTCCATATAACATAGAAGGGTGGACTAGATGGGCACTTAGCTTGAGTCAGAGGGCTCCAGTTATATTCTTGGGCAGAAAAAAAAGATATGCATCTTTCTCTTTCTATCCTTCCCGCCGTCTTTCTGGAATTTTCTCCTTTTGTAGGGAATGAAAACTCCTTTCTGGAATTTTCTCCTTTTGCAGGGAATGACAACTCCTTTCTGGAATTTTCTCCTTTTGCAGGGAATGAAAACCCCTTTCTGGAATTTTCTCCTTTTGCAGGGAACGAAAACTCCTTTCTGGAATTTGCTCCTTTTGCAGGGGAACAAAACTCCTTTCTGGAATTTGCTCCTTTTGCAGGGAACGAAAACTCCTTTCTGGAATTTGCTCCTTTTGCAGGGAACGAAAACTCCTTTCTGGAATTTGCTCCTTTTGCAGGGGATGAAAACTCCTTTCTGGAATTTGCTCCTTTTGCAGGGGATGAAAACTCCTTTCTGGAATTTTTTTCTTTTGCAGGGGATGAAAACTGCTTTCTGGAATTTGTTCCTTCTCACAAGTTTTGGTTCTTTCAACCTTTTTGAATCTCTGTACAATGAGCGGTGTAGACTGAGGAAAGATTCAGAAGAAGCTGGAGATATAAAAAGCAAGGGCAAATAGTATATGCACGAATGATTGGGATCAGATTTTAGTTTTAAATTTCAGGAGAGTGGGATGACAGAATGGAGCAAACCTGCAGAAAATAGTGAAATAGACTCCGAGAAATTAATTCATCCCCGGCAGGTAAGCTTAAACTAGGAAAGAAAACAAAAACTCAGCACTGATCAGAGGTGGGTTCCTGCCGGTTCGGACTGGTTCTTTAGAACCAGTAGCGGGAATTTCCCCCCGCTCACCGAACCAGCAGCGATGGCTAGCTGGACACGCCCCTGAACCGGCTCTCTCGGCGGCGCCATAGGCACCACCTTCTTGTTTTTCGTTTCTGCGCACGAACAGAAGCTGTTTTTTCAGCACTGTGCCCGCGTGGCATGCAACACATGCGTGCCCATGCAGCGCGGGAGGAAGCAAACTGGCAGCGAGGTAAGTTAGAACCCACCCCTGGCACCGATGCTTTCTATGGCCTGAATAGTGTGAGATTCTTCCAGTTGGTTGAATTGTGCTGATCTTATTCAGCTGTTTCTTCTTCCATATTAATCCCTCAGATATTTCACAATGAACAGGGAACAACAATTCCTTATCAGAGCTAATTTGTATTTGAGATAACTCTCTTCTATGAAATGCAAGAGTAATTACTGTATATCTGTATAATATTTTATATATTACTAGTAGCTGGATACCCGTGCTTCGCTATAAAACTGAACTTCTTAGCAAGGAAAAAAAAACAGACCCAGGTAACTACAAACCAATCAGCCTAACATCAATACCAGGGGTGGGTTCCAATTTTTTTTACTACCACTCTGTGGGCGTGGCTTAATTTTGTGGGAGTGGCTTGACAGCCATGTGACTGGGTGGGAGTGGCTTGACGGCCATGTGACTGGGTGGGAGTGGCTTGATGGCCATGTGACTGGGTGGGAGTGGCCAACTTGTAAAATGTGGTGAAAAAGTGACTTATGACCATTTTTCACACTTAACGACCGTCGCTACCACTCTGTGGGCGTGGCTTAATTTTGTGGGAGTGGCTTGACAGCCATGTGACTGGGTGGGAGTGGCTTGACGGCCATGTGACTGGGTGGGAGTGGCTTGATGGCCATGTGACTGGGTGGGAGTGGCCAACTTGTAAAATGTGGTGAAAAAGTGACATGACCATTTTTCACACTTAATGACCGTCGGTCGTTAAGTGTGAAAAATGGTCATATGTCACTTTTTTCACTGCCATTGTAACTTTGAACAGTCACTAAATGACTAGTTGTAAGTCAAGGACCAACCTGCACTTAAAGCCACACACAGATGAACATATGAAAGGA
>QLTV01004426.1:2903473-2915249 GCA_003457575.1 Thermophis baileyi | reverse complement strand
TTGCTCATCAAAGTTAAGGTCACAAAAGGGGATCACGTGACCCCAGGACACTGCGACCGTCGTAAATATGAGTCAGTTGCCAAGAATCCAAATTTTGATCATGTGATTTTATTTTTTATATTATATTATATTATATTATATTATAATATTATATTATATTATATTATATTATATTTTATATTATTACTATATTTTATTTTATTTTATTTTAGTATAGTATAGAATAGTATAGTATAGAATAGTATAGTATAGTATATTATAATTATTTATTTTATTTATTGAATTTATATTGCCACCTATTCGCTCATGGTGACTCAAGGCGGCTTACAAAATATAAAACCACATTTAAAACAATAAAAACTAACAAAAAGAATTAAATAAATTAATATAGTACAATATAACAAAATCACCCCCCACCTCCCACCCCCCGCCCCAGCGACAGAATTATATTATATTATACAGTATTAGAGGGGGTCAACCTATTTTCCAAAGTATCAGAAGGCAGGACAAGAAACAATGGATGGAAACTAATCAAGGAGAGAAGCAACTTAGAAATAAGGAGAAATTTCCCGACAGTGGGAACAATTAACTAGTGGGACAGGTTGCTTTCAGAAGTTGTGGGTGCTCCATCACTGGAGGTTTTTAAGAAGACATTGGACAGCCATTTGTCCAGAATAGTGTAGGGTCTCCTGCTTGTGCAAGGGGTTGGACTAGAAGACCTCCAAGGTCCCTTCCAACTCTGTTATTCTGTTGTTTTGCTTTACATTCCTGGAAAGGCCACTTTGCAGAATGTTCTTCAAAGACGTTCCACCTCTGTTATGTGTCCAGTATCTCTGTAATGCACTGAGAGTACAAAATAGTGGTCAAGCTGCCACAAAGATGGTGCTAATGCTTGCAGTGTGGGCCCCCAGCAATCAACTAACCAACTAATAAAAATATTTTCTGTTTTTAAAAAAAATAATGCTACAGCAATAGCAAATGATCAGCTCAACTGTATTGGGGAATTTTATCTCCCTCTTCATCAATGTAGTTGGAAAATATTGAGGTAGCAGCAATGCCAAACTTCTATATTATTGCTAAGAAAATGACAATGAGATGGCTATGAATCACACACTTGAAAGAAACTTCTTATCATCATAAAGATCTAGAGTAGGTTGCAGCACCTATTTGATCATTTGCTAATCAGAATCTCATCTGATTGAAAATATAATTAGTATTGGGGGAGAAGACCACTAGGACATTCCAAGCTGTAAACTAGAGTAGAAAGTTAAGCCAACAGCAGCAACAACAACACATTTTGAAAGAAGACAACTGTGAACTAATTCTCTATTGTCCCTAAGAAACTGACTTGGATGTATCCTTGCCGGGGTGAAATGTGAAAATTTTCCCTACCGGTTCTGTCGGCGTGGCTTGGTGGGCGTGGCTTGGTGGGCGGGGTCATGTGACCATGTGGGCGTGGCCAACTTGATGTCACTCACGTCACTCACTGTTAGATCCAGGAGCTGCACATTCTGAAGTACATTCTGCTCTTCTGAAGCCCCCAACACTTTGAGTTTCCCTCCGCCATCTGGCTTGACTGCCCAAGCGAACCTCGGAGCCTTCTCTTGCCCCGCTCTCCATCCCGGAGGGCCATGCATCCCCCCTGCCAATCCTCCGTACAAACCACCCACCCCGTTTCTGCAAAGGCAGAGCCCCCCCCACATGGTGATCCAAAGATGGGAGGGGGATGCTGTAGAAAAGGCAGGCTTCCACCCATGCCTCCTGTGCCGGCTCAAAACACTAGACAGTGTCACAATGATTTTCCATTTAAAAGGAAAAAAAGGGGGGGAGGAAGCTGTACTTCGGCCGGTAGACACCCCCCCTCCGTCCGCAGTCATCCTCCTGCAGAAAATGGCCGTTCCCTGAGCTAAGAAGGCAAGAAGCTGTGGCTCGGCTCACCCAATTCCTAGGACTACCCCGAATGGAATTTGGCATGGAGAAGGTGGCTCCCCCTTTGCAATCCCCCTTTCCCTCGGCGCTTTGACTTCCCGTGGCCCGGCGGCCTGAATGCTGGGTCGGACCACTATAAGGCCACTTCCCCGCTTCTCAGCAGCGGCTGCTGTGCCGGAGACCGCAGGACCCTCCACCTCCTCCTCCTTCCCCAACTTCTCCCTCAGCTTTCTTCCTTCTCCCACCGCGAAATGAAAGCGAACAGCCAGCAGCGGGGTTACTTCGGGCAGGTGGACGTCTGCAGCCAGGCGGGTAGGGAGGGTGGTGAGAGCGGTGGTGGTGGCCCCTTCCATGTGCAGTGCACAGAGGCGGCGAAGATGGGCAAGGCAGTCCCGGCGCGCTTGTTGCTGGGGAGGCGCCATGATTGCTTGGCCAGGGCGGCCTCAGTGGTGGCTGCATCGGCCACTCCACCCGCGCCATGTCCCGCTCTGGCCGGCTGCATGACTACAAGTGGGGCGACCTGGTGAAGATGAAGGGCTACCCGCACTGACCCACCCGGGTAAGTGCCGCTGCCCAGGCCGAAGGGAAAGCTCCGCGGTGGCACTGCTGGGCCTGCCCTGACCCTCTCCCCGCGCAGGGGGCTGCCTCCTCGCCGGCTGCCGGCAGCTTCCACCCCTCTCGCTCCGCTTCTTTGCCGTCAGGAAGCACCGCCGCAGCTGAGCCTCCTTCCCCCGGAGCGCCGGACTCCGCAAGCCAAGTTCCCGGAGTGGTGCTGGCGGTCAAAGAGAGCAGGCAGGTGGCCGGGTGGGAAGCCAGTGGGCTGCTTCGGAGCCCCAAGCCTCATGGAGCTGGCATGAGAGACACGCCACCCTGACATGCTTTCCTGCCTTCCACGTGGCGTTCCGCTTGCCTGCCTTTGCAAGCTAGCCACGGGGAAACCGGGAAGGCTGCGTGGAAGGCAGGAAAGCATGTCGGGGCTGCGGGGAATGGAGTAGGCTGCTACCTCCCTTCCCGCTGCCCCGAATGCTTTCCTGCCTTCCACGTGGCGTTCCGCTTGCCTGCCTTCGCAAGCTGGCCACGGGGAAACCGGGAAGGCCGCGTGGAAGGCAAGAAAACATGTCGGGGCTGCAGGGAATGGAGTAGGCTGCTACCTCCCTTCCTGCCACCCCAACATGCTTTCCTGCCTTCCACGTGGTGTTCTGCTTGCCTGCCTTCACAAGCTGGCCACGGGGAAACCGGGAAGGCTGCGTGGAAGGCAGGAAAGCATGTCGGGGCTGTGGGGAAAGGAGTAGGCTGCTACCTCCCATCCCGCCGCCTCAACATGCTTTCCTGCCTTCCACATGGCCTTCCGCTACTTCCTCCCCACCACCACCAGCGTCGGCCTTACCTTCTGCTGCTGCTGCTATGGGGCTGAGTCTGAGAGCGGCAGGAAACGGCAAGCGGAAAAGGCCCAAAAGGCCAGAAACGGCAAGCGGATGTCCCAGGGCTGCTGCACATGCGCACCGCATCCCCCGCAGCCCTCTTCCGGTGCGGACTCGCGTCCTACCGCATGTGCAGTCCTGGGACATCAGCTTGCAGGGCGAGCGAGCGGCGACAGCTGGACCGGTTCGGGGGCTTGCCAGCCAGCCATTGCTGGTGGCTCGGCAAACCACCGGCGGCCATCGCTACCGGTCTGCCTGATCCGGTCCGAACCGGGAGCATTTCACCCCGATCCTTGCGGTCACCAGGAGTGAGGCACCACTCTTTACCCAATTAGCTTAATTGTCAGTTAATAAAAACAGTATTAGCTGTTACTTGCAACGAGTGCAGATAGAGCATCACGATGTGCCTGCACATCTATGGTAAAAGTCCTATATGGTTACTACTATCCATCTGAATTTCAGCATTTAGATCTTGGCAGCTGCCTCAACTGAAAGTAGCTCTTCCAAGTAAAAATCTCACTGAGATTTACTGAAGCGAGAAGGTTAGGGTTACAGGAATTTCAACAACTGAATTATTACCCACAGAGAACTAATTAAGATCAAGAGACTTACTCATTACTTCTTAATGGCTTTCCCATAAAATAATGAAGAAGCAGACTTATTTGCAGACAATGCAAACCCTTCCTTCTTCCTTCCTTCCTTCCTTCCTTCCTTCCTTCCTTCCTTCCTTCCTTCCTTCCTCCTTCCCTTCCCTTCCTCCTTCCCTTCCCTCCCCCCTTCCCTTCCCTTCCCTTCCCTTCCCTTCCCTTCCCTCCTCTTTCCCAGCAATAAAATAGACTGCTGCCTTCCCATATCTATTGCCTGAAATGACTACCTCACTTTACCTTATGCTAATCTAGCCCTGCCATCTCGCTTGACACTCAGCTCACATCCTGCTATAAACATGAGAAATAGCACGTAACTAATTTTTTACACAATAATGGGCACAAGTATTGAAATGACCTCTTCATTACCCCGCTGTTCCTCCCGGCAAGCTCTGGGTCACTAGTGGGCTGTTAGTTTTCCACAGCTGCCCTGTGCTTTTGACAAAGCCTTGCAGCTAATAAAGAACACAATAGCATCTTCTATTAATAGACATTCCCAATTCTGACTTCTATAATGTTACTAAGTGAATGCACCAACATGCTGGGGAAGGAAATGGGAGCCTTTTAACAAATTAACAGATTAACAGAGTTGGAAGGGACCTTGTAGGTCATCTAGTCCAACCACCCCCCCCCTCTCATGCAGGAGACCCTACACCATTTCCGACAAGTGGCAGTCCAGTCTCTTCTTGAAAGTCTTAAGTGTTGAAGCTCCCACAACTTCCGAAGGCGCTATGTTCCATTGGTTGATTGTTCTCACTGTCAGAACATTTCTCCTTATTTCCAGGTTGAATCTCTCCTTGGTCAGTTCCCATCCATTATTCCTTGTCTGGCCTTCAGGTGCTTTGGAAAATAGGTTGACCCCTCCCTCTCTGTGGCAGCCCCTCAAATATTGGAACACTGCTATCATGTCTCCCCTGGTCCTTCTCTTCACTAGACTAGCCATGCCCAGTTCCTGTAACCGTTCTTCATATGTTTTAGTTTCCATTTTATTACCAGCCACTTATACCATTATGGCACTATCCTCCCTTCCAATCACACGGTTATGGATTAATATTTTAAGAAGCTCAAACAGTTCTTCTCTGTCATTATTCCGCTGCTGTTTCTCAGCGTCGTCAGGTAAAGCTTCGGGAGACTGATCACATTCTCTTTGCTATTTAACGTTCAGACGTTGATTTATATATATGTTCAGCTGATGAATGATGCACCCAATTACCTTTCTTTGGCTTTCCATAATGCCTCAGATTTGAGATCCAAATAGCATAAAACTCTTTATTCTTAATGAAATACAATCATTTGCTGTGGTAGAAAATTATTCATTTTCCTGGCGTTTGCTCTGGTGGAGGCCCCTGCTCCTTTGCATTGGGAATGAAATATTTGCTTGCAAGGTTTAGAAGCGATCCTTCAGATGTGCAGCTTCTCACTTTTCGAACAGAAGACCTTTGATCCAAAGGGTTGTCACTCAGAAATGATTCTGCACTGACATGTTTGCCACCCAATAGGATGGTAAATTACAAGTGTTTTGTTTGGCAAAGCAAACGATGACTTCGGCTGCAGATTATATTTTGCTTAAATTTAAAATCTGGAACAAACTGAGCCAAATAAAGTTTTCCTTTAGGGTTGTAGAAACAGAATTGAGAATTGGGGCATGTACCTAAGCACTTTATAAATGCTGTATGGTCACAGATTTTTCCCCTCTCTGTTTTTCTGTGATGTCCTTCCTCCGAAACAGAGGTGTTGTGGTCCCCACTGAACGGATGAATCTAAAGTTTGCTGCCAATTCATCTCCTTAGTGGGAACATAGGTTTGATATGTTGGGACATGGTTGTGCAAGGGAGAGTTCACACACTTGACAAGAGAACTAACAAAGCCAATGATTGATTAGAAAAAAAAATAAGGACAGTTTAGCAGAATAATAATAATAGCACTTAGACTTATATAGCACTTAGACTTATATACCGCTTTACAGTGCTTTACAGCCCTCTCTAAGCGGTTCACAGAGTCAGCATAAGGCAGTAGAGTACCAATAAATAGCAATAGCAGACTTATATACTGCTTTACAGTGCTTTACAGCCCTCTCTAAGCGGTTTACAGATTTAGAATACTGCCCCCAACAATCTGGGTCCTCATTTTACCGATCTCGGAAGGATGGAAGGCTGAGTCAACCTTGAGCTTGGTGAGATTCGATCTGCCAAATTGCAGGCAGCAGGCAGTCAGCAGAAGTAGCCTGCAGTACTGCATTCTAACCACTGCGCCATGGTGGCTCAGTCTTAGTCAAACTATCAATAAAGGGCAGATCAAAAATCATGGCCAAAGTATTAATAATTTGGAGAGAAGGCACAAGTGTTTCCTGTTTGGCAGTCCAAAGTCAGACCAGAGAGGATCTTGTCAAGACATAATATACAGTACTGTGCTATTCTTAAAGTTCAGGTTGATCACTGAGTTTGCAGATTCCAGGATCTGTATTCCTAGGCATTAAATGATTTTTAGGTCCTTCTCTTAACCAGGGTGAAAGATTCCTGGCAACAGGAGTCTTAAGCCTGATCCCATGGCCTCTGTTGTCTTGACATTCTTCCTTCTTTGATGAGGATTCATCCTCAGGAATGCATGATAGCAAGCAAGTTCCATGGAGTTCTCCACCTCTATGGAGAATTGCAACTACTGTTGTTGAAATATGAATACTGCTTTACAGTTGAATCTCACAGTGCAGATTACACTGGAAACTCCTGAAGCTGAGCCAGATTCTCAGCTCATTTAGACTAGTATTATTTATACTGATTAACCATGATTCTCCAAAAATTTCAGGCAGAAGATGCTGGAAACCAACCCTGAGATCTTCTGTATGCAAAATTGTTGCTCTGTTGCCTAACTTTGGTGCTTCAGTAAATGATGAAGTTTATTCCATTTCACTAATGATTTCTCAAATGAGATTACAAGTTTTCCTTCTATAGCACAACCTCTCTTTTAATTATTTGTGGGAAAATTGGACACCAGATTACGATTACAGATGATGGTGGAGAGAAGCCAAGAGGGATCCACAAAGGTTCTCTGACTTGGACACACTTCCTCTTCATTGCAGCTCCAAAAAGAAAAAGAAAAAAAGGATGGAAAATACAGGAGACAGTTCTCAGCCAAATATGGGAGTCATGGGTTTTGAAATGTGTGAGGACAACATATCTCTAATGACGCTTGATGGTCACAAGTTGCCAAAGATCTTGTATTTGGGGGAAAATGAGCAAACTCAGATCACAAACAACAGCTTGCAAATTATAAATGAAAGCTGCTCCAAAAAAGCTATTTCTGAAGAAAACATTTGTATTAAAGCTGACCTATGTAAACTTAAGACATAAATAAGATCAATTAGTAAATCTACTCATTAGTTGTTCTGCAGCTGAATGACTGACTGACTGAATGACTGACTGACTGAATGAATGAGCGAGCTGTGTTCATTTATTTATTTTATTTTATTTATTTATTTATTTATTTATTTATTTATTTTGTCAAGCATGTATATGATTACAGGTAAAGTATAAATATTAATATGAGTATATAATAAGTACAAACATAGTTTGAGTACATATTTTTCGAGTACATATTTTTTGAATACATGGGGACTTTAGGACAGGGACGGTAGGCACGCTGGTGCACTTATGCACGCCCCTTTATTGCTTTATTTATTGCTCTTTTTGTCCCCTTGGGAAGTTCTGGACCAAAATTCCCAGTAGGACTGCCCTTTTTTTGAATAATATACCAAGATACTGTTCTGCCATGGTTAATGCCTTTGATTGCCAATCTCAATACAGTCACTTCACTGGGCTGACCTCCTCCATTCCCCCATCTGTGCCTGAGTCATTTTGATTGTTCCATTTGGCTGAGGAGCAGAAGTCCCTTCTCCGGCTAGAAGTCTGATGGATGATCCCAATTACACTTCGTCCCCAGCCCTGATTTAATGTAATGTTTTATTAATGGCAACAATCAGAGGAAAGCAAACAGCTCATTCTGAGTGCTCCAGTCCAATCGCATTTGGTTTTCTCTCCATTTAGATGCACTCTCACCACTCAGTGTCAAGGAATTAAGTGTGGAAACACAATGAAAGAACAATTCATTGAGCAGGGAAATGGCCTATTAGAAGCCTCACAGCAGAAGTAACAGAATTCTGACAACATGACACTATTCTGTTTGGCAGGAAAAAGGGAAGAACGCAAGATTTTAAGTGACTCCTATGATCCAGTGAATGACCAAGTGAATCCTCTTGATAACCAAAGAGCCAAAATGTTTTTTTTTCTTTTTCTTTTTTCCCCAGTTGCCTAGAGAATCCAGCTACATTTCAAAACAGACATTAAAATCTGAATGGAAACTCAATCCATATTCATCACTGACATATTAGTTGTCATTACTGCTGGAGGCAACACCCCCAAATTTCACTCTCAGTGCATATATTCTGTTTGCAATATATAGCTATATTTTCAAGCAGCTCAGCCGGTTAACCGCAAAAGAACTAAGCAAGCACATCCTGCAAATATAACATCTAAATAATTACAATTTACCTCCCCATCCTAAAATAATGTTTGTAAAAATGTCCCCCTTTTCTCTTTTTAGCTCTGTTGTAATTACAATATTTAATGCTCTGAGTTTGGGGGCAAAACTCATAAACCATAGTTGAATAAACCATTAAACTGCTGGTTGGGAGAAAAATACATCTGGAATGTGCAGTGTTGAAGCTTATTATCAAAGTGCCAAAGCTCCAAACTACTTATTATGTTGCTGTGAGCCATGGTATCTTGTTAACCACAGTAGCCCTTCTTTGTTGATGGTATGGTCAGTGGCAGAATTGAAAATTAGTGGGCATTGGCCTACAGCTGAAAATTTTTGTTTCCAAGGAGTGGGGAAAGGCATGGAATGTAATGCTTCTGAAATTCTCATCAGCATTATGAATTAAAAAGACTTCCACCATAGATCCCCCTGGGAGGAAATCTGAACATTATACTGCCAGAAATAAGACAAATGCCCTACCCCAAACCTGAGACTGGCCTACTAGGATGTTCTTAATTTCTAATTCGTATTGTTAGGCTTCAGCCCAGACAACCATAAATACAGGCTTTCTAAATATTCAACTTCTTATTTCAGAGTTGGTTGACTCAGGGGTCGGTTTTAGGACATAACTTGAGTAGTCCTTTATTACAGGCAAGAATGCAGCCAACTATAACTTAGGATCTATATCCTTCAGTGCACAGCAATCATAACCTTTACATAGGTTCCACCCCAAGATTTTAGTCTTATGCTTTTTCTTCTCACTTTTCTAAATCTAAAGGCAGTTGACTGTTCTCTTTCAGGCCACTGAAAGGCAGATTGGTTGATATGACAGGTGTCTTGAGCATGAGAATTAATGGTTCCTGTTTCACCAACTTGATTGAACATCTCTCTTCCCTCTCACTTTTTCCTCTCTCTCCCCCTCTGAAATTAATGGTATCAAGTATTTCTCCACCTCCTTCCTTCTTGTTGTAAGAGGCTAAAAGAGATTCCTTCTTCTTCTTCTTCTTCTTCTTCTTCTTCTTCTTCTTCTTCTTCTTCTTCTTCTTCTTCTTCTTCTTCTTCTTCTTCTTCTTCTTCTTCTTCTTCTTCTCCTCCTCCTCCTCCTCCTCCTCCTCCTCCTCCTCCTCCTCCTCCTCCTTCTCCTTCTCCTCCTCCTCCTCCTCCTCCTCCTCCTCCTCCTCCTCCTCCTCCTCCTCCTCCTCCTCCTCCTCCTCCTCCTCCTCCTCCTCCTCCGCTAGAGAGGGCAAGATACTCTACTTTCTCAAAGATGCTTTTTTCAAAAGGCAATTGGACTTTGTTTTTTCCTTGAAGATGTTTTGTTTCTCATTCAAAAGCTTCTTGAGTTCGAATCTTGGATGAGAAGCAAAATGTCTTCAAGGAAAAACAAAGTCTAGTTGCCTTTTGAAAAAGCACCTTTGGGACAACCATGACCTGGATGACTGAGAATCTCCATAGACATACTCCACTTTCAGATCTCTTCCCTCTCCTGCCTGAAGACAACAGGAGGAAGAGTTTCTATTTCTTTGGCTGAAGTTGGTAAGATTTCTCTCCCCCTGCCTTTTGCTTTCTGATCTATCTCTACCTTCTTCAGGCACCAGGAAGGGGTCATTTCCATCTCTTCTCCTAAGGTCCTCCATCCCAATCCAGAACTCAAATTCTCACTGATACGTGAAACAGTCTCTGACACTCTTATGCCATTTCCTCCTTCACCATTCAAGTCCCGCTTCCTGCCAGAGGCAAAACTAAAATCATAGAATCATAGTTATGGGGTAATAAGTGGCTATAAGGATCACCTAATCCTCTGCAATGTGCAGGAAAATCAATTAAACCATCTTGTATTTATGACGCTCGCAGTGTCAAGGGATCATGTGATCACCTTTTGTGACCTGACAAGCAAAGTCAATGGGGAAGCCAGGTTCACTTAACAACCGCGTTACTAATTTAACAATTGCAGTGATTCACTTAACAATTGTGGCAAGAAAGTTTATAAAACGGAGCAAAATTCGCTTAACAACTCTCTTGCTTAGCAACAGAAATTTTGGGCTCAACTGGGGTCAAGGACTACCTGTAAAGCTAATGATCTACTTACTGCAATATAGAGTGAGCAACATTTATTTATTGTTAATGGTATATCTGCATTTATATATGATCAAAGGCTTAAATCCTACATCTTTTCAAGTCAGAAGATATTTGGCCATTATCTTCAAGCTTAAATAAAATGAATGGGGTCTGTTAACATAATAGTTCTCTTGAGCCTGAAAACCATATATTTTCTAATATGTAGGGGTGGCTGGGAATATTTTTTGTTTAAAAAAACTTTTAAAAATTAGCTTAATTATTGCTATTCCAGAATCTGAAAATTAAGGTTTCTTCCTGAGCACTTCCTGAATTGACCATATGACCCAGAACATTACATGGCTGTTCCAAGAGGTGCTAAGAAAGAAGACATCTTTGTTTTCCAACAAGACCTACACTGCTCTAAATAACCTGGATCATCAAAACAATACAAAACATCCCAGCTTAGCCATCTCAGACATTTTACAAAGTGCAACTCTGCCTATGAGTCTACTCAGGTGAATTTTTCCATGGAGTTTTAAATTAGAAATCAGTATGAAAATTGGCTGACTTAAAAATCAATTCCCCAAAGCAGCCAGTTAATAGATTTGACCTCTCCTGATCTGCTAATCCCTAATCGCAATAATCCGAGCCCTAATTTCAGATGTCTAAATTACTACTTGAATTGAAAGCAATATTAGGAACCTTTACTTGTTCTGCTTTATTCCCCAGATATTTTACACAGAACTGTGCATATGCAAAAACCCATCTCTCTGTTTCTTCCATAATGTCCTCTTCTCCCATCCCCTATGAAGAGTTATACAGGTGGATAAAATTCCCCAAAGTACAATCTTATCTAAACACTTGTGCATGCTATTTATTATTATTATTTCCAGTAGTTTACCCATTATGAAACCACTTTAGTGTAGCAATTAAGGCACCATGCCAGAAATCCGGAATTCTAGTCCTACTTTAGGTATGAAACTAGCTGGGTGACCTTGGACCCCTCAGTCCTAGTAAGGGGGTAATGGCAATCCACTTCTGAAGTCTTGTC
Organism: Thermophis baileyi; assembly: GCA_003457575.1. Lineage (NCBI taxonomy): Eukaryota > Metazoa > Chordata > Lepidosauria > Squamata > Dipsadidae > Thermophis > Thermophis baileyi. Next base: position 2,903,616 of record QLTV01004426.1, on the reverse strand, counting down.
AAGTTAACTCCAGGGACTTGTCCAAGCAGTCACCAGAAGTCAAGACTGATTGACTTAAAGGCGTATACACAGACAAAAGAGAGAGGGAGGGAGGGAGGGAGGGAGAGAGAGAGGGATATATATATATATATATAATATATAAT
>QLTV01004426.1:2865549-2895286 GCA_003457575.1 Thermophis baileyi | reverse complement strand
ATATACATATACATATACATATACATATACATATACATATACATATACATATACATATACATATACATATACATATACATATACATATACACATACACACACACACACACACACACACACACGTTCTGGGTTAGAAACAGGAGGACAGATGCTAAAACATGAGAATTACCAAACCTAAGGGTATAATTACCAGAAGGTAAAAAGATTAAGGTTTTTTCCTCCTCATTGAAGACACAGACTTACATTTAGTTTCACCTGCCACTGAAATCTCTGTCTCTCTCATTTCTCTCTCCCTCTCTCTCTGTCCCTCCCTCCCTCCCTCCCTCTTTCTATGACTATCTCTCTTTCTCTCTCATCTATTTGATCTCAAAATGAAATGTTGGGTATATGCTCTTCTGCAGAGTAGGAGGTCAGAGAAGGCCCTGTGGTAAAATTTATTTGAAAATTCCTTTGTTATACAGGTGTCACCCTTCAAGGTGGTCCCAATAGGAAATAGACTCTACCAAAAACATAGAATTACTCTAAACTTAATGAGGTTGGCTATTTTAACAGAATCCAAATTTTTTTTCCCTCTCCCTCTCCTACCTACTTACACAGATAAACACACGCAGATACAGGCAGGCAGATATACAGACACAGTGGGTCAGAGAGGATCCAGCCTGTGTCTCTTCCTTTGCTAAGTGCTAGGGCTCAAAAAATTTCTGTCCTTTTCCATTTTTTTTGTAATGGCTTCTGAATATTTCCTTCATTGCCTTAATGGCATAATATCTGGAACCGTTAAACCCACACAGCTCTCAAGGCTCCAAGGTTCTTTCTAACATTGCCCCTCCTGATCTCAGGCAACAACAACAGATAGTCTGAGAGTAGTATAAGATAAACATGCCATCGACTCCAAGAGATCTTCTAATACATAAAATACTAGCTGAATACCCATGCTCCACTATGAAACTATGTGATCGGGCTTGATAAATTGACACTTACAGCTTGAAAATTAATGAGTAGTTGTGATCGCCTCTCCTCTCCCCTTCTCTCCTCAGGCTTGCCCCACAGAAGCCTCTCCTCTCCTCTCCCCTTCGCTCCCTCAGGCTGGCCCCATTGATCCTCTCCAAACTCCCAGCCCGCATGCCAGATGAGTCATGTGCTGGCCATGCCCAAGTGGCAGTTGGAACAGAGTTCTTTTCAAGTGGGGAGGGGGAGTAGAACGTCTAACTCCTTAGCATCAGAGCATGTTAATAATAATATAAGAAATACTAATGCTCTGATGGCTGTTTCGAAAAATCCTTTCTAAGTGAGCACCTAGAAGCCAAGAGGAACATACTTGCCAAATTTCAAGTTTGTAGGCTTTACGGTTCTGGAGATTTCATGATGCTGTGTGAGTGTTTTTCGCTTTTATATATATAGATTAGACTCTCTACCTCTCTACCTCTACCTCTCACCAGGCTTGAGTCTAGGAAACCAATTTGGGATAAAATACGCAGCCTTATGATCTACAGGAAGAATGGCGGATTAAGATGGGCAACTTTTAATAACCACAACTAAACAGATCATGTAGATCCAACAAAACCACTTCCAGGAATTCCATTGCCCCCCACCTCCACCCCAGAATATGCAGCTACCTGAATAGAATCAGGACAGGCCTTATCAGAACTAAGGCAAAACTCTTTAAGTGGAGAATGGCCGAGAGCCCACAATGCGACTATGGTGCTCCAGAACAAACTATAACCCATATAGTTCAAGAATGTCTCCTCAGGAAATTTCAAGACATCTGGGATGATATCATCACAGCCACACCAGAAGCAATTAGATGGTCAGCTTCCTTAGATATTGAATTATAATATTCATCGCATTGAAATTCTGTGGCCCCATGTGATCGTGATTTTATTATGGTTTTATCTTAATTTAATATTTACCGGTAAGATTTTATTTCCTATATTGTATAGGAATATCATGTCTTTTACATATATCTTTTACAATAAAGTTGACACTTTATTTAAACTAAATTTGCATATCAGTGATTACATGACTTCTGTAGATGCCATATGCTAAATAATAATAAATAAATTGCCATCTCCATGGGTTCTCTATAGCAGACTAGATGATCCTCAAGATCCCTTACAACTTTATATTTTAGGATTCTATTGAATTTACCAACATGGCATATTCCTCCATCTCTCCTTTATGGGGGAACATAATTTTTTATTTCCCCTAGGCCTCCAAGAAAGCAAAGTCCTGGACTCAGAAGAAAGAGAACTTCTTGTTCATATGGACCAAAACATTCAATAAAAATCAAAGAATCCTAGAGCAGATATGTGGTTAAACCAACTTATGTTCACAGTCTCAAGTAACTCTTGTGGGAAACACAGATAAGATGCTCCTATCAAGGAAGTAGTAGTTTTGTAAGTCAGTGGTTTTGGATAATTGGATGCCTAGATGCTGGTACTTTAGCTTAATTGCTTCCCTTGAAGGCCACTATGCTCTAGTGCAGGGGTGTTAAACTCGCAGCGTCACATTGTCATCACGTGACATATTGCGACTTTCCCCCCTTTGCTAAACTGGGGAGGGGCGTGGCCAGCACGTGACACATCTGACCCACAGGCCGTGAGTTTGACACCCCTGCTCTAGTGTAACCAGAATGCTAGTGTGCAATAAGTAGAAATCTGACTGGTTGAAGTAGCAATAGCAATAGCACTTAGACTTATATACCGCTTTACAGTGCTTTACAGTACTCTCTAAGCGGTTCACAGAGTCAGCATATTGCCCCCAACAATCCGGGTCCTCATTTTACCCACCTCAGAAGGATGGAAGGCTGAGTCAACCTTGAGCCGGTGAGATTTGAACCGCCAAACTGCAGCTAGCAGTCAGCTGAAGTAGCCTGCAATATTGCACTCTAACCACTGCGCCACCTCGGCTCTTAAGTCCCTTTCCACACGCATTATTACAGAATTATGGAACTTTCCAAGACCTGTGTAATGAATTATGGACCTCAGAGAGTTCTTAAAGAGCAGAAATAGTCCAATCTGATATTCACCAGTGCAGATATTTTGTACTTTAGCACCCATTAACCCCAACCCAGCAGTGACAATTCCAAGGAACTGTAACTCAAAAGATCTGGAGAACATTGGATTGCCTTTTCTGTTGAAACACCCCAGTGGCTTAAATACAGTTCTGAGTGGCAGGACTAAACTATTTGCAGCAACCACTACAATAAACCAGTTGCATCTACCGAATGCAGGAAGAGAAAAGGCCATTGTTGCCATCTTCCCTTCCTTATTGATTCTGCTGAGCCCAGCAGATCTGCACAGCTCATAAACTGCATGATTACATTTATAGCCATGTTCCTATTAAGTGAGAGGTGCGGTGAAGATTAATCACGTGTATCCCCTCCAGCAAGGAGGTGGGGAAGCCAATGTCAGAGGCAGGATCCTAAATCTCTGGAAGCTAATAAAGTCCCAGACCTTCATAAGAGGAGGGGAGGGGGGAGAGAAGAAGAATGCCTATATAAGCAAACAGAAGGCATTTTGCCATACTATTTTGCTCGCTCTCTGGCTGAGATAGCTACATTATGGTGATTGGAGATAAGTCAAACAGGTGAGCAAAGCTGAGGAAAAGAAATGAAAATTGGATTATTTCACTGAATTCTTGTTGAAGCTTGCATTCGTGCCAGCCTGTGATTAGGTTTGCATAGCCATAATTTAATCACAGCTTATTGAATATACTATCATTGGTTGTGTTCCCACAATTGAACATGTACCATGAAGTCAGTGTTGACTCTTAGCGACCATACTGATTGACCCAAAGGTGCTTTTTCAAGAGGCACCTGGACTTTCTGGTTTTTCTTTGAAGATGTTTTGCTTTTCATCCAAGAAGCTTCTTCAGCTCTGACTGGATGGTGGGGAATGGAAGGATTCATACTCCTTGCAAATGACCAGCTGTCTGCAAGGAGTACAAATCCTTCCATTCCTCACCATCCAGCCAGAGCTGAAGAAGCTTCTTGGATGAGAAGCAAAACATCTTCAAAGAAAAACCAGAAAGTCCATTTGCCTCTTGAAAAAGCACCTTTGGGACAACCATGACCTGGATGACTGAGAATCTCCATAGACACTTAGCCATACAGATTGACATTCCCCAGGATGATCTGTCCCCAACCTGGCCCTTTAGCTCTTCCAATGGTGTACCCATCACTGCTGTAATCAAAGTCATCTGCTTTGATGGGAGCCTTTTGTCCTTTCCTTCCACCTTTCCCATGTATCATTGATTTCTCAACAGAGAGGTTTTTGCATAAGGAGTCCAAAATATGATAGAGTCTGGGTCACTTGTGCCTCAAGTGAGAACTCTGAATTGATTTATTCTATAATTTATTTATTTTCTTGACTTTTCATCCTATTCCCAAGAGTTGTCCAGCACCAAAGTTCAAAAGTTTCAGTAGATTTTCTATCCTACTTCTTCAAAGCCCAATTTTTGCTTCCATAGAGTCTTACAGGTAAAGTCCTTGCTTGGGCTATTCTGATCTTTGCAGGCATACACGTCATAGCTTCTGAGCATCTTTCCCTAGGCCTTTAGTGATACCTTACCGAGGGCTAATTTGTGCAATATTTCTTAACTGCTAATGTCAGAACTGCCACGTCCTGCCTGCTCTCTGCATTCAGTTCGGTACCAGTCTGCCATGAACCCTGCGGGGAAGGGGAGAAGGAAGGGGAGCGCTTGGGAGAAAGTGAAAGTTAAGAAAGTGAAAGTGCCTGCCTGAGAGGTGTTTCAAGGTCGCTTGGAGATGAGAAGAATGCAGCTGCAAGCCAGCCTATAATCAGAGTGGCCGTTTCCAAAACATCTTCTTTGAAATTGATGGGACAGCAGGGGATCAGCAATGGGAAGTGCTTAAGCGGGGAAAAGTTTCCACTTGGGGTTTTGGCCCGCGAATTTCAGTTCTGGCTTTGCACTATTGTATTTCACTTGGCTTCTAGTAAATCATACCTTTCTCAACCTGATGGTGGTAAGGATTGTTTTTACTGAGAAGTCTTAAGTTGAGGCAGATCTGACAGCTAATTTCTTTTAATAGCCCTAAAAGGGAGAAGTTGCCCAACATTTCTCTATCCTCACTGTCACTTTTAATGCTGGTTGTGGTACCTGTTGTCAGTAGTTTGGTTTAAATTAAATTTTATTAATCCCATTTCTTCATTGTGCTTTTGTCTTTCATTATTAGAGCTTTCAGATCATATGCATTTTCAGCTATCAGAGTAGTGTCACCATAATAGTGTCATCAGCATTGTTTATTTATGTTTGTTCTTACAATTTTTAAACCTCAGTTTTCTTCTTCCAATACAGCTTCCTTCGTTGTATATTCAATATATAGGTTGAACAGCTAAAAGAGATAAGGCAGTTTTATCTCACTTCTTTGCTGACCTGCTGCCAATTGATTTCACCATATTCCAATTGTACTATAGCTTCCTGACCTAGATATAGGTTTCGCGTGAGAACAATGAGATATTCTGAGGTTCCTCTTTTCCTAAGGACATTCCACAGCTTGACATGGTTGACATAATCAAAGACCTTTGATTATGTAATCAAACAAACGTATATTGATTGCTTTTTTGCCATTCTTTAGCTTTCTTAATAACCAGGTGCTTTAGCAGTAACATTTCTTGTTTCTTGACCTTTTCTGAAATCAAATATTTCCTTTTCCATATACAGTTCTAATGTATGTTGAATTATCCTAAGTGTTATTTTGCTAGCATGTGAAATTAAGGTTACTGTATGAACGTTTACAGACACTGTTATGTCTCCTTTCCTTGATATTGGTATTTAGACTGATCTCTTCCAATCGGTGGGCTACTGTGTCTATTCTCTAGATTGGCTGCCATATTTCATTTAGAACTTTTACAGATTCTTCTTCTGTCTCTTGCTACATTTATGTAGATATTCTTGTAACCTTCAACTTAGTACTGATTGGCATGCTGATCTAACTTCATCTTCTATACTAGGCACTCTTGTAAATAGGCAATATTTTTATGTTGGTATTCTTATTTTGCAGAATTTCAGTATAATCTTCTTTGAATCAGTTACTGTCTGTCCATTGGCATCCTTCAGCAAAGCAATTTGAGGTTGGAACCTCTTTCTGAGTTCAGAGATATTTTGGAAAACTCTTCCTGTTTTTCCATGACTATTTCCATCAGTGTCTTTAACAGATGTCACTGTAATGTTGCTTCCTCTCTTTTCTACAGTCCTCTGAACAGAATGGGACAATTTGCTGTGGACAATTCACTGTGGGCATCTCAGCAAGGCCATTTTGCTGTGGCCACCCACTGCAGTCATCTTGGAAATAATGGAAATAATAATGGAGATAATGTCAAAGAAACAGTGGTGGATAACATTTATTGCTTTGAGTTATCCCACATGGAATTGACTGAGCCAAGTTGTCCTGGGGTGAGTTGGCCACAGTGAGATGGTGGTGGAGAGATGGCTGTGGTGGGATGGCGAGTTGTCCTAGACTCATCTTCTGAAACTCTTTGCTAAGTTTCTCTATCTTGTTCTTTCTTGCCTTCTCTTCACGACAATTACTATCATTTGTTTTCCCATCCAGTTTTCTTTCTTCTGTTTCTTAGTCATGACAATCTCTTTTCACATTCTTCCTTAACAATCTCTGTCATTTCATTCCACAGTTCCTTTGAAAGAATGAGGCTTAGGACTTCAAAATGGTTCCTGATGTTCTCCTTGAAAATGATGGGTGTAGGTCAATATGACATCATGGAAGCTGGTTAGCTTTCTTCTTCTTCAGCTTAAATTGGAACTTGCACATCAGCAGTTTGCAATCTGTTCCACAGTCAGCTCCTGGACTTCTTTACTGTTACTATATATCTGGATTCTTCCACTTCATTCACCAATAATATAGTCAATAAGGTTTCCATGTACTCCATCTGCTGATGTCAAAATATATAGGTACCATGTTGTTTATTTGAAGTCTGTGTTAGGAATGAAGAAATCGTTGGAGTGGCAGAAACTGATAAGTCATTCTGCTGCTTCATTTCAGTTTGCTAGACAATACAATCAAAATATATTTTGTCCTAACTATTTCCAACGTTGGCATTCCAATTCTCTACCACAAGTGGCACATTTATCTTGTACTTTCTGTGAGCATCAGTGTTTGGAGCATAAAGTTGAATAGCGATCATATTAAAGCATTGTCCACAAGATCTAACTGATATTGCAGGATCCAACTAGTCACCAGAACCAGAGGTTTTGTCTTCTGAGCCTTCGGACTCATGCTGGAGCGCATCTCCTAAGTGATATTATTCAGTCATTGACTGCGCTGTACTCAAGTACTATCTTTTCTATATTTTCCCTGTGAAAACAACACTCTTTTATTGTGACCTGAGTGTGATCTTCTGAAAGTCCAATCCATCTCAATTCACTGATAGCCAAGATGTCCATTTGTAGTTAATTCACTTCCTCTTGCACTGTGTTGACTTTTCCTATGCTCGTGCTTTTTACATATTCCCACTGGAATTCTGTCATTGCAGCTTTGAATTTTCTTGCAATAGCAAAATCATCAACTAGTAATCTAGCAATGGCATAAAGACCATTAATACTCTGAAAGACCTTCAGCTCTTCCTCAGTAGCACGTTGAATGCCATCTGACCTGAGGGTCCCATCATCCAGCACTAAAGGCAAAAAAAAAAAAAGAGTAAAGGTTTCCCTGTCCAGCCATGTCCGATTCTGGTGGGTGGGGTGGGTGGGCATCTCTGTTTGTTAGCCAAGGGAGCCAGCATTGTCTGAAAACATTTCTGTGGTCATGTGATCAGCATGACTATATGCCAAGGCGCATGGAATGCTCTTACCTTCCCACTGAAGTGGTACCTATTAATCTACTTGCATGTTTCCAAACTGCTAGGTGGGCAGGAGCTGGGGCAGGAATGGGAGCTCATCCTGTTGCATGGCTCTCAGGTCTCGAACCCAGACTGTTAACTTTCCAACCGACAAGTCAACGTCTTTTGCTGCTGAGCCATTGCGCCCCCTCATCCAAATGATACTAAATATAGCACTAAATGACAGCCAGTTTGGTCTAGTGATTAAGGTACAAGGTTAGAAACCAGGAAACTGTGAGTTCTAGTCCTACATGAAACATAAAAGCTGATTGGGTGACTTTGGGCCAGTCACTCTCTCTTAGCCCAACTCACCTCACAGGGTTGTTGCTGTTGTGGGGAGAATAGGAGGAGGAAGAAGTATTAGGTCTGGGTAACTAGGATGACCGACATGCTTTGGGTGACTCTGATGGAAATATATACCTTGGCATATACTCCCAGGATTCTTTGCTCATCCCTTGCAGGAAATCCCACTAACTATGATGGGGCGGCTTAATAGAACTTGAAGGGATTCCCACAGTAAGCTAAACCAAATACTTGGTTTACTTAGCATGATTTGTATACATTTACAGATGAGTATGCCACTTTATCTTTTAGGGTCAACATAGCTTTCAATCAGCATTTTTTAAAATGCAGTGAAGCACATATTTTGAAGCAAGCTGCCTCCTTGCCTTTTTATAACAATATGCAGATAGGAATATAAAATAATTTCATCACAAATTCCTCTGAAGCAGGGGCGGGTTCCAACTTACCTCGCTGCCGGTTCACTCCCTCCCGCGCCACGTGGGCGCGCCTCGCGGGCGCGTGCGTGCTTTGCATGCGCGCGCATGCGCAGTAACGAAAAATCCAAAAAAAATTTAAAAAAGCCAAAAACAAGATGGCGACCGCATGCACACTGCCAGAACTCGGCTTCTGCACATGCTCAGAAGGGGAAAAAAAGATGGCGTGCCTACGGACCGGCACCAACCGAACCGGATTGGTGACGTCATTGTGACATCACCAGCGGGTCACTACCAGTTCGGGAGAACAGGTCCGAACCGGGAGGAACCCACCCCTGCTCTGAAGTTGATATGGGACTAAATGTGCCAAAGATGGGAACTAAAAGACTAGCCATAGGCGGTCTGGCCAACGTTCTATTTAATTTAATAAATATACAAGGGAAGTTTCAAAGTTGCCATTACTTTTTTAAAAATGAACAAAAATATCCAAAGGGATATTTGAATTCTAAGTTATCTTTAAAGAATCTGGTGAACTTACAACAGTCCTGATTCTCTGAAGAGAGACTTCATGTTAGTGCAATTCCTATTCACTGGAGTCTTTCTGTTGAATTTTTCTTTTTTAAATGGGCTTTTTATTCCCTGGGGAGGAAAATGTGTCCTAAGAAAACTGAAAGTTGGTAGCAAAATGACAGATTTTTTTGGAGAATCCAAACATCCCTATTTTCAGGTTGTGAAAAGTGGAGGGAAGGCGATTTTCAGAAACTCAATAAATTGTCATAAAGATTCAAATCCTATTTTGCCTTTGGTAGTGATGGCTCCTTTTATGTCTTACTTTATTTTAAGGCTTTTTGTTATCCTTATCAACAGAAATCTCCAAGTTGTCACTTTCTGCCCCCATTCAAAGTGAACTTGCAATTATTTGCAATTTCTGAGAGATTTTCATTATATTTTTAAAATTTCCCTCTACTTATTTTTTTCTTCCATAAAACTTTTGACTCTGTGCTAGAGAGCAGCTACAGAGTGACTTAAAACAAGCAACGTCAGACAAAGGATGAAAAGAATTCAAAACTTATTTAAAGCCATTCATAGCATATAACTGTGGCTTTTATGCTAGAGACAAGAAAGGAAGTGCAAGCTGGATGGAGGGGAATAAATTTGGCTATTAATATTAATTAATCTAGTATCTGTGCTCCTGAAACCTATGTGGGACTTGGAACATGTTTATATTTTGATAAATGTGCTCTGTTTATTCTTATCATCCAGATTGCTGCAATTTTCCAAACAGAACAAGGTGGGGCATAAATATCCCTCTATTTTGGAAAAGTGCATCCAATATTGGCTGCATATATTAAAGTTATGTTCAGAATTAATTACACAAAGGGAAACAGAAAGACAATTTGGTGTAAGGGTTAAAGAAACCAGGCCAGAAACATCTGAGGTGAGTTCTAATTCTACTTTAGGCACAAAACCAGCTGGATGACTTTGGGTCAGTCCCTATCTGAAATATTTGGGCTAGACTCAGATGTTTCAATATACAACTAGGCAACAGCTGAGACACCTTTTGCATTGTTTTATGGTTTTTATGATTTGTGATTTTATTGCTGCTGTGAGTTGCATTTTAGGATGAGCAACCATAGGTAAAGGTAAAGGTTCCCCTGCACATGTGTGCTAGTTGTTTCCGGCTCTAGGGGGCGGTGCTCATCTCCGTTTCTAAGCTGAAGAGCCAGCGCTGTCCGAAGACGTCTCCGTGGTCATGTGGCCAGCATGACTAAACGCCAAAGGTGCATGGAGCGCTGTTACCTTCCCACCAAAGTGGTTCCTATTTTTCTACTTGCATTTTTATGTGCTTTCGAACTCCTAGGTTGGCAGAAGCTGGAACAAGTAACAGGAGCTCACTCCGTTACGCGGCACCAGGGATTCGAACTACTGAACTGCCGATCTTCTGATCGACAAGCTCAGCATCTTAGCCACTGAGCCACCGCGTCCCTGAGCCACTGAGCAACCATACAAACCCTTTAATTAAATAACCCTTTAATTAAATAAAATTATCAAGGCTCTTTCAGCCCTACAAGGAAGGCAAGGGCAAACCTCTTTTGAAAATGCTACTAATAAAACTATACAGACTTGCCCAGGCAGTTTCCAGGAGTCAAGATGGACTTTAAGAAAATAACCTATAAAACTTCATTTTAGATGGCTTCTTCATAACAAGATCCATATGCTTGTTTCATATGGCAAGACTATTCTTCCCAGACTTCCACCATCCCACTTTGCTATACTGATGGTTTCATTCATCAAGGAAAGTTGTAAGTTGTCACCTGTTCTTACCAACACATCTAAGGGGTTGCCACAAAGAGGGAGTCAGTCTCCAAAGTGGATGGAAACTAATCAAGGAGAAAAGCAACCTAGAACAAGGAGAAATTTCCTGACTGAGAACAATCAGTGGAAGGACTTGCCTTCAGAAGTTGTGGATGCTCCAACATGAGAAGTTTTAAAGAAGAGATTGGATAACCATTTGTCTGAAATGGTATAGGGCCGTGATCAGTGATGAAATCTAAAAATTTTCCCTACCGGTTCTGTGGGTGTGGCTTGGTGGGCATGGCTTGGTGGTCATGTGATCGGGTGGGCATGGCCAACTTGTAAAATTTGGTGAAACTCACTTAACAATGCTCTTGCTTAGCAACCAAAATTTTGGGCTCAATTGTGGTCATAAGTTTTCTTTCTTTCTTTCTTTCTTTCTTTCTTTCTTTCTTTCTTTCTTTCTTTCTTTCTTTCTCTTTCTTTCTCTCTTTCTCTTGGCGGCGGGAGAAGGAAGAAAGTGCTCTGGGAGGGCGGGCAGCCCAGCCCGGCAGTGGCGTGTCCCCTATCATGGGCTGGATGCGGGGAGCGGGACCCGAGGCAGAGGGGAAGGCAAGCAGGCGGCAGTTGACCAAAGGCCCCGCAGAAGCTGAGCGCGCCAGGCCCAAAAGGCAAGTGAGTCTCGCCATGTCCCTCCGAAGCAGCTCCTCGGACAAGTGCAGCAGGTCTTCCTCCCCCCCCCACCGCCAGCGTCGGCCTTCTAGATCCTCCGTCCAGCGTATTTGGTAAGCCTGCCTCACCTACTCCCTTCCCCGCGGGCTCCAGCCCTGCCATGCTTGGTGGAGCTGCTGCTGCTGCTCTGGGGCTGAGAGAAGCGGCAGTGGCGGCGGCAGTGGCGGCAGTCCGAGATGGCAAGCGGGGCTGCTGCACATGTGCACCGCATGTGCAGGCCCAGGACATCCGCTTGCCGTCCCGGACCACCAGCGCCACCTCTCAGCACCATAGCAGCAGTGGGCGGCCCTTGGTGGAGCTGCTGCTGCTGCTCTGGGGCTGAGACCGGTGGCAGCAGTGGCAGTGGCGGCGGTCCAAGAGGGCAAGTGGATGTCCCGGGGCTGCTGCACATGCGCACCGCATGTGCAGCCCCGGGACATCCGCTTGCCATCCTGGACTGCCGCTGCCCCTCTCAGCCCCAGAACAGCAGCTGCTGCATCTCCACCAAGGGCCGCCCACCCACCCACTGGCCGGGCCGGGCTGGACGCCAACCTCGGAAGGCAGGCGGGCATGGGGGACTGCCGGGAAGGCTGTTAGCTCCCTTCCCTGCGGCCGGCCAGGCCCGACATGCTTGCCTGCCTTCCACGCGGCCTTCCGCTTGCCTGCCTTCGCAATCTGGCCACGGGGAAACCAGGAAGGTGATGTGGAAGGCAGGCAAGCATGTTTGGGTTGTGGGCCGCAGGGAATGGAGTAGGGAAGGCAGGCTGGGATGGTGGGGGGGGGCAGGGGCAGCTAGGTAGGACGTGACTTCGCAGGCTTACCTGGCAAGCAGATCAGGGGCACAGCGCTTCAGGCAGGCAAGCTGCAGAGCAGAGACTGGGTGGGGAAGGGCGAGCAAGCAGTGACCGGGGGACTGGTTCAGGGGCGTGGCCAGCCAGCCGTTGCTACCGGTTCAGCGAACCAGGCCACATGTCTGCTAACAGTTCTCCTGGACCGGTCCCAACCGGTAGCATTTCACCCCTGGCCGTGATGGCGAACCTATGGCACGCAGGTGTCACGCAGAGCCATATCTGAGGGCACGTGAGGCGTTGCCCTATGTCAGCTCCAGCGCGCATGTGCGTGCTGGTCAGCTGATTTTTGGCCTTCCGGAGGGTGGGGGGAGGCCGTTTTCGCCCTCCCCAGGCTTCAGGAGCCTGTGTATGGGAAAAAACTGCCCAACGGGCCTACCGGAAGTCCGGAGGCTTCAGTGAGGCCTGCGTGCATCTGTGTGTGTGTGGGGGGCAGCACGGGGGGGGTTGTGCACGCATGCGTGGGGGGAGGGCATTGCATTATGGGTGTGGGCACATGCACGCACGCTATCACGCGCGCGCGCACCCTTTTGGCACCCAAGCAAAAAAGGGTTCACCATCACTGGTATAGGGTTTCCTGCTTGAACAGGGGGTTGAATTAGAAGACCTCCAAGGTCCCTTCTAACTCTGTTATTCTATTAAAGATTTTCATGATGCCTGGGCTGTGTCCATGACTTCCAAGTCTACAGTTTTCTTCAAGTGACCCTGGCAGTGACCTCTGCCAAACTGGTCATATAATCAAGAAGGACACTGAAATGCCAAGAGGTTTTAGCTTGCAAATTTTCCATCTCCTGGACTTTCATTGGCTGTTTGAACCCTTAGTCAACCTTGATAGGTTGAATTTCCACTTCTGTTCACACTCAAGGAGGCATCATTTCATTTCATTGCCAGAGCTGCTGTGAGTTGGGCAGCTGTACATTACAAACCAGCAATGGAATGTAACTACACATTTGGCAAACTAGACAATGCTTGTCTTCTTGGTGTCTTATTGCTTGCTAGTGATACAACCTCTCTGGCTTTATTCCAGGGACTTCCACAATACCCTTTACCTGCAGTCCCCCCAAATTCCATCTGTTAAACCAGTTATAATGATGCCATTAATTTCAAAGCAAAAAACCCTTAATCCTTAGCTTTTCACAGCTCTGTGGGAAGGCCTAGAACATGTTTTTATACTATTGACCAAAATGGCCTCCAGAGGTGCCATCTGCTCTGGTGTTGCAGGGCAGATAGCTAACTCTATAAGTTTCTATGGGTAATAAATTCACATGGCGTGAGATTTAAGGAGTGCTGTCTGTTTAGTTGATTAAGCAGGCAGAAGTGTCTGATACACACTGATTGCTTGCACAGACATGCACGAGGAGAGGCGGACACTGAAAGAATACTAAATGTCCAAGAAGGCCACAGCATAGAAATCAGACTCTAGGAAAGATTGAAGGGACAACTGAAGATTAGAATCCAGGCAGCATCTAGTAGATGAACATGTGGACAATAAGTAACCAGTTCAAAGACAGTTTCCCCTGACTTGGTGTCCTGAGGGTTACTCATTGAATTTCAGAGCATGGTCCACCAACACAGGTGGCCCTCAAGTCATTTTCTGTGATACTCCAGATGTTATGCATTTCTTTTGCTTATAGATTTTACAGCATGAACTGCTAGTTCCTTCCCTGAGACACTTGAAAAACCTCAAGATTACACTGTTAAAATTTGGTACCAAATCTCCAGGCAATGATGGGACAATTTCTCCATTAATTTTGGGTAAAAAAAATAAAGGAAATCTGTTTTCAGCATCCAAACTAACTGCTCTATTACTATCAAGATACAGTATGATATTTAATCAAAATGGGAATAATCCTGAATTTAAGATGATTCTTCCTCCTCCACCCTCCCCCACAAAAAGAAAAATAAACAAAAATAATATAAACACATCTTCATAAGTTCCACTGGCTTCTAGTACAGGGGTCTCCAACCTTGGCAACTTTAAGACTTGTGGACTTCAACTCCATAAGTCCATAAGTCTTAAAGTTGCTAAGGTTGGAGACCCCAGTTCTAGTAAGATTCCAGGTGCAATTCAAGGTCCTATCTTAACCCTATCCCCATTTCACAGGTAAAACGTGGTGGGGGAGTAACCCTCATCTTTCTTTTGGAAAAATGCAATATTCCAATTGTGTCAATGAGGAAAGAGGCCTTTTACAGAAGTCAAGATTTCGTCTTTAGTGCCTGATAAAAAAATTCCTTCCTGTCATTTAAAATTTGCACCAATTTCAGAAGATGGGCTTTGATTGTTAAAAATCTAGCAAAATGTGGAGATCATAACACTGGATGATTTAGACATCAAGTCTAATTCTCTTCTCAGTACAGCAATCTAAGTTAAAAGAGCTCTGGCAGATGGCTGTCCAGTCTTTTCTCAAACACATTCAGTCCAGAAGAGCTCACATCTGCCTTAATTTCATTAATGTATTGTTTATTTGTTAACAGGGGTTCTAGTCATTCCCAATCTGAAGATTCTGAGTGGTGTCCACCAGAATTAAAACATCAGATAAGTTAGACAAAAGACCACCTTTCTCTGAGAAAAATGCCACAAAATAATCAACTCAGCTAAAAGATTTAGTGCAATAAAATTGTTTTGACCGCTTTACAAAATGCTAGCAAGGCAGAGCTTCAGAAACCCCTGGAAGTGGAGATGTCAGGGTTCCGACCAGTGCCCTAACGCAATCAAGAGTCTCAAGCCATCCGGCAATTTTCACACATATTTTTCCTTCTGCCCAGTAGTGTCTGCGGGTTATATATATTCAAAAAGGGTGGGGCTTGTGCCATAATGTTCTATCTGCCACCTTGGCATTTCTGATCCCCCAGCAATGTTGCTGCCCCTCTTCTATGACTGATTAATTATGTACCATCAGGTTGTTGTCAACTCTTAGCAACCATACCATACTTAGCAACCATATTATCCTCCATGAAGATCTATCCCTAACCTGGCCTTTCAGGTCTTCCAACAGTATGCGCATCACCACTGTAATTGAGCCCAACCACCTTACTGCGTGGTCATCCTTTTCTTCTCTTTTCTCCAACGCCACATTTAATTTCTTTTTCCTAATTGGAGAAGATTGTATTTGTCCCTATATAATTCTATTCTTTCAACTCATTAGCCAATTAAAATAATTCTGAATACTGTCTCCTAGTTATCATTTGCAACCCTGATAAGCGTTCACTCGTTACTGCTTCATTCAAGGTGCTAATGAAAATATTATTTAACTAATAGGCTTTTTCCAACTCAAACATTGGTGAGCAATCATTGAGTATGTTTTTCATGTGAATTGTGGATTTGCCTAATAGATATGTCACTCACGTGATATCTGAATACTGAATAGGCTAAATGCCAGAAGAAATGTGGAGTTTCTCCCATCACACCCAATTCATATGACCCACAGAAAGTAAATTCTGAGAATTAAGGGCCCAAACATCTGGAGGGACTAGGTTGTCCATAGAATGAGGCTATTAAGAGAGAAACTGATAATTGAAATTTTTCTTGATTTCAAGATGACAGATAAGAATTTTTCTTATGGATGTACTATTATGCCCACTACAGAATTAAATAGCATGGGAATCATTTCATCAAACTGGGGAGTGAAAAAATGTATATGCATGTGGATGTTGTTGGATAGTTGGATGTTGTTGCTAATTAGATACGGTACAAAAGATGTTGGACGTGTCCACAAAGTCACTAGGCATCAAATTTAACTGAAAAGTGTCTTTTCTTTAAAAGATGCACTTTTAAAGAGGTTGAAAAAAAGCATTTAGATGAACAAAGTTGGAAAAACGTTTAATTCTATGAAGCTGTTCTTTTCAGTCACTTTGGGAAAAACAACAAAAATGGCTTTTTTGGTGACATCAGGTTGACTCTACTGATTATTTGCCATTACCAGTTTTAAATACGTGGAGATCATAAGATGGATTTGCTCCCTATGTGGTGGAAACACCAATCAACACCGTAGGAGATGTTAGGAATGTAATCTTGCAAACAGTAGGAGTTTTCTTGATAACAAAATGCATTAAACATTATTGATATGTGCTAAATGCACTAAAGTTGGCAAAAACTGGGCAAAGAATGGGAAACAACCTCAGATTCAACAACAGCTTTTGAAATAACTTCACTAAATTTTCACACAGTGATGCCCTCGAGCTCTTTTGGGCTGAACTTCCATAACACCCTCTTCACCTTGTTGATTTTGGACAATAAAGACTCCAAATTAGTGGAAACAGGTCTCCGTTTGTTAAAATGGTTAGATTTGCATATGCACAGAAAGATTAGCAGATTAACAGAGTTGGAAGGGACTTTGTAGGTCATCTAGTCCAGGGGTCTGCAACCTTAAATACTCAAAGAGCTATTTGGACCCGTTTCCCATAGAAAAGAAAACACCGGGAGCCACAAAACCTGGGTGGGCATGGCCAACTCAACTTCATTCCCACCCAGCCACATGACCCCGCCAGCCATGCCTACCCAGGTTTTGTGGCTCCTGGTGTCTTCTGTGGGAAATGGGTTTCTCTCTCTCTCTCTCTCTCTCTCTCTCTCTCTCTCTCTCTCTCTCCCCCTCTCATTTCTGTTTGTCTCTCTTTTTCCTCTCCCTCTCCCTCTTTCTTTCTTTTTTTCTCTCTCTCCCTTTCCTTCCTCTTTCTTTCTTTCTTTCTTTCTTTCTTTCTTTCTTTCTTTCTTTCTTTCTCCCTTCTCTCTCATTTGTTTCCCTCTCTTTTCCCTCTCTCTCCCTCTCTCCCTCCAGCTCTCTCTCATTTCTCTCTCCCTCTCTCTCTCCTCTTTCTCTCTCTCTCTTGTTTCTCTCTCTTTTTCCTCTCTTTCTCTCTCTCCATCATTTTCTCATTTCTCTCTCTCTTTCTCTGTTTTTCTTCCCTTCTCTCTCTTTCTTTATTTCTTTCCCCCTTCTCCCTCTCATTTGTTTCCCTCTCTTTTCCCTCTCTCTCATTCTCTCCCTCCAGCTCTCTCTCATTTCTCTCTCTCTCCCCCCTCTCTCCCCCTCTCCATCTGTCTGTCTGTCTGTCTCTGTGTCTCTTCTCTCTCTCTCTCTCGGAAAGCCGAGGCTGGGTCGACCTGGCGAGCTCTCCTTGGGGCTCTTCACTACTCCTTTTCTTTCTTCTTGGCAACTTTTCAGAAATCCGGGCTGGCTGAGGAATGAGCACAAGCTGCGGCGGCGGCTTCGCTGAAGACGACCCTCCTCCTCCTCCTTCTCCTCATGCAACCCCCTGGCTGGCTGTTGCGTGCGGTGCCGCTGGTGGCGTTGATTGAAAAGCATCCTCCGGGATACTGGAACACTGCTATCATCTCTCTCCTGGTCCTTCTCTTCACTAGACTAGCCATGCCCAGTCCCTGCAACCGTTCATTGTTTGTTTTAGCCTCCAGTCCCCTAATCATCTTGGTTGCTCTTCTCTGCACTCTTTCTAGAGTCTCAACATCTTTTTTATAGTGTGGTGACCAAAACTGGATGCAGTATTCTAGGTGTGATCTTACTAAGGCTTTATAGAGTGGCATTAGTACTTCACTTGATCTTGATTGTATCCCTCTGTTAATGCAAATTAGGATTGCATTGGCTTTTTTGGCTGCCACCGCACACTGCTGGCTCATATTTAGTTGGTTGTCCACTAAGACTCCAAGATCCCTCTCACAGTTACTGCTATTAAGCCTGGTTTCACCCATTCTATATGTGTACTTTTGTTTTTTCTTGCCTAAATGTAAGACTTTACTTTTCTCTACATTGAATTTCATTTTGTTAGATAGGGCCCAGATTCAGGGCTTCCAATGTCATCTGTTTCTTTGGCAGGTAAATACATACTGGGATTTAAATTGTAGGTACAATTAATTCTCAATTTACAACCATTTGTTTAGCAACCATTTGAAGTTGCAAGGGCACTGAAAAAAAATGGCCTGTCCTTGCACTCATGACCATTGCAGCATCCCCACAGTCATGTGATCAAAATTTGGATGCTTGGCAATTGGCATGCATCTATGATGGTTGCAGCATCACAGGCTCACATTATCGCAATTTGCGACCTTCCCAGCCGGTTTTGCTTCTGATAAGCAAAGTCAGTGGGGGAAGCTGGATTTCCTTAATGACTCCTAATGGATTCACTTAACAACTGCAATGATTCACTTAACAACTGTGGCAAACAAGGTTGTAAAACTATGTGGGACTCACTTAACAGCCAGTTTGCTTAACAACATAAATTCTAGTCCCAATTGTGGTCGTTGAAGTGATTCAGAAGAGAAAGGCATAACTTACTGTCCATTTGAAAGGTGAATTTCAAAATGATGGCTTCTTCAACCCAGTACAGATTGCAGCCCCTCCCAGCTTTTGGCATGCAGATAGCTTCGGAGTTCAACTCCAGAAGCCATTCGCTGGCTTACAGCTGTATTGAAGGGTTCCGAGAGGAAGTTCTTCGATACACCTTGGCCGGGTCATGGGTGGATCATAAAAATTGATGGGATGCCAGTCCCTTCAGTTAGAAGGCAGAAGAGCAACACCCCAGGGAAAAATCCTTCGGAGATTTCTCCCCGAGCATGTGTTCAGTTAGCCATGTTCCCAGGAAGTCCGACTATCTGTACATATTTAGATTAGAATTATGTTGATCTATTGACGGGCCCTAAATTGAGTAGCCTAAGTTCTTTTTTATTTATGCTGTTGAAAAAAAAAGAGTTTGAAATACAAATTTGTATTTAAATCCACATATAATTTTTCATTAGGATCATGCAACATTCTAAACCTTAATCTCAGGATTTAACAAAGTACCCCAAATGCCTGTGTTCCCTCAATGCAAGCATGCCTGGATTCACACAACAGGTAAAGCTCTTAGCAGTTACATTCACACAAATTAAGATTTTCCCTCTTCACCTGTCTGTGAAAACTCATCCAGAGTTTTGTTATGATTTTTCTGCACTGGACTACAGAAACCATAGGCAAGGCTCAGCTACAAGACCTGCTTAGAGCATCCTCATTAGGCCCATTAAAGTTTTCCCTGGGGCTGGAGACAGCAATGTCCAGAGGGACTTTTCTGAAATAAATGTGCACTGAGCAAATGGTCAAAGCCTTTTATGTCCAAGATAACTTACATTTTAGTAATAAACTTCTGCATTGGGGGGTCCCTACCCAGCCGGAGAACTGAAGAGATTGAACCAAGATTGTCTGCAGCTTGGTCACGGTTTGATTTTGGATGGGGACAGACAAAAGCAGGACAACAAATTGGTCTGAGTTTTACCCTTGCAGGGATTTCTTTATTGCTCAAGAGTTACAAAAACTGAACTTTAGTTTTGCTAACTTAAAGTTTTAATCCCCACTCTTTTCTTCCCCTCTGCTGATTCTGTCCTACTTTCTATGCCCAAGGCTTATCCTTATTGACTTATTTATTTACAGAAGTGCTCCAATCCTTTTTTTTTTTTACCTTTCTCTGCACATGGCTTTTCCTTTTTGCCTTTTTTATTTTCAGAACTGCTCCCATCCTTTTTTTTTTTTAGCTTTACGTCCTGTGTCTCATCAGTTTGTCTCCTTTTCCAACTTTCTGTTTGAGGGAAATAAACAGCTGCCTGTAGATCAAGCGAATCCCCGGTCTTTGCTGAAATTGTGACTGGTTCTTTAATTGCTGCTGTGTTCACTCCAGTCACCCTCTTCCTTTTAGCTGCAGTCCTTTTTGTCCATGAGTCTCTTAGGTTACCAGCTCCCTCTGTCTTTGATCTTCTTCACTTTTGGTAGATCTTTTGCCGGCTAGCTGCTGGGAGAGTCACTTAAAAGTGAGCCTCAACTCTTTGTCAAGCTGTTGTTGTTCCTTTCCTCAGTCTTTTATTGGTGGCCAGTTTTATTTTTCCTCCAGGCTACCTGGAGTTGCCTCTACTATTTATCATCTTTTTAGTTGCTGACACTCCAGATACTCCTCTGCACCGTCCCATGTCATCTTCTCCCTTGGATTCTTGCTTTCTGTTTCCTTTCCAGTGAAACTGTAATTTATACAGACGTAGACATAGACAGGCATCAGCTCCAGCAGGAAATCTCTCCCTGAACACCTCCTTCTGACTCTGATTTTCTCTCACTTCCATTGGAGCTCTTGATCTGTTAGCTGGCTGGCATGGGGGTGGGGGTGGGGGTGGGGGTTATAAAAATACAGATTTCTGTCATTTCTACATATTGAAGGTCAAAACATTCTATTGGTGCAAGGAAGCATTCCTGAAAGCAGAAATCTGTCTTGTGCACAATAATTACTAAAGCAGGTTTATGACTATAACAGAAAGGGGATTTCTTTACCGGAAACACATTAGAGGTTTACAAAGCCTAGCACCTAGTTAGCTATATCTTACCAACAGATGGATTGAAGAACCTGTATCCAGCCTATATGTGCCTAGGAAGAAAGGCAGAGGGATGGGGGATGTAGTAATCTAATAGAAGAAGGGCAGGGACAGTGAAAGAGGGGACACACAGTCAAGCCTTAACTCTCTATGCATACAATCCCTTCAGGGTATATACACATACAAGATCAAGTGAGGTACTAATACCACTCTATAAAGCCTTAGTAAGACCACACCTAGAATACTGCATCCAGTTTTGGTCACCACACTATAAAAAAGATGTTGAGACTCTAGAAAAAGTGCAGAGAAGAGCAACCAGGATGATTAGGGGACTGGAGGCTAAAACATATGAAGAACGGTTACAGGAACTGGGCATGGCTAGTGTAGCGAAGAGAAGGACCAAGGGAGTCGTGATAGCAGTGTTCCAATATTTGAGAGGCTGCCAGAGAGAGGAAGGGGTCAAGCTATTTTCCAAGGCACCTGAAAGCCAGACAAGGAATAATGGATGGAAACTGATCAAGGAGAGATTCAACCTGGAAATAAGGAGAATTTTTCTGACAGTGAGAACAATCAACCAATGGAACAGAAGTTGCCTTCAGAAGTTGTGGGAGCTTCGTCACCGGAAGCTTTCAAGAAGAGATTGGACTGCCATTTGTCAGAAATGGTGTAGGGTCTCCTGCTTGGGTGGGGGGTTGGACTAGATGACCTACAAGGTCCCTTCCAACTCTGTTAATCTGTAAATATGTAAGGGTAGTAGTTTATGAGTAGCTGACAAGTCACTGCTATTGGATTTGGATCTTCAGTAGTAGAATGACCATGGATCTACTACAGAGAAGGAAGAGCTTCTACCTTTACAAAGCCTCTGTGAAGGCAGAGTTTTTTGTATGATCTTCCTTTCACCAGGATCTTGATCATGGCCATCACAGGGGCAAGAGATATAGAGGGCTGTTGACAGGACATCATTGCATAAAGGATCCAAATTATGTAAAATGTACTAATGTACCAAATCATGTAAAATGTACTGCGGAAAAATGCCATGTCATATAAATGGGTTGCTCAGGATATGGGGAAAACACAGACCTGAAGCACAGAATCCTATTCCAAGGGCTGAGAGCAGAGAGTAAGAGTATATAAGACTGAAAATAAGAGATGTGGGAGGCAGCAAGTACATCAGAGAAAGAAGAAAGGGAAAGGCAAAGGGGAGAAAATGTCAAAAAAGAAGAAAGTTGGGCCATTTTCAACTTGACAAGAAGAAAATAAAACAATGCTGAAGAAGATGCAGGAGAGAAAAGAACAAGGATGAGGTGACATAGGAGGTAACAGTTTTACTCAAAAATACAAAGGAATAAAACCATGCATGAGAGTGGGACAAAACAGCTTAGTCCTCCCATATATAATTCAATCTGAGAAAAATCTGCATGAATTTTGTAACCCTGTAAAGCAAGAGGAATAAAACTTCAGCTCAGCTAGCATGGACAGTGATGAGGGATTCTGGGAAGGATCTATTCAGTCTAGGACAGGGCTGTCAAACTCGCAGCCTGCGGGCCGGATGCATCACGCCCTGGCCACGCCCATGCCCGGTTTAGCAAAGGGGGGGGGGAAGTCCCAATATGTCACGTGACACCGCCATGACGCCGCAAGTTTGATACCCCTGATCTAGGACAATATTTCTCAATCTTTACGAACATTAAGATGTGTGAATTTCAACATCCAGAATTCAAAACAAAGCTGGCTGGGGAATTCTGGGAGTTGAAGTCCATACATTTTAAGGTTGCCAAGATTGAGAAACACTGGTCTATGAGCTTTTGTTCTGGGCTCCCCTTCTGGGTAGGTATATTTCCTGTGAAATATGCTGCCTCTGGAAATCTGTAAAGCCTCAATGCTCCTGCCATTTCATACAGTAACTAAAACCTGATCTTTAGGAGAGCATTTAGGGATTAAAAGGGATACATGGGATTGTTTTAATCCTTATTTATGGTCTGTTAATTTTGATACAATGATGACTTTAATACTATTATTATTGCTAGTGTTCTGTTTTGTTACTTGATATTAGGCACTCAGAGGCTTTGGAGCAGAATGGAATACAAATGTTAGGCTCTGGGTATGGAATACAAGACAGAAGGATAGAATGGGGATTGATTCAATCTATCAAAAGTATTAACACTGTTTAATCATCCAAATCAGTTTTGCACACCACTAGTATGCCAAATTTGACTAATTTGTGGTTCAATGAATTATGCAATCCTGAGAAAATAAGTTTCTTTCACAACAAAGGCAAGTACAGGTATGGTAAGTAGCAAACAATATTAAGTTAGATGCTTCAGTTATACCAGGGGTGTCAAACTCGCGTCGTCATAGTGTCGTCACGTGACGTATTGTGACTTTTCCCCTTTGCTAAACCGGGCATGGGCGTGGCCAGTGAGTTACGCATCTGGCCCGCGGGCCGCAAGTTTGACAGACCTGAGTTATACGAACCAATGTTTTAAGAAATGCTTCATAGCAGAACATATATTTTACATGTAGATATTCCTAGATCAAAGCTCTGAACTAGAATCCAAAGATTGGTAGGTTCCTGTCAAGTCATTTAATTCAAGCCGTTGACTATGCAGGAATCAAAGCATTTCCGACAGATGGCTGTCAAATCACTTTCTATATATCAGGGGTGAAATTCAAAATTTTTCCCTACCGGTTCTATGGGCGTGGCCTGGTGGGTGCGGTGTAGCTTGGTGGGCGTGGCTTGGTGGGTGTGGCAGGGGAAGGATACTGCAAAATCTCCATTCCCACCCCACTCCAGGGGATGGATACTGCAAAATCCCCATTCCCTCCCCACTCCTGGGGGAAGGATATTGCAAAATCTCCATTCCCACCCCACTCTGGGGCCAGCCAGAGGTGCTATTTGCCAGTTCTCCGAACTACTCAAAATTTAAGCTACCGGTTCTCCAGAACCTGTCAGAACCTGCTGAATTTCACCCCTGCTATATATATATATATATATCCAATGAGGGGAATATTCTTGAAAGTCCCTTGGTTAATTGGTCCCATTGTTGAATGTCTTGTCTTGCTAGGAAGTTTTACCTAACCTGCATCTTAACATCACCATGCTATGCTCTACTCTGGGACAATAAGGTGAATTTGAGGAACAGCCTAATTTGAAACTAAAAAGATATTCCAGTGTTAAAAAAATGGAGTTAGATGGTCAATCTAAGCTTGTACAGCAGCCTCATACACATTCTCAATCAATTTTCCCCTACTGAAGGACTCCAGATGTGTTGGACTCAGCAGATCCAAAGGCTGGGGAATTATAGAAGTTGAGGATGGTCATTTCTGGATGGCTTCTGGTTGGGGATATTGCTTCTGTCCTTTTCTGAAGCTCTGCTTGTGAAAAAAGGATCAAGTCACATGATTGAACTTTGAGAATGAGATTTGGAAAGTGATCTTGACCAGGATAAGTTCCAAAGAATGTGATGTACAGAATCTGTTTTCTGCCTTGTTGTTACTAAACCCTCTGTGTAGCCATAGCAACTAGAGAGTAAAGGAATGAAATATTGCCAAGATAAAGAGATGAGGCAAAAATCCAAAAGGGAGTGATTCTTGGCCTTTCATTCTGAGCCTGTCAATCAATAGATTAATTGAAGAGTCAGAAGATTAGACAGGCAGGCTGGGGATCAGCAAGTGAGAAACTGGGTCTTGCTGGACAAGTGAAGAGATAAAGTCTTAGTTTATCCAAAAATGTCTTAAATATCTATCTCAGCTGTCCTGAGAGTCTCCCCCAGCACAAATATCTTCACTGTTTGAGAAATGCTCCACACATCAGATCCATCCTCAAATTCAAGCAGTATCGTAATCGCATCTTTTTAATTCAGAACTCATGATCTAAATCAGTTCAAACATGCTCAGAAACTCCAATGCCTCTGTTTTTCTCTTCCGTCCCCATTTCTTTCTTCTTACTTAGCAGTGGATGCATTAACCTCTATTAGGAACTTCATTTTGCACCCTGAATTTTAATGAGTAGTAATTTAAAGAAAGAGTCAGTTCAGTCTTTTCTATAATGAAGCTTACTTGGGTGATATGTGTATCAGTATTTATGTGTTGCAGAAATAAGATGAGAGGTGAATCTCACCCCATTTCAAAGTTCATTCCATTCATCATGTTTTCTATGGTTTGGTCTTTTTTGTCCTTATTGTAAGCAGCCCTGAGGTCTTCTGAGAATCAGGTGGTCTCAAAATATAATTAAACCCTTCCTTCCTTCCTTCCTTCCTTCCTTCCTTCCTTCCTTCCTTCCTTCCTTCCTTCCTTCCTTCCTCATTTTGTGTCCCCCAATGACCAATTAGGAAGCTCATAAGCATAGCTAAGAAAGCTGCAGAAGGCATGTAGACCACTTCCATTCTTAACCTTAACCAGGATGAGTGGGGGGACACACACACACACACACACACACACACACACACTGCCTAATACTAACCAGCTTGAATCCAAAGTGTTGCATAGCTCTTAATATTCAATACTTGCTATGGTTGCATGATACACCCACATCTGTGCACTCACACACAAACACACACATACAGTTAATTTATTTTATTTTATTAAATTTAGACATTGCCTATCATCAACTGACACTGAGCAATGTATAACAACACCAACGGAATAAAATAATGATAAAAGAATAGAAAAAAGCAAGAACCAATGGTGAATCCCTTGCATTGAAAGCTAGCAGTGTGTAGCAACAGCCAAAAATGTGAATGCAATCCTTGATTGCATAAACAGAAGGATAGAGTCAAGATCACATGAAGTATTAGTATCACTTTATAAAACCTTAGAAACACCATATCTGGAATACAGCATTCCTTTTGGGTCACCACATTATAAAAAAGATGTTGAGACTTTGGAAAGAGTGCAGAGAAGAGCAAGTAAGATGATTAAGGGCCTGGAGACTAAAACATATGAAGAACGGTTGCAGGAATTGGGTATCACTAATCTAGAGAAAGGAAAGACTAGGACTGACATGATAGTAGTGTTCCAATATTTGAGGGGCTGCCACAAAGAAAGAGGGGATCAACCTATTTTCCAAAGCACCAGAAGGCAAGACAAGAAGCGATGAGTGGAAATTAATCAAGAAGAGAAGCAACCTAGAATTAAGGAGAAATTTCCTGAAAGTGAGAACAATAAACCAGTGGAATGGCTTGTCTTCAGAAATTGTAGATGCTCCATCACTGGAGCTTTTAAGAGGAGACTGGACAGCTACTTGTCTGAAATGACTTGGGTCTCCTGCTTGAGCAGGCGGTTGGACTAGAAAACCTCCAAGGTCCCTTCCAATTCTATTATTCTGTATTCTATCTGGCTAACCACACACACACACAGTTCGCCAACAGTCCCAACCCCCTGAAGCCAAGGCCTAAGAGAACAGACAGGTGGTCTTTAAGGCTTTGGGGGATGGTGGCAGGGTGGGAGCCACACAGATACAAGGGGAAATCTCATTCCAGAAGGCACTGCTCCATAACCACTTGATAATACTACTTAATCTCTAGAGTTATTAGATAAGCTTTCAAACACTGTTAATTTTGCTGGAACCATATAAAATGACTGCCTTAAGTCCATCCAACTTGAGAAGGATTCACGGAGCTAAAAACTGAAATCTAGAAATATTTTTCAACTATACACTATATTAGTTTCTGTCCCAATTGAAGGTCCACTTTTACCCTCAAAATGATATATTCATGCACAGACAAACAAAGTTATGCACATAGAGACAATAAATAACAGAATAATAGAGTTGGAAGGGTAAGGAACAGAGTTGAAGTGTAAGAAAAAAAGACAACTTTATTACTGTCCATCTTCTTGGGATGCACTGGGTGTTTGCAGCTTTGTTCTGAAAGGCTCATTAATCAAAAGGCAATTAATTCTCCATCAAGGGGGCAAATAAAAAAAAATACTGTCATTCAAGAGGACTCCCATATTGCTCTCCCTTGCAAGAACACTCTTCCAATTTCTGTAGAAAAATATATATGATTATACACTTCATTAACACCCCACAAATGAGAAGTCCTGCATTGTTTATCACCATTGCTATGGAGATGGATAGCCTCAGGTTTCTGGAATCAAGAGGGAAGCATGGTAGACTCTAAGAGGAAATGGAGGAAAGATGAAGTGACAGAAAAAAACATGGTTGAAAAGTTCATTTTTTAAGGATACTGTTGCCAGCTATGAGCTTGTTTACTATGCAGTTCCCTCTGTTCCTTTATTGATTTATTTATAACAGAATTTTAATATCTCTTGTTGGCCTCAAAGCAAGAGCACTTCAAAGTGATTTATATCAAAAGGGGAAAAAAAATCTCAGAAAAGAAATAAAAAAAATAATGTTCTTAACTAAAAAGAGCACAGTTAAAACCTTCATGCTACTTCTTAAAATAAAAGCAAGCATACTAATAAATATTCTCACGAGGTGCAGTTAAGTCAGGGGCATCTAGGGAAAGGATTAAAAAAAAAGCAGCAAGATGGCTTCCATGGCCATATGATTGAAGCCCAGCCCATCATGTGAAAGGAGGCAAGGATTCACTTATGCAGCTATGGCTGTCATCTTTTGACCACCTCAATCGATGTCCCTATTGTTAGTCTTACTTCCTCTGGATGAAATTACAAAATCAGTGATGCCACACAATATGTCCCTACTTTGCCATGTCATCAACCAATGTTCTTTTGATGATGGAATATATAACGGAAGCTCTGGAGATATTTAGACTTAGAGGTATATTGGACAGCTTTCACCAACTTGGGATTCTGCAGTTGTGCTGAAATGATACAAAGTGTGGCTAATCAGGGGTGAAACAGGGTGTGTTGAAAAAGTGCAGGCTGGCTTACTAGAATACTGAACAGAAGCATTTTACAGTGGAAGATCCTATATGTTCACATCTCCAAATATATAATGGAACAAGGGTTGGAAAAGAAATAGTCTCAAATTAGACAAATAAGTAGGTCATTTCTCAGGTAGCATGTGGGATGGTTTAGATTTTTGCAAGGAAAGGAAAGATCAAAGAATTGACAATAATGCAGTCCTTTGAACTTTTTCCTTTCCTTTCCTTTCCTTTCCTTTCCTTTCCTTTCCTTTCCTTTCCTTTCCTTTCCTTTCCTTTCCTTTCCTTTCCTTTCCTTTCCTTTCCTTTCCTTTCCTTTCCTTTCCTTTCCTTTCCTTTCCTTTCCTTTCCTTTCCTCAGCCAAAATCTGTTTTAAGAAAAGGGAGACAGGCAAATTAACTTCAAGACCAAAAGTACAGAAATCAATTGGGGGGAGACAACCATGTAGCAAAATACAAAAGGGCATGTTTTTCATGCTTCAAAATTTATTATTTATTTATTAAACAAATTTATACAGCCTCCCAACTCACACATGGGTGATTTGTCTTCTTTACCAGTTACCTGTTGCCTAGAAAGAGTTCACAAAGTCTTGAAACATTACACTATAGAAAGCATTACGAGTGTCCATAATAAATGTAAGGTGAGCATATCTTGGAGCCATATAATAGCACAAGATCCGTCTTTGAACCCATGCAATACCAAGCAATGGAAACAGAAGCAAAAGATATGGGCAAGCTGAAATATGTTTCATGGGGGGGGGGGGAAAGAGAACAATATTTATCTCACATGAGCCAAAGCACCAATTTCATGCTGAAAAGAAACAAAAATTGAAAAACAAATCCCTACCGATTTTTTTTAAAAAAAGGATGAAGTGTCAAACCCAGATGTTGGTCCAAGCATCAATTACACATTCCTTTGCTATGTAATAAGCTTCTTTTCTGGCAAAAAAAGAGAGGGGGGGGCAGTTACAAATGCAACCATGAAAAAGCAGAGATTGCCCAAAGCATGAGAATCTCTCTTTTTTAAAAGAGGCAAAATTGACTGTGTCTGTGCTTGTTTTTAAGTATTAGTACTGCTCTCTACCATGCTGGGCACGATTTGTTGAAATTTTCCGTTGTTGTTTTTTTATTATTATCTTTTATCCAGATGCCACTTTTTTCTAAACCATTGGACAGTGGGTGCTTTTCTGAACATCCAGTTCTGATACAAATAGTTTGGTTCTGATTGGGTTTATGGAGCCAGATTATACTGCAGCCAAAAACATATTTGCTGTCTAGAGAACATTTTTTTTTCAGTTCTAATTATCTGAGCCACTTCTTCTGACATTGGCATCCAGGCTTCATTTTCCCCGATACGATTGTCAATCTAGCTCCAATAACTCATGTATATAGAAGAAAGACCCCGAAAATAAATCTATAACTAAAGAAGATCATATCTTTTCTTTAGGGTGGTTTACTCAGTAGATATAATTGAATGGTAGGCTTAGTTGCTTAGGTGGTCTCTTGTGAGTGGATGGCAAAACAATACATCTAATTGGACATACCTAACTGAATCTCCCATTCAGTTAAACCAAACTTACCTGGAGATTAATTCTCAAAGAAGTTGTTCCTTGCAATTGGAATGACTGAGGGATTGCCTTTTTCTTCTGAGAGTCTACCTGTCCAACTCGATCTACCAGAATGAACATGCTGCAGATCCTGTCAGCCAAACAGTATCGTCTGGCAGACACCAGAAGACAGACCTTCTCCGCAGCAGCCCCTGCTCTATGAGACATCCTCCCTTTGTAGATTAGAATGGATCCACCCCGTTAGCCTTTCCTAAGGACCCCAAAACCTGGCTATGTTCCTAAGCCTGGATTACTGAATGTTTCAAGGGCCCCAGTTTCTGGCTTTATTGCTAACTGGCCAAATATCATCCATATCTGACTCCCAATGTGGAGGAAATTATGACAAAATGGATCCTTTCAGCAGAATTTCTGGAAAGAGAAGGTTGGCTTAATTTCATAGACAATGCATATGATCTCTCCTCTCCTCTCCTCTCCCCTCCCCTCCCCTCTCCCCTCTCCCCTCTCCCCTCTCCCCTCTCCCCTCCTCTATCCTCCCTTCCCCCTTGATTTATTAATTAC
>QLTV01004426.1:2838925-2849412 GCA_003457575.1 Thermophis baileyi | reverse complement strand
TATCTCTCTCTCTCTCTCTCTCTCTCTCTCTCTCTCTCTCTCTCTCTCTCTCTCTCTCTCTCTCTCTCTCTCTCTCTCTCTCTCTCTCTCTCTCTCTCTCTCTCTCTCTCTCTCCCCTCCCTCCGTCCCTCCCTCCCCCCCTTTCTCTCCATGAGTCATGTCCCCCTACTGAGGACACAGATAAACCTCCAAGTGCTTCAACGACCCTCTAAAAGGATGCAAATGACCAGACATGCAAGGAGTATAAATCCTTCCATTCCCCACTATCCTGTCAGAGCTGAAGAAGCTTCTTGAATGAGAAGTGAAATGTCTTCAAAGAAAAAACAAGAAAGTCCAGTTGCCTCCTGAAAAAGCACCTTTGGGACAAGCATGACCTGGATGACTGAGAATCTCTACAGACTTTGAGTTTACATGAGCCATATGGCAGGGATGAAGCAATGACCTTCATTCCCAACAGAGTGAATGATTCCAGAACACAAAGCCAATTGTCCAAGAAAGCTACTTGGTGTCCTGAGACCAGCTGAACCAGCAAGATCTGCTATGGGGGGAATGAAAAGAATGGGCAAATAGAGGTACATTGCAGGCAACATTGTTAGGGAAGGAAGCACTCATGGGGGAGAGAAGATGACCATAGTCCACGAAATCTAACTCCCACAGTTCCCATAGACTGTAACGGTATGTGGGAATGACCTTGGTAGATAGGAGGAAAAGCCACAGACTACACAACCATCATGCAAAAGGTATCTCAGCCCACAGATGCAAAAGGGTTTTGAGAAGGATCTCAGAAGGGACCCTCCTTAGTTTTCTGGAAAATACAGTAAAAATAAAAGAGGGAAGAAATGCTTTGCAAGATTCTGTTACTGCAACCTTACAATAAAGCTAATGTTAATACCTATGGTTTGTTAAGAGCCGAGGTGGCGCAGTGGTTAGAGTGCAGCACTGCAGGCTACTTCAGCTGACTGCTAGCTGCAGTTCGGCGGTTCAAATCTCACCGGCTCAAGGTTGACTCAGCCTTCCATCCTTCCGAGGTGGGTAAAATGAGGACCCAGATTGTTGGGGGCAATATGCTGACTCTGTAAACCGCTTAGAGAGGGCTGTAAAGCACTATGAAGCGGTATATAAGTCTAAGTGCTATTGCTATTGCTATTGCTATTGTCTGGATTACCTTAAGACATAGACTCAAGGTCATATCTGAATCAAATTCATTAAACTCATACCAAGTAGGGTGGCTTTGTGCATTTTTTACAGTTTAAATTAATTTAAATAGGAGGGTACTCTTTGGCAACTGCCTAAAAGTAAGAGTGGTTTTTACCAAGCACTCTTCTGACCTAGTTCTCTTCAGCAAGATTTGTTCAGATCAATGGGTTCCAACAACTAAAGTGTTTTTGGTTTAGAGTCAATATATTCCCATGTATATTAGGATGAAGACTTTCTTCTTAAACAGCTTTTCTATGATTTAGCCAAGAGGCAGCTCTCTTTACTGATAACAGTGAAGGCACTCAGGGACGACTCACACCCTGGTCAGCACTTCTTTACCCTCCTACCATCAGGAAGGAGATATAGAAGCATAGCCAGCCGCACAAACAGGTTGAAGAACAGTTTTTATCCGTGGACTGTCAGACTGTCAGAATGCGAAACAACATCATTAACTATCGGTATGTAGTACGATGGACTTGCAGGGCCGGCGCAACGTGTAACATGTTCACACTGGTGCAATAGGACTGGGTGTTCGTTAATATGTGTTATTGGGTTAGGGATTTTTTGTCTTCACTGTGAGTTGTATTGTGTTCGGGGGATGCACTGAGGGAGCTCAACCAATCTCATTGTACCTACAGTATGTTGTGCAGTGACAATAAAGATTTGAATTTGAATTTAGTTGCAGCTGGTTGTTTACATAAGAATCTCCTGAATCTTTATCAGAGATGGGTTTCAGCAGGTTCTGACCAGTTCTGGAGAACCGGTAGCGGAAATTTTGAGTAGTTCGGAGAAACGGTAAATACCACCTCTGACTGGCCCCGCCCCCATCTATTCTCTGCCTGAGTCCCAGCTGATCGGGAGGAAATCGGGATTTTGCAGTAACCTTCCCCTGGAGTGGGGAGGGAATGGAGATTTTGCAGTATCCTTCCCCTGCCACGCCCACCAAGCCACACCCACCAAGCCACACCACACCACACCCACCAAGCCATGCCCACAGAACTGGTAGTAAAAAAAATTGAAACCCACCACTGATCTTTATCATCTGATAACCATTCCTTACACTGAATCAAATTGGCTCATCTGAATTAGAAATGATGATCCAACTGGAGTTGACAATATGAATCTGAGGCTACTAACTAATTCCTAATAACCATCTCTCATTAAAAGCTTCTATATTGGCACAGTTTATAAGAAATAACAGAAGTGTTGTTTTATTCTCCAACATCATCTTCCATGTGCACATTTTCACAACTTTGTGTCAAATTAGCCCCACTGGCCTTGACAGATGTAAACTTAAAAAAACCAAATAAAAATTAATGGATTTTTCTAGAGCTAATGATTATGCTATAATTGCCTTAATAATCCACAATTATTTTCACTTATATCCAGTGATTAATGAAGTTGGTAGTAGATTTTGGTTAATATTTATTCATTCTGTAATCAGAAAGTTGAATGATTATAAAACTGAATAAGTTAGCAATAATTGGCGATTTCCAGAAAATCACTGTAGGCTAATTGAGGTTAGGACAGCTGAACAGTTCCAAGTAGCTCATGCCAACTCTCACACTTGAATGACATATTAAAAACTGTCAATGTAATTATGGCTTCAATCTGGATTATGCACACTTAGCAATATGAAGGATGTTGCTGTTTGTTGTACAATCACTAAGCCATGTCTGATTGTTTGTGGCCCCATCAATCATAGCATGCCAGGGCCTCTTGTCCTTCACTATCTTCCAGAGTTTGCCCAAATTCATGTTCATTGCATCGATGACATTGTCTAACCATCACATCCTTTGCCATCTCCTTCTCCTTTTGCCTTCAATCTTTCCCAACATCAAGGTCTTTTCCCATGAATCCTATCTGCTCATTAGGTGACCAAAGGATTTGAGCTTCTGGTACAGTATCTGCCCTTCCAAAGAACAGTCAGCATTGATTACCTTTAGGACTGATGGATTTGATCTCCTTAATATGAAGGTTAATATTCCCCAATATGGTTCTCTCCAGATGTGTCAGACATTCATAATTCCCAACCAATAGCCCATTGGCCATAATGCTGGTGGTATGGGGAGATATCTAATATATCTGGAAAGTGGGTTACAGTGGTAGAATGGACTTCCATCTGCAAGTGTTGGACACACGGTATACAGTATACACACAGTCACATGGGATTGACTTTACAAAGAATGTTGTAAATGTTTTTTTTCACATGTTTTAACATTTTATTGAGTTATAAGATAAGATACAAAATATAAAAGTAAATAGGAAAGCAGTGGTGGGAAAGGGGAGAAAGAAAAGTGAGGAAGAGTTGGGAAAAAGAAAAAGAAGCGTTGACTTCCGACTCCCTCTGTTGCAGTAAAATAAAGCATTAACATCAAACTACAACTTTTTTTTCCCATAGTAATATAAATTAGCCATTTCTATAAGGATCTATCAATCTAATAGGTAAGACCGAAAATCAAAGTTTCATTCTTTTCCACCTCAAGCACAAAGTTCAGAAGCGCTCTCCATGTGGAAACGAAGGTACTTATATTCTTTTCTTTAACCAAAGTAGTCAATTTTGCCATTTCTGCCAATTCTATCAGCAAAGAATGTTGTAAATGTTGAGACAACAATTTAAAATAAAAATGTGCTAACTATAATGTGAAATGGTACAGTCCCATTCTGAAGGAGCCCTGGTGGCACAATGGTTAAAGTCAGGGGTGAAATCCAGCAGGTTCTGACAGGTTCTGGAGAACCGGTAGTGGAAATTTTGAGTAGTTCGGAGAACCGGTAGCGGAAATTTTGAGTGGTTCGGAGAACCGGCAAATACCACCTCTGGCTGACCCCAGAGTGGGGTGGGAATGGGGATTTTGCAGTATCCTTCCCCTGGAGTGGGGTGGGAATGGAGATTTTGCAGTAACCTTCCCCTGCCACGCCCACCAAGCACGCCCACCAAGCCACACCACGCCCACCAAGCCACGCCCACAGAACTGGTAGTAAAAAAAATTGGATTTCACCACTGGTTAAAGTGCAGTATTGCAGGCAAACTCTGCCCACAGCCTGGAGTTCAATCCTTTCAAGGTCTGTAAAATAAGGACCCCAAATTATTGGGAGCAATATACAAATAATGCTTCCATATTATAAACTGCCCAGAGAGTGCTATAAAGTGCTATGGGGCAGTATATAAGCTTAAATGCTATTGCTGTTCTCCCACCCAATTGTAGTTGTATGGTACCCATATTATCTTATTACTGAACTGTGCATTAGATCTTGGAAATAGTCATGCCACTAAGATGGAAGCAGGTTCAGGATTTTTCAGGGCAGAAGCCTGTCAAATTCATAGATCTTGTTTAAGCAACCAACAATCAGCTATCCTGGTGAGTTCCCTCCTTCCCCCACCCCTCATCTCCCTGGAAAAGCTAAGATGCCTAGCATCTTTGCAATGCACTGTGCAACTCCCTTTTTCTGCCTCTAGATCGGAGGTGGGGAACTGTGGCCCCTTTATAACTTGTGGACTTGGATCAGGAATTCTGGAAGTTGAAGTCCACAAGTCATAAAAAGGCCAAAGTTCCCCACCCATGCTCTACATTAAGGCAGATGGAGTGTTAGTATGGCAGTGGGAATGCACAGGAGTAATGAACTGGGCAAACAGAAAATGGGAGCCAGCAGTTTATAATGGAGTGTAAATGTGGGACCCAGGATACCATCTTACCCAATATCCTTTGGGAGCAGAACTGGTTCTCAGAGGCAAATTTTATGAAGCTATAGATGCCAGTGTCTATGGAGATTCTCAATCATCCAGGTCATGGTTGTCCCAAAGGTGCTTTTTCAAGAGGCAACTGGACTTTCTGGTTTTTTCTTTGAAGATGTTTCACTTCTCATCCAAGAAGCTTCTTCAGCTCTGACTGGATGGTGGAGAATGGAAGGATTTATACTCCTTGCAGACAGCTGGTCATTTACATTCTTTTAGCGAGTCGTTAAGGTCACCTGGAGGTTTATCTGTGTCATCAGGGTCACCTGAGTGGTGCAAATGGGTGTGGAGCCTTCTTGGAACTACAACACAGTCCTTTCAACAGTTCCAAGAAGGTTCCACACCCATTTGCACCACTCAAGTGACCCTGATGACACAGATAAACCTCCAGGTGACCTTAATGACTCGCTAAAAAAATGTAAATGACCAGCTGTCTGCAAGGAGTATAAATCCTTCCATTCTCCAGCCAGCTGCTTTCTTCCGGGTTTCGGTGCTCCGTGCGCGCTCCTGTTTCGGCACTCCATGCCAAAAAGGTTAGCCACCACTGGTCTAGGCTATCTAACCATTGAAGCACAGCATCGTTTATATTTAAAAATCAGATACTGGATCGGTATATGCCCTCAGCTTACAGCCGGTCACTATGTGATCTACAGGTTGATGTGGGACCCCCGCAGTCACACTGAGGGGAGGGTACTATGCCCCATTTGAACAGAGAGTCCCAGCAGACGCCATGTGAGGTGCGAATGCTATTCAGGATTGTCCATTGCTGACATGGTAGTTCAAAGCCTGGCACCTTTTTTTGTGGGGTCATTTATATGTCTTCCTATAACTGGACATTCAGCGACCCATTTGGCTTTCCATTGGGAACCGATGTTAAAGTTGTTGGGCAGATGTTGTGCAAGTGCCTGTGGGGACTTCCTGGATTTGAGCCAAGAGGATAAAACCAACCAGGTGACAAAATGGCCAGAAGCGAAAGAAAGGTTGATCTGCAAAAAAACATGTACACTATTGTATGTCAGAGCCATAAATGAAAGCAAACTTAGTATTGTCAGGGCAGACATGACAAAATTGAACATTGCCATTCTGCGAATCAGTGAACTGGAGTGGACTGAAATGGGTCACTTCACATCAGAGGAGAGTCAGCACTTCTATGCAGAAAAGAAAATGGCAAAACAGCCATTGTTATTAATAAGATAACATGCTGGCTGGGGGATTCTGGGAATTGAAGCCCAAACAAGTTGGGCAAGTTGATGAGGTTGAGAAACATTGAATAAGGAGGTCATTGTTCTGATACAGCCTCCCCAAATGATGAAATGATCTCAATTCCAAGGCAGGTCAAACAATAGGAGTGATCCAGATCTATGCTCTAACCACAAATAAAGAGGAAAAGAAGTTACATACAAGTAATCCTCAACTTACAACCACAATTGAGCCCAAGATTTGCGAGACGGTTGTTAAGTGAATTTTGCCCCATTTTATGATCTTATTTGCCACAGTTGTTAAGTGAATCATTGCAGTGGTGAAGTTAGTAACACATTTGTTAAGTGGCTTCCTTGTTGACTTTGCTTGACAGAAGGTCACAAAAAGTGTTTACATGACCCCGGGACACTGCAACCATCATAAACATGAGTCAGTTGCCAAGCCTCGGAATTTTGATCACGTGACTATGGGGATGCTGCAATGGTCGTAACTTGAAAAATGGTCCTAAGTGCCTTTGTAACTTCAAGTGATCACTAAATGAACTATTGTAAGTTGAGGACTATCCATAGTATTATCGCATTTTACCAAATCTTGTCAATGTGATGCAATGCGATGCATCACAAAAAAAAAATCATGTTAAGATAGATAGCTAGATAAGATAACCTTTATTGCCATTTTTTACGTGAGCACACTGGCACACATTATAAATGAAATTCTGTTGCCCGCTCTCAAAAGAAATCTATCTATCTATCTATCATCTATCTATCTATCTATCTATCTATCAGGTGGGTTCCTGCTGGGTCGGACCGGTTCGTTAGAACCGGTAGCGGGAATTGGCCCCCGCTCGCCGAACTGGCCGCGATGGCCGGCTGGACACGCCCCCAATCCGGCTCTCTCGGCGGCGCCATAGGCGGTGCCATCTTGTTTTTCGCTTCTGCGCACACGCAGAAGCTGTTTTTTCAGCACTGCGCATGTGCGCGGGAGGAAGGAACCGAGCGAGGTAAGTTAGAACCCACCCCTGGATCAGTATAAAACATTGGATCACAACAGTGGGCAGGGAAAGCAGAGTGGCACTTGTGACATTCATATATGAAGTCTGTAGAGCTCCCAAATTAAACCATGTTTAGAATGTGAAACATTTCAAGAGGTCACCAACTCTTAGGAGGTTTCTATGTCCTCCCATGAAATCTTGAAAGATTTCAGGAAAGCGTGTGCGAGATTTCAGCATGCTCATGAGTTTAAATTCTTCATGTTGAGATTATCAAAATCTTAAAAGATTTTACAAAATTATAAGATTTTGGCACTGTGCATGCCTGTGGTGAGAGTGACTTATGTTACTCTGCATGATCGTGCAATGGTTCTCATTGATGCCAATTTCTTCCCTTCCCTTCCCTTCCCTTCTTCTTCATCAGTTTCTTCTCTTTATTTATATACATACATACATACATACATACATACATACATACATACATACCCATACAGATACGTAACACAAATATATGACAGAGAGAGAGAGAGAGAGAGAGAGCGATGATAGATAGATAAATAAATATACATATACATATACATATACATATACAAATGTATATATACAGATGTATATATACATCTATCTATCTATCTATCTATCATCTATATCTATCTAGCTCTATCTAGCTCTATCTGTCTGTCTGTCTATCTGTCTGTCTGTCTGTCTGTCTACACAAACACACACACACACACACACACACACACACACACACTAATCACTGCAGAAACAGGAAACTTGAGAGTTTGACACTATATGGAACAAAACTGTGGCTGAATCTAGATGTTCTGCTTCGGATACCATGAAGCCTCCTCCCAGAAGATAACAAGGAAAACGGATCATGGAGAGGATGTGTGGTGTCCCTGACAATACTGCAGACTCTGCTCAAGCAGTGCTTATAGGCTATGTCCTGGATAGAGGGAAGTGAACTTCCAATAATCTTTTCGGCTGTCCTCACCACTCTCTGCACCGCCTTACTGTCCAAAGCAGTAATGCTTTTTACAACGATTACGATCTACTACATGTCGATTTTACAGAAGATGCCGTTGAAAAGGCACTACGCAACCTAAAACCATCTCTATCTATTGGCCCTGATGGACTATGTGCCTACTTCTTAAAAAAGCTCTCAATCACCATAGCAGAACCTCTTAGCATAATCTATGAAACCAGCTCCTTGCCTAACTTATGGTCACTAGCCACGGTCATCCCTATCTTCAAAAAGGGTGACCCCAGCCTAGTTGAAAATTACAGACCAATCTCATTATGTTGCGTCACCTGCAAAGTCATGGAATCAATCATAAACCAATCCATTACCCTCTACTTAGAGACCAACAACCTACTCTCTAACAAGCAGTTTGGCTTCAGAAAAAAACTGTCCTGCAATCTGCAACACTTACACTGCAAAAACATATGGACTTCATAAATCAACTAGGGTAAAACAATAGACGCAATTTATATAGACTTCTGTAAAGCCTTTGATTCAGTGGTACATGACAAACTACTTCTAAAACTAAAATCTTATAACATTTCCGGTTCCCTGCATAAGTGGATAGATGCATTCCTATCAAACAGGCAACAAGTAGTCAAAATAGGGAACGCCCTATCAAACCCTGCACCTGTTAACAGTGGTGTCCCCCAAGGTAGCGTTTTAGGACCCACACTCTTCATACTTTACATAAATGACCTTTGCGATTATATTATAAGCAACTGTGTTCTCTTCACTGATGATGTAAAACTATTCAACACCACCGACAATGCTGCTACCCCACAAAAAGACCTTGACTATGTGTCAGAATGGTCAAACAATTGGCAACTCCAAATCTCAACCAACAAATGCTCTGTCTTACACATTGGCAAAAAAAAAATCAAAACACAAAATACAAGCTGGGCGGATACGACCTCGTAGACGACCCTCACTCTGTCAAGGACCTTGGAGTACTCATCTCAAATGACCTAAGTGCCAGAGCTCATTGTAACAGCATTGCAAAAAAGGCATTAAGAATTGTTAATCTTATGTAGCTTCTTCTCTGGTAATATTGAACTGCAAACTAGGGCATACAAAACTTTTGCTAGACCAATTCTTGAATACACTGTGTGCACAATTATTAGGCAAGCTGTATTTTGGAGGATTAATTTTATTATTGAACAACTACTGTGCTCTCGGTCAATTCAAAATGTTAATAAACCTCAAACCTGAATATTTAAGAAAGTAAAAGTGAAGTTATGGCTTTCGTAAGAGAATATCTATGTGTGCACAATTATTGGGCAACTATTAGTGTGCAGAATTATTATGCAACTAAATGAAAAATGAAAATTTTCCCATCTCACTCATTTATTTTCATCTGTTAAAGTGAGAATAATAATCAAACAACTCAAGATTTACAAACATTTCTAGGTGAAGTGGAGCTCTGTGTCCGTTACTGATCCAGCCACAGGCCCATCCATCTGGTCCATCAAGAGTCACTCTCATCTCATCAGTCCATAAAACCTTTGAAAAATCTGTCTTTAGATATTTCTTGGCCCAGTCTTGCCGTTTAAACTTATGTGTCTTGTTCAGTAGTGGTCAGATTTCAGCCTTCCTTACCTTGGCCATGTCTCTGAGCACTGAACACATTGTACTTCTGGGCACTCCAGGTAGGTTGCAGCTCTGAAATATGACAGCACTGGAGGATAATGGTTTCCTGGTAGCTTCATGTTTGATTCTTCCCAAATCTCTGGCAGTTACGATGCGTCTTTTTTTCTCAACACATTTCTTGCGACCCTGTTGACTATTTGCAACAAAATGTTTTATGGTTCTGTGATTACACCCCAGTATCTTAGAAATTTCAAGAGTGCTACATCCCCCTGAAAGACTTTTTACAATTTTTGACTTTTCAGAGTCAGTTAAATCTCTTTTTTAGCCCATTTTGCCTGAGGAAAAGAGGCTGCCTAATAATTATGCACACCTTGATATAGGGTGTTGATCTCCTTAGGCCACACCCTCTCTCACTACACAACTACACATCACCTGCTTATCTCCACTAAGCATTCAAGTTTATACAGCTTGCAGGTGGAAAATATGCATGATAATGGTCAAAATACTCACTTGCCTAATAATTGTGCACATGGTGTACAGCTCATCTGTCTGGAACCCGCACTGCATATCAGACATTAATACAATCGAACGAGTCCAGAGATATTTCACGAGAAGAGTACTCCACTCCTCTACTCGCAACAGAATACCTTACACCACCAGACTTGAAATTCTGGGCTTAGAAAACTGAGAACTACTTAGAACGACTGTCTACCATTGACCTCACCCCATTCCTAAGAGGTCTGTAAGGGGCGTGA
>QLTV01004426.1:2821169-2832875 GCA_003457575.1 Thermophis baileyi | reverse complement strand
GCTTCCCCCCATCCTCAGCTTCGTACGCCCGTTTCCGTATTGTCTTATGGTTGCTTCTGATTCTGTGAACGGAATCCCTCGTTCTACTTTCTTAGATCCAAGATTCAGCCACGCTGGATATAGAAAGAGCGAACAAAGAAATAGAAATGCTTCGGAAGCAGTATGAGGCCATGTCGCAGGAGTTAAAAGAAGCAACGCAGGAGGCGGAAGTAGCCAAATGCAGGCGAGACTGGGCATTCCAGGAACGGGATAAAATCGTTTCAGAACGAGAGAGCATACGGTACGCCCACCATACATTTGTCGCAAAAAGGGGTTTTAACTATGCCGGAAGACTACAATTGCATTTTTGAAACCACAGGTGGGAGGAAACAGTTTTTGTGACTTACGACCACAATTTTATTTTATTTTATTTTATTTTTTAGAATAGAATTCTTTATAGTGTGATTGGATACATAAGGAATTTGCCTTTGGTGCATATGCTCTCAGAAAGAAAAGATGAAAAGATACGTTCGTCAAGAATCACAAGGTACAACACTTAATGATAGTCAGGGTACAAATAAGCAATCAAATCATATTAGGAAACAGTCAATATAAATTGTAAGGATACAAGCAACAAAGTTACAGTCATACAGTCATTTGTGGGAGGGTGATGGGTGATGGGAACGATGAGAAGATTAATAGTAGTGCAGACTTAGTAAATAGTTTGACAGTGTTGAGGGAATTATTTGTTTAGCAGAGTGATGGCGTTCGGGAAAAAACTGTTCTTGTGTCTAGTTGTTCTGGTGTGCAGTGCTCTATAGCATCGTTTTGAGGGTAGGAGTTGAAACAGTTTGTGTCCAGAATGCGAGGGGTGGGTGAATCATCAGTAAGTGGGTTTAAATAGGCTTAAAATAAGCACATATCCATCATCAAACAAAAAAATAAACAAACAAACCTCAAAGGGTAGGCTCGATGGATCACTAGATCTTTTTCTGCTATCAGTTTTCTGTGTATGTTTCTATGTAAGATTCTTGAAAAATATAACAAGCCTGTTTTGCAAATCCAATATAGGAAAATTATCCAGATCACTCTGTTGGTTTCCTCTTCATATATCCAATTATTAAAACATCAGGCAGTTTCTTCTGCTTGTCCAGTGTAACATCTTATCCATGTCATTCTTATAGACTGTAATCTGCAAATCCACTTTCAACTCACTCTCTATCTTGTCATTTCAAACTTGTCATTTTCTATAAGATCTTTTATATAAGTCTCTCCAGTCAAGCAGATATCTGTGTTGATGTTATTAAAATTAAATTCTGAATCAATTCTCCAAATCTCCTTCAATATTTTGTTTCATTTTGTAAATTGTAAGTCAAAATTATGTATTCTTCTTCCTTAGGTTTATGTGTTAGGTTCAAGTTTGAGTTTACCAGAGGTGGG
Organism: Thermophis baileyi; assembly: GCA_003457575.1. Taxonomy (NCBI): domain Eukaryota; kingdom Metazoa; phylum Chordata; class Lepidosauria; order Squamata; family Dipsadidae; genus Thermophis; species Thermophis baileyi. The sequence goes on along the minus strand of QLTV01004426.1, from coordinate 2,831,456 downwards.
TTCCTCCTGGTTCGGACCGGTTAGCCTGAACCGGTAGCAACCCGCTGGTGATGTCACGATGACGTCATGGATCCGGTTCAGTCGGTGCCGGTCCATGGGTGCCGCCATCTTTTTTTTGAATTTTTTTTGAATTTTTTTTGAATTTTTTTCTTCTGCGCATGTGCAGAAGCTGAGTTTCTGGCACTGCGCATGCATTGCCATCTTGTTTTCGGCTTTTTTTGTTGTTGTTGCACGCGCACGAAGGAAGTGAACCGGCAGCGAGGTAAGTTAGAACCCACCCCTGGAGTTTATGCATTCCTTCTCCTTTATCTTTAGTTCTCTCTAGTGTTCAATTTTTTAAAATCTTATCAGCTTTTTAAAAAATCAAAATTAAAATATTTTCTCATGGGAAGGATTCTTTACAATGAATTCCAAATTTTAAACTTATATGGACCCTTTGTCTGTTTGCAACCTTCTAAAACTAAAATTTTAATTATCCTTTTGCTGTTTATTTAAAAAAAAAACCTCAAGGTCATTCCCACATATCATTACCGATATCCAAAAGGCACCAGCCATGTTTAAGGTGGTTATTACCTCATCTCCTAGAGCAGGGATCTCCAACCTTGGCAACTTTAAGACTTATGGACTTCAACTCCCAGAGTTCCTCTTACCAAGGTTGGAGACCCCTGTCCTAGAGCTCCAAAACCACTGCTATCTTGTGGTCTCTTAAGTGAGAAACAACTGTATGGAGCACTTATGGGTGATCTTAAGTCTTCTCTTCCTCAGAGGTTTCAAAGAGCTGGTTTACTTGTTGGCTCTTCATTCCACCCTGGTTGTCGGCTCTGCTTTTTGTGAACTGTCTTTACTCCATCATTCCCCCCCCCACCCCCGGAAGTCCAGAAAATTTGCAGTTATCAATGCAGATAAATGTGAGATATCAAAAGCCTGCAAAAATCAGACTCTGAAGAATTAAGAACAAGAAGTTCCCCCTTCAGGTTTCTTTCTATTTATTTTTTAATGAGGATTTAGCTTCCTTCCTCCTTTTACATTTGTCTTAATTTCCTTTGGAGCAGTTCCTCAGGGCTGGCTGAGATCCACATAAGAAAACAGCCCTAATTTCTACATATCTGGTTTGCAGACTAAGGAATTAAACAATAGACCAGGGACTAATGAAAGCAAGATATGGATTAAAGTTTATTTTTATTTTATGGACTATGACTTGTGCAGTGGAATTTTGTTTGGTCTATATATGGAGATCTTGGTTAAGGGAGCAGGTAGCTATAATCAACCTCTTCAGAAATCATTGTTCATTTCTCCCCCTTTTTTTTTCTTTCTCCTTTTTGTGCTTTCAACTTTCATCTAGATCTTGATATACATAATAAAGACTTGAAATGTTAGTGAATCAGTCACACTTTTTCTGAAAGTGAGGGGGGAGGACCAGCCTTTAGCACTTGGTCTTCCCCATTTGGTCAAGCTGCCAACTTACTTCTTCCCAGGTAAACCAGGCCAGGGAAAAATTGATCAAGCATTGGAGTCAGACAACTAATTAATTGGAGGTCTGGCATGTATATATAAGTTATATGAAAAGATTGGTATTTTTATAGGAACCTCATTTTGGACTTTGTTTTTAATGGTTTGTTATTTGTTTTATGTTCACCACTCAGAGTTTCCTTGGATACATGGGTGTCCGTAGAAATGTGATCTGTCTGGCTGTCCATCCATCCATCCATCCATCCATTTCTGGAGGCAGGGAGGAGGGGGAATCACAATGCTACCAAAGGCAGTTGTTCTCTGAATTGTGAAGAGTGCAAATTAGGTGCTTTACAAAAGTGTGTGTGTGTGTGTGCGCGCATGTGGATGGTTTAAAAATTCCCTGCATGGGAACCAGCAGAGCTCAATCCACCACAGTCAAAGTTCCTTGCATTTATAAAGTCATAGATATAACTTATCCAAAGGAAAAAATGAAAAACAAACAAAACCTCCCATTCCCTTTTCAGTGTAGCTACCAACCAATTTAAAAACCATTATTACACGAACCCAAATTTAATTATTCTGAATTTGCAATTCTAATTTGTGCAACAAAGTTCACCAATTAAAAATATATTTCAGAAGAAAGTCTGCATGTATTTATGAAATTAATATAGTAAACTGCATTATATTTAGGGAAGTGCGTTTGCGAAAACTTGATACATTACACAAAATTGCCAACAAAAATGAATTCATTTGGGGGGGGGGAATGCATGCCAACATGTACGCAAATGTTAGTGTGGACTTTTAAAAAGCATTTCCAAGTTTGATAGCAATAGCAGTTAGACTTATATACCACTTTATAGTGCTTTACAGCCCTCTCTAAGCGGTTTACAGAGTCAGCATATTGCCCCCAACAATCTGGGTCCTCATTTTACCCACCTCGGAAGGATGGAAGGCTGAGTCAACCTTGAGCCGGTGAGAATTGAACTGCCAAACTGCTGGCAGCTGGTAGCTGGCAGTCAGCAGAAGTAGCTTGCAGTACTGCATTCTAACCACTGGGCCACCACAGCTCTTATATTGATATTCAAAACCTGACAGCTGCGTAAAGGTAAGAACTTAAAAAAATTAAAATGCACAGACTCTCCCAATCTCTATTCATCCCTATCATATTCACTCTATCCCAAACTGTTAGTATTTTTCAATCGGATGTGAGGAAACTCTCTTCCCATGTGATAATTGTCACTAAATCCTATCCAATATCAATAAGACACAATTTCCAGGCACGTTAAAGGAATCATCCACCTCAAAATGATTCTTGAATGTGTAATGTTGGAGGATGTTAGAGGAAAAGTAATGTAATTTATGAATGAAGGAAAAGTTACTAGATTATGGGTCAGCAAGCTGTGAAGGTGTGCCGAGCTGAGCAAAGTAATGGATACAAAGAACAAAATATAATTAGAACCTGCATGTGATCAGTTGCTTTTTTTTTCTGAGTTCAGATGCCTACCTTTTGCAATTGATTTGTGATCCTCAAAAACTGTATATTGGGTTTAAGGTGTTTCTAACAAGGGATTTATGCACACACCTACTTGTGCTCTGAATCACATTTTGCCATTGTAACAATTTCTTCCCATCTTTCTGTGGGTTCCTGATGTTCTGCTCTGCTCTGTTGAAGCCACTTTGTGGAACTTTCATTCTCTATTCCTTTTACACCTAATAGAACAACAATGTTGGAAGGGACCTTGGAGGTCTTCAATCCAACTCCCTGCTCAAGCCAGAGACCCTATGTCATTCCAGATAAGTGGCTGTCTAGTCTCTTCTTAAAAGTGTCCAGTGAAGGTGCACCCACAACTTCTGAAGGCAAGCTGTTCCACTGGTTAACTGTTCTCACTGTTAGGAAATTTCTCCTTAGTTCTTAGGTTGCTTCTCTCTTTGACTAGTTTCCATCCATTGTTTCTTGTCTTGCTTTCTGGTGCTTTGAAAAATAGATTGACCTCCTCGTCTTTCTGGCAACCCATCAAATATTGGAACACTGCTATCAAGTTTTCTTTTCACTAGACTAGACATACATACTGTCTAAGGCAGGCTGTCTTGGTAGAGTCACTTGGTAGAGTCACTGTTGAATGGATGTCTTCAAAATTGCTACCTCTTAGGTAGGCCAATTCTTTGGTCTTGGCCTACCAGCATTAAAAGTGATATGGTGTTCCTTCCAATTTGCTGGTTATATAAATTGATTGGTGTTATAAGATGTGTTAGGGAGATTGGGTAAACTGGGTAATATGGCCTGGCCTGAGAGTAAATATTGATGTAATAACTGGGAGAAATATGATGGGAAGTTTTAACTTGGCTGCTCTGGGAAAGAAGGGCAAGCTAATGATTGTTCACATTTCTTTTCAGGTTGCAATCAACCAAAGAACTCAAGATGACAGAGAAGATAATGCCTCCCACTTCAAGATCTTGCTTTTTAATGTTAGGTAAGATGCTGGTAAAGTATCTGCTATCCAGGATTTCAAAGTGCTGATCTGGCATTTATTATGAAGACTTTGTTGAGAGGGGAGAGGGGAGTTAATCTCTCCCAGATCTAAGTCATTCTTTGATGCAGCTGGGCATTGGTATGGCTGTATTCCATAAAAAGCTCTATTTGACAGTCTGCTAATTTTGAGTTTTGCTACTGCACTGGGAGTGTTGGGGCTGTGTGTGGATATTGTTAACACAGGTAATCCCTGACACCACAACTGGGACTGGAACCTTGGTTATTGAGCAAAGTCCTTGTTAAATGAGATACCCATGGGACTGCTTTGCTCATTCCCGGTTGCAGTCATTAAGCAGTCTCCTGGGTCATTGAGCGGACGGAGTGAAACAGCTGTCTGCTGAACAGTTTTCTTAAGTTTTAAATATTCATAGTTATTTTGGGACATTATTTTAGTATTTTACTACTCTTCATGAAAGAAGAAAGCATAAATCAATGAGAGTCTCTTAGGATTGGAATGACATATAAACCTAAATAAGTAAATAAAATAAATTGGATTGGCCTCCAGCATTCGGGCATGTCAGAAGGAGGTAATTGTGACAATCCCTTGACCTGTTCATGTGGATTCTTTTAAGCTTATAGGTCGCAAGGAAGTGGTCAAAGTATACGGAGAGATGAGAGCCATCACCTGCCTACTCAATAGTTCCCCACTTGGATGATTAAATAGGCAAAGCATGCATTGGCCCACAATTAAGAGGGCCAATCATTGAGAGTGGGAAGCATTCTAGCCTAAGAGACAATTCAAGACTTTGATTGAACAATCCTTCCCTTGATCTAGCATAGGGGTGTCAAACTCAAGGCCCGCGGGCTGGATCAGGCCCACAGGGTGCTTAGATCTGGCCCGTGGGGCCGCCCTGGAAACAGTGAAGAACCGGCCCGCGGTGCCTCCCTGAGCTCCATTTTCGCTGGCAGAGGGCTGCAGGAGGCTGTCACGGCTGAAAACAGAGCCTGACGAGTGATGTCAAGTTGGCCACACACACCCGGCCACGCACCCCCTGGCCCTCCAAGGTCAAACACAACCCTGATGCAGCCCTCAATAAAATCGAGTTTGTCACCTCAATGAAATCAAGTTTATAGACAGCAGGTCTACAATTATCCTGTTTCCCCCAAAATAAGACATCCCCTGATAATAAGCCCAATCAGGCTTTTGAGTGCATGGCAATAAGGACAAGCGCTTATTTCAGGGTTCAAAAAATATATAAGACAGGGTCTTATTTTCGGGGAAACACGGTATACAAACATGCATTCCTTTGAATGGATGATTAAGGGTGGTTTTGTATCTTTGAATACATTGGATTATCTGGGATATTTGGGAACATTTTAATCAGGGCTTTGCCTGGAATGTTTTTTCTTTACCCTGGTGGATGAGGTACCCTGGAAACTAGATTAATGAAGTGTGAGCCCAAACTCTCTTTATTCCCCAGCAGTCACAGGATGGGTTTCAATATCTTCAACAATAGTACCTTTCTGGAGAATGGCAGGTCTTGAAGGCAGCGCTTGTCGGTGTTTGGCACTTTTTTTGTTGTCTTGACCCACAGGATGTGTTGAAAGGGGGGTCCTGACGTACCACTGTTTGACATTTTGGTCACTGATCTATGGTGTTCTTCAGGGTTCTCCCAAGTGTTGTTTAGCATCAACGTAAAATTGCTGGGGGAGCTGACTCAATGGTTTGGAGTCTAATGCTCATTATAGCAATAGCTATAGCAATAGCAATAGCAATAGCACTTAGACTTATATACCGCTTTACAGTGCTTTACAGCCCTCTCTAAGCAGTTCACAGAGTCAGCCTATTGCCCCCAACAATCTGGGTCCTCATTTTACCCACCTCGGAAGGATGGAAGGCTGAGTCAACCTTGAGCCTTGGTGAGATTTTGAACTGCCGAACTGCAGCTAGCAGTCAGCTGAAGTAGCCTGCAGTACTGCACTCTAACCACTGCGCCACCTTATTATCCAGCTCTAAGGAAACAGTACTGCAATGTTGAAAACAGACAGGATAAGAACAAGCTAATATAATCGAATGAAATCATCTTTGGATGGAACTGCCTTCCTCCAGAATGTGCAGGTTCACATTTGGGATTGTCCCTTAACTGTGATCTGTCACTGGATTTTCAGTTGGAGGTGGTGTCAAGGATTGCATTAGCACAGCTAAGGCTTATTCCAAAATATTCTTCCTGAGCTGTCAGAATTCGTGATGGTTAGTCAATCTTTAGGAACGGCTCATCTTGGCTACTGCAATATACTCCTTATGGAGCTTTCCTTGAAAAATATTGAGAAATTACACTTGGTGAATATTCAGGAGCCAGGCTGTATGTCAGGGTTTTGCAGGAATGATCCAATACTGAAAGATCTCAGCTGAGCACTATTCACCACCACTTAAGGTGCTGACCATTGACCATTAAAGCTCTTAAGAGTATATGTATATATACATATTTGGTGCCCATTCCAAGATATAGATAGATAGGAGAGAGAGAGAGAGAGAGAGAGAGAGAGAGAGAGAGAGACAGAGAGACAGAGAGACAGAGAGACAGAGAGACAGAGAGACAGAGAGACAGAGAGAGAGTGTGTTTGGCTTAGGATTCAGGGCTGCCTCACCCACTATGAACCTGCTTGGTTATTTAGCACAATGTTTCTGGTCTAAATGCTGGCTGGGAAATTCTTGGAGTGGAGATTTGTACATCTTAAAGTTGCCATGATTGAGAAACACTGTTTTTGCTCAGCAGCTGAAGTCTCTTTAAAGATGTTGCACCTGCTAGAAATTCAACCATTGCATATGTAGAAAACAGTCTTTTTCTAGGCTGTAAAATACTCTCTCCAGGGAGGAGCATTTGACTTCTGGTCTCCCAGTATTTTAAGAAAGTGGCAAAAAAGCATCTCAGGAATGAAGGCAAATATACATGTCCCAGGATAATGTAGCAAGATCCAATCTGGGTCAGTCATCAGGACCAAAGTTTTAGTCTTCCAGGCTTTCGGACTTGTGGTAGAGCCCACCTTGGGGAACTTCTCTCTACCAGAATGTAAACATTTGGAGAGAGAGAGAAGTTCCCTGAGGATGGGCTCCAGCACGAGTCCAAAAGCTTGGAAGACTATACCTCTGGTCCCAGTGACCGACCCAGATTAAATTCTGCAAAAATGCATCTATTTAGCTTCTAACTGTTAATTTATTCCCGTGTTTTACCATTTTGTTTTAATTGCAAGCTGCCTTGAGTGTTTAAATAAGCATAAAAATTAGATTGTGATGATGATGATCAAATGGTAAGCTCAAATTAGAAAGGTCTACTAAACCCTTACTTCTTTTCTGAACAGACACAACTATTAAGAAGGAACCAAGATTCAGAAGCAATTAATGCAAATTGAGTCACTGAGCTCATTTTATTTATTTATTTATTTATGTGCCCATCACATCACAAGGTGACTCTGGGTGACTTACAATGTTAAATGTTACACTGAGTTTAGCCATGGCGGCCAGTTCACACATAATGCTAAAGCAAGGTTTGCAAATCATAATTGCTGAACTGCCTGACTGCATTAAGCCAAAACCAACAAAATATATTGTGGCTTAGGACCACGTATGAACCCAGTTACAGAGAAACTCTAAATCATTAAGATTTTTAATCATTAACATTTTTAGTTAAAAAAAAAGTGTTACTGTAAATTAGATATTCTTCTAGGGGAGGAAAACATTAAAAAGGAAGTAAAAAGGAAGATTCACGACTTCCATAATTTCTTACTGCATGTCCCCCTGACTCCCAACAATACCTTTCACCAAATTAATGTTCCTCAGATATGTTGTATGACAACTGTTACCACTCCAGACAGCAACATGGGAACTGTCATCCTGTCTATCTGGGCAGCAGCAAGTTATCAAAAGTTGGTTTAAGGGACAGTTTTTATTTATTTTATAACACTCTTAATTTGCAGATTAAAATGGTTCCCCTGTCATTGGAACTTCATCTTGAAATTATTTTCAGTTCAAAAATCCACTTTCAAGCAGATAAAATAGTTCTTGCAATGTCACCTGTCTTATGTGATTTCTCAGAGAAGGAGCTAAGCTAATGTAGCACAACTTATTGGTTCCTCTATCCAATTTTTCCCTTAGGCTATGATAAGAGCTCTTGAAAGCAGAATCCAGCTTAATCAGACTAAAACTCATCCACCCCTACTTGGAAAGTGAACTTCTTTCTTAACCACCATACAGCAGTTCACTAATATTTTGCTCTTTCCCTTTCTGTGCCAGGTAGAGGGGAGTACTGCAATGAAGAAAAAAAAAACCCAAGCCAATTCGGCCTCCCCAGGTTCCAAATAATGAATAAGGCTGCATTCAAACAGCTGGGTTGGCAGATTGGTGATGGGGTACATTGCCTTCCATCCTGAGGTTGCTGATTTGAATTTGGCCCCACTTTGGTGATGATGGAAAGTCATTACTTTATGACAGCTGTTTGATGGCCTGTTGCGGCTCCCAAGTCAGCTTCTTACTATCAGATATTCAACATTCAGATAGATACCATGGTCCTTGGCTGTCATTATAACTCTCACCTGCAATCTCAGAAGAGAAACGTGGGATGGGATATCACACAGCCATTTTCTTCTCCATCGGGAGTAAAAGATAGAAAGCCATAGGCCTTGTCTTCTAACTAGATGAATTGGTTGATCTGGTTTCTATGAGATCTTTTCTTCTATTCGGAGCTTGATATATTTTCCCAAAGTTCTGTCCATATCCATTTGGAAACTGTGATGGAATATGCAGGTGGAGACAGAATTGTGTGTGGGGGGGTGGAATCTCAGCAAGGGCACCCCAGCTGTCCATGAAGGAAGCAGCAGATTCCAGACAGAGGCCCGAAATAAGACTGTGCAGTCCTCAACTAGATAGGGGAGGGAGGAAGAAGTTCAAGGTAGACACACCCTAGAACAGGGGTCTGCAACCTGTGGCTCCGGAGCCGCATGTGGCTCTTTGGGCACTCTGCTGCAGCTCCTTGTCACCCTGTCGTGGCAGAGGGATGAAAGAGCCATCATCCTGTCACGGCAGTGGCATGGCCGGAGCCTTAGTGCGGGAGTGAAGCGCCCCTCTACATGCCTTTTTTGCGGCAACAGCATTCCACCTTCATTGTGGTACATTTGCTGTTGCTGCCAGCAAAGAGGGCTGGGAGAGAATGGCGGGGGCGGATCTTGCGAGGTGGGGGCCATCCCCCAAGCCTGGCCTTCCTCCTCCTTTGTCGGCAGGGCCAAGAGAAAGAAGGGGCAGTGTGGGGAAGCGCTCCCCTCCCCCACTGAGCACTGAGCACAACAGCCCAGCGGGGGGGGGGGAGATAGCCTGGCAGAAGCGGCCCCATTGGCGAGTTGGACGGCAGAGAGGCCTGGCCCGGTTCTCACAGTGGAACACTGTTTGCTGCCTTTGAAACGCACCACTTTCTGTTTCCTGTTCCTTCCCCGGGCAGCGATGGCTGGGGCCATGGGGGGGAGGAAGCAAAGGCATCAGGGCTGCTCCCCCCCAGCAAGCCAGGCCTGGAGGTGCACGGAGAGTTGCAGGTGAGCGCTGGAGGGTCAGAAGACGCGCTCCGATGTCGCCCAACACACGTTTCCAGCGCGCGCTTCTCTGTCCCAAAGTAGGATTGAGTGGGGAGAAGGGAGGAGAGGGAAGGGTAGGAGGGAAGGAGAAGCCCGGCTGGCTTTCCTTTGGCATGGGGCAGGGGGAAGACCCAATACCCCCTCCATGGCCTGCCCGCTGCTCTTGCAGCACCTTGCACAGCACAGTGAAAGCTAGCTCTCTCTCTGTGTCTCTCTTTCTCTCTCTCATCTTTTTCTCTTTTTCTCTCTGTCTCCCTCCCTCTCTCGGTGTGTGTGTGTGTGTGTGTGTGTGTCTCGCTCCCTGTCTCTGTGTCTCTTCTCACTCTCTCGGAAAGTCCTGCATGCTCTCAGGCTCTTCGCTACCCGTTTTACTTTCTTCCTTTTGGAAATCCGGGCTGGCTGAGGAATGAGCGCAATCCACGGCGGAGGCTTCCCTCCTCCTCCCTCTCCTCCTCTTGCGACCCCCTGGCTGGCTGTGGCGGGGCTGGGAGGGTGGGCACTAGAGGAGGAGGGGGAAGAGGAGGGAAGCCTCCATTGTGGGTTGCGCTCATTCCTCAGCCAGCCGGGATTTCCAAAAGGAAGAAAGAAAAACGGGGAGCGAAAAGCCCCAAGGAGAGCACGCAGGGCTTTCTGAGAGAGTGAGAAGAGCCACAGAGACAGGGAGAGAGAGAGAGAGAGAGATACACACACACACACACAGAGAGAGAGAGAGAGAGAGAGAGAGAGAGAGAGAGAGAGAGAGAGGG
>QLTV01004426.1:2800490-2816696 GCA_003457575.1 Thermophis baileyi | reverse complement strand
CAGGAAGATGTCTGCCTGGCTGGTTGAAAGTGCTGAAGAAGCTAGTCACAGTTCTCCTGGCCCAAGCCCTCGTCGCCACTGTTAGATAGTGGGTAGAGATGACAGGAGACAGACTTCCAAGCAGCTCTTTATTTCAGCTCTTGTATCAACAACCAGCAAAGAGCAGTCTGACAGCTTGCCCTTTTATAGGGAGCTGTCAGACAGACCAGCCAATAGCGTTTGAGCTTTTTCCCGCTCAAACGCTGGACCTGGTTGGAACCATGCAACATAGTTTAAACAGTTAGAACATAACATTAACCTAGGAGTCTGTTCATGTAGCTGAATTCTGGACCAATTGTAGCTTCTGAATACTCAAGGGTAGCCCCATGTAGAGCATGTAATTGTGGAATCTGGGAGTTGTAGTCTAAGCAAGTAGAGCAAAGTTTCTCAACCTTGGCAACTTGAAGATATGTGGCTTTCAATTCCACAATGGCTGGCTAGGGAATTCTGGGAGTTGAAGTCCACCCATCTTCAAGCTGTCAAGGTTCAATAAGACTGAAGTAGAAAATGATGGGGCAGATGTTACTGACTTTGTTTCATCAACCCTAGTTGAATTTGGCCAGTGCTGAAGGATGGTGGGAACTGTAGCTTATTTATATCTAGAAAGGCGCAGGTTTCCATCCTTATTTATAAAGTTTACTTTCATTCTTCAGCAGGGAAAAAAAACCCAGTGCAAAAGGGTTATGCTGAAATAAAGAGACATGCTCAATCATACTGTGTGTGTCAGTTTCCCACTTTCAGCAGAAACTGGTTATTTGTTGCAAGTTTGTTTATTATTTTTACAAATATCTCATGGCAGCCAGCAGACCTTCTTCCTCCTATTTTACCCACAATATTGGGCTAAGATGGTTGGGCTAGGAGAGAGCAACTGGCCTAAAATCACCCACTTGGCTTTCATGGCTAAGGCAGGATTTGAACTTAGAGTTTACGGCTTTCCAGCCTGGGGCTTTAACCATTAGACCCAACTGGCTCTATTTATACTATTTATACTATTTCAATGCTCTTTCAATACTAACCCTCTTCATTTCATCCTTCTAGTTGGTTGTGGTGGCTCATATGGTATTGTTGAAGGTCACTCCTTTGCTGTGATATCGCAGAGGTTCAAAAGTTAAACCTTTTGTGGCTTGTCAAAACCCATCCAGTACTATAACAAGGGCGAGCAGAGCATAGTGAAAAATCACCAGAAAAGTTGCTGACTGCCTCTAGAAAACACTATGTTTTCAGTAATCAAAACGGATTCCAGAGTTAGAGGATATTTGCGGCAATTAGACTTGTGGGTAAAGAGACTCTCAAAATTCTCTGCCATAATTGCAGGATCACCCTAGAAAAAGATTAAAAAAAAAATCTCAACAATTTATTTCATTGTTAGGTGCTAGCAATAATTTAATTTAATTAATTTAATTTAATTAATTGTATTTCTATGCCGCCCAACTCCCAAAGGACTCTGGGCGGCTTACAACAGGGTATAGAAAATACATTTAAAAACATCATAAAATATTTTAAAAAACCAGTTAACAATCACATACATACATATCATTCAAGGCCGGATCTCGCAAATTGCAAGATCAACGGCCCCAAGCTTGCCGGAAAAGCCAGGTCTTCAATGCTTTCCGGAAGGCCAATAGGGTGGGGGCAGTCCGGATCTCAGGGGGTAGCTGGTTCCAGAGAGCCGGGGCAGCCACAGAGAAGGCCCTTCCCCGCGGGCCCGCCAGCCAACACTGCTTAGCTGACGGGACCTGGAGGAGACCAACTCTGTGGGATCTTACCGGTCACTGGGAACTATGAGGTAGAAGGCGGTCTCGAAGATAACCTGGCCCTGAGCCATGTAGGGCTTTAAAAGAAGCAAGCCAGCTTGAAAATAAAAGAGTTGGAGATTATTTGCTTTCCCATATTCTTCCCACATTCTTCCTTCCTTCCTTCCTTCCTTCCTTCCTTCCTTCCTTCCTTCCTTCCTTCCTTCCTCCCTCCCTCCCTCCCTCCCTCCCTCCCTTCCTTCCTTCCTTCTCCGCAATTAGCAGAAATGGCAACTGTGCCAGCAGACTTTTCATTTCAGGCAAAGGAGAAAACGTGCCTGCCATATCAATGAAATGGATAATAATGAAAACTTTTCTCCGAAATGTTCCACTTTAACTGAGGGTTGAAAAATATCACAGTCCCCCCCCCCCCCAGAAACAGGCTTTCGGTAAAATCTTACTTTCACTTGAGTTGCACCCCATTGCTAAGGTCCAACATTTCTTTCTTACCATTCGTCAGTTGACAACTCCTTTTAAGATGAAAGTCTTCAAACCAACCTGCTGTTTTTCAGACCTCCAACTGCCACAGTTACTCTTTGCATGCAAGAGTTGCTTTTGACAGCTTGTCTCTGCTTCTTGTTTAGTTTAATGAATTTGAGGTCTTAGATTCATCCAGGACATTAATACAACATAAAGGCATAGAGAAGAGACAATGTCCTTCTGTTTAGATGTGCAGACTAGGAGACTATAGAAAAACGAAGCAACAGGTAACAGGATGCTTACTGGGAGCTATCTAGAGCTCAAAGAACATCAAAAGTTGAGCGGCCACTATTATTCATTTAACTTCTTTGTCTATTGTGCTGCATTTTTTAAACTAGCCATTGGCAACCTGACACTTTCCAGATGTGTCAGAAAATGATAACTGAATTGCAACCTGCACCCCCCTCCACCAATCTGCTGAGAACTATAATTCAATTTGTCTGAAAGTTGCCAGATCAAAGATTTGGGCTGGCGGTATCATTAGGCAAAGGGACACTGATGCTTCAGGCCACCAAAGTCAAGAAATGATGGCAAGATGTTGAAAGGTGAAGCTGTAGTTATATATGGCAACCTGGGGACAGAGACAAAAAAACTGCCCCTTGAAACTTGCAAGGTAAAGCAGACTATCAGATTCTCCCTCTGCGACATAGTTCTTTGGTGCCACCATTTTGGTAATTTACTATTATTAAACTACAGGCTGAACAGATGGCAGTTCAGGCCACCTTTCCTAAGAACGTACCAAGTGTAAATAGGAGTCTACCCTAAAAGTAAGTCCTCTTCCCACTGGATAAAACTCTAATTCTAATTTCCAAATCTGTATATTGATAAAAGAATGCCTTGGAGAAGAGCTGGAAAGGAGCAGCTCTCATTAATTATAATACAAAACATATGGCTTACTGGTAGAAATATAATCAGATTGTGGAGTCCTTGGTGGTCTCTCTGCTTGGTTGTTTGCTTATACTGTAGATGTTTCATTACCCAACCAGGTAACATCATCGGTGCAATATGATGTAACCTCATTGGGTAATGGAATGTTTGCAAGTAAACAACCTAGCTCAGAGACCACCAGGAACTCCACAATTCAACTATGTATTCAAATTCAAATATATTCTCTTCTATTAGAAACACATTAGACTAATAGCTAAATGTTTCAGAAACTTAACGTTTGACTAGGAAGTTCCCAGTGACAAGAAATTCAGTGTTTACCTTCTGCCAGTTTCTAAGGAAAGGTTTTCCGGGAAGGGTTAGAAATCGCTTCAAAGGAGAGAAATTTCTTTTGTAGGGGTTGTTGTAAAATAAAATCATGGGAAAATCATGAATCGTAGGAAAATCAACCTGGGATGGGGATGCAAGTGGATTCTGGTTGGGGCACACATGAAAATGTTTGTTCTTTAGAACAGTGTTTCTCAACCTTAGCATCTTTAAATTGTGTGGTGTTCAATTCCCAGAATTCCCCAGGCAGCATGCTGGCAGGGAAATTCTGGGAGTTGAAATCCACATATCTTGAGGTTGCCAAGATTGAGAAACATTGCTTTAGAGGAATAGTCCAGGGATCTGTAGCTGTCACAGTATACAATCTGGTCAGGCAATTTTTAATTTTAGCTTGTTGCCTAATGACTACATATGAATTAAAACTATCACCGGATATCTTTTGTACACAGTGAGAAGGCACCACCCTATCCTTTGAGTTAGACACTAAGTAATTTAAATCTGCTCTGGGGAAGGCAGTAATCTTAGTTGGATCATTCTGTGACACCATCCATATTGGTTATTCTATGTTGTCTCGCATTTATGTCTGAAAAACATCTTCCTATTCCCTACTGTCCACATGTACATTATTACTCAATTCATTAAAATGTCACCAGAAGGTAACCATAAGGATCCAGTAGAAACCATATTGTCATGTGAAGATGGCATGTGCATAATTTAAGGCTGTCACATGAGACAAGTGTGAGGATATGATGCATGTCACATGTTCCCTCCCCCTGCAGACACCCATGTGACATGCTTGCAGCTGCAGAAAAGTATCTGAAAAGTAGGATTAAGAGAGGATTCTAAGCCAAGATTGCAACAGGTTGGTCTAGAATTTTCCCAGCCCAATATGGAGCTCGGACTTATTTTTCCAAAGGCTCTGGGGGCCTTAGTTAAGTTTATTCTCTTAATAAGAGAATTCTCAGCTAAGAGCTCACAAATAAAGCAAGCAAAAATAGGCTTTGCAACAGGACTGAGAGGCTGGCCGCATTCACACAATGTGCTTAACCTATTAAAAATCTTACAGCTGCATTTGCAGGACATGTTAACTGAGCAGATAGCCTCATTTGCTAAGCAAGCAGTGTTCAGTACAGAGGTGGCTTCCTCACGGTTCGCACCAGTTCTATAGAACCGGTAGCAAACCGCTGGTGATGTCACGGAGCCAGTTCTGTCGGTGCCAGTCCGTGGACGCCGCCATCTTTTTTTTGGAATTTTTTTTTGGGGGGGGGGGGTTTTTTTTGGTGGAATTTTTTGCTTTTTTTTTCTTCTGCGCATGCGCAGAAGCCGAGTCGCCGGCACTGCGCATGTGCCACCATCTTGTTTTCAGCTTTTGGGGGGGGGGATTTTTTTGCGATTTTTCATCACTGCGCATGTGCGCACAAAGCACGCGCGTGCCCGCGTGGTGTGGCCATGCAGCGCGCAATGCGTGCGCAGCCACATGGCCAAGAGGAAGCGAACCAGCGGCGAGGTAAGTTAGAACCCACCCCTGGTTCAGTAGTTCACTTTCTTATCCTCTCATATTTTTCAGTGGGTAAAATATGTTTGCACAATATGCTAAGGTTGTCACAATATGCTAATAGTGTTTCATTTTGACTTCAGTTAATTTTTGTTGTTGTTGTTGCTGTTCCTTAGCATGCTAGATGAACCTCAGCAGCACGATTATGCTGTTTGATTCATTGGCTCGCTTCACACAGCCAGTTCATAACGTAGTAACTGCATTCAGAAAATGTTCAAAGCTTGATTAATGTGAAGCTTACTTTCGGTTTGGTTTGTGGTTTAATTTGCTAAGAACCCATCTTATTTGGTTATGATTCAATATATTGAGCCTATCCATAAAAATCAGTAGTGGGTTTCTCTTACCTTTGCTACCAGTTTAGGAACGGGAGCGCGCAGGCGCGCTTTGCGCACACACAACGCTTCTGCGCATGCGCAGAGCATTTTTGATGATGTCCAGGCGGGTGGGTGGAGCCTCCCGCTGCTGCCACTACTGGTTCGCCTGAACCAGTGCAAACCGGTTGCAACCCACCACTGATAAAAATGTATCCAGTCAATAACTGGGCTAAATATGTTGTGGAAATAGGGCCAATGAATACATATAGGAAGTGACTCCAGTAACCAATTAGGTCTATTGTGTGGTAATATAAGATTGCCTGTACAGAGTCCATAGGGTGGCCTTAACAAACAGGGAAGATATGTTACCAAGGGAAAATCAGATAATCATGGCTTGAGCCCAGACCAAGAAAAAGATTTACAACAATGCTTCAGACATTCCATTCCATTCACATGAATATAAAAGAGTGTGAATATAAAAGAGGAAGAGTATTCAGACTTGCAAGATTCTATTACTATAGCTATTGTAATAAAAGTAACTCTGAAGAGAGTGCAGAAAAGAGCAACAAAGAAGATTAGGGGCTGGAGGCTAAAACATACGAAGAATGGTTGCAGGAATTGGGTATATCTAGTCTAGTGAAAAGAAGGACTAGGGGGTGGCCTGATAGTAGTTTTCCAATATTTAGGGCCTGCCACAAAGAAGAGGGGGTCAACCTATTTTCCAAAGCATCAGAAGGCAAGACCAGAACAAATGGATGGAAACTAATCAATGAGAGAAGCAACCTAGAACTAAGGAGAAATTTCCTAACAGTGAGAACAGTCAACCAGTGGAATGGCTTGCCTTCAGAAGTTGTGGGTACTTTATTTCTGGAGGCGTTTAAGAAGAGACTGGACAGCCACTTGTCTAGAATTGCATAGGGTCTCCTGCCTGAGCAAGTTGGGCTAGAAGACCTCCAAAGTCCCTTTCAACTCTGTTATTTTGACTTCTGTTTATCACCAAGGCTGTAGAAAGACTGTCTTCATGTGACGTATTTAACCAGCTCATTTAGAGCCTTAGTGAATGCCTTAACAGAAAGCAATTGGACTTTCTGGTTTTTCTTTGAAGACGTTTCACTTCTCATCCAAGAAGCTTCTTCAGCTCTGTTCAGTTCTGAAGGAGCTTCTTGGATGAGAAGGAAACGTCTTCAAAGAAAAACCGGACAGTCCAGTTGCCTCTTGAAAAAGCACCTTTGGAACAACCATGACCTGGATGACTGAGAATCTCCATAGGCATTAACAGAACTTAATGTCTATCAAGTTGCATGATAGTGAGATGGGTGGCATATAAATTTAATAAATAAATAACACAAAATTTACTAAGCTTGACTAGTTCTAACCCTGGTTGGAGGTTTTTCTGCATGTTATGCAGGTCTAATTGTTTTATGGTTCGAAGTATTCTGCAAACCCAGGAAGCAGAACTATCAGCCTCTCTCTCTCTCTCTCTCTCTCTCTCTCTCTCTCTCTCTCTCTCTCTCTCTCTCTCTCTCTCTCTCTCTCTCTCTCTCTCTCTGACATGTGAGGTTTCTAAATTTGATATATAAATAAATATTAAATAAATAAAACAAACTAGATTAACTGGGTTGTGTGAATAATGGCCATAAGTCAAGGTGACAAGGCTAGAAGACAAATCAGGTGAATAAAACAAGCCATTTAAAAAAAAAAAATCTGGATTTTTATTTGCTGGCTCAGCTCTTTTATATTGCTGTTTGCTTTTTTAATTACATTTTATTGAATTTGGGGATTTTATACTTTAAGCACACAGAAACTACCATGGGGAGAAGCATATTATAAATGCTGTCAACAAATAAATAATACATCTGTCCTGCTTTTTGTTAAGTCAAATAGCCATCCTGGGGCCTATGCTGTTTTCATAACTTCAAGTAGCTGCAAACAATGTTTTGTTTTGTTTTCCCCCTCAAGGTGCTTTTTCCTTTCCTGTATCCATCTGTCTTGTTTATTTTCTGCTACACACATTGGGTCATGCATTTGCTGGCGAAGGGTACTGATAATATACATCCCATCATAATAAGATCACCCAGAAGAAAAGTTGGATGATAATGGTGCCAAGAGAGAGGTGGAAAGAGGCGGGAAAAACAGTGAAGTGAGATGAAAGAGACAAGATAACATTATCTTTGCCCAATGCTCTTCTGAGCACATTGAAGGTAAAAAAAAATGATCATCATCATCATCTTATTCTCACCTTCAGAGCTTTCTAGATTCTGTTGTGTTTGTTATTTTTAGTTAATAGTTCCCATCTCTCTCTGCCACGACAGGATAGGTTACACAATAATACCTACTGCTGGGATAAGGCATCTCAAACCAAAAACTGACAAATGATCTGAGTAATTTCCCTTCTGTGCTGCCAAGAAGATTTCTCCTAATAAGCAAGAAAGAGATAGCTAACATTTTGGCCAGGCAGTGGTTCTACAACTATGACATCAAAACAGGAGCTCTGTTTTTCTCCAGGTGCGATGAGATCTCAAAAACCACCAGAGTTTTAGATTGAGGTTGAATTGCCTGAACCTGCCTGTTCCCACTTGTACTCAGAATAATAGGTCTCCAAAACGTAGAATGAGTTCCCAAAAATTGTTTGACCCTAAGGTGAACAAAACACAACTGCTGTTTTGATGTCACACATGGCCTAGGCAATACAACATGCCGAGACAGTTTTCCCAAATCTGCTGAAAAGTATTAGCCCCCTTGATTTATTCATCAAAATAATAAAGGAGGGATATAAATAAATAAAATAAGCGTGCCAATTTTAACTTGAACTAGTGTTCAAGTGAACTCGAGTGAACTAGTGAACTCGACTAAACCTTCTTAGGAACAGACAAAATTTAATATCTGGAGATAAAGCAGAGTCACAGGGGCAATAATGCAAAATGGATCACAAGCATGGATAGGACTCAAATTTTATGAGATTTGGACTTTTTTAAAAAAACAAACAAGCTATACTAAGTCTATTCTTATTTATTTATCAAATTTACATTCTGTCACAATCATAAAAAGATTCTTGGTTCACAATGGCAAAGGAAAAACCCTGTAGCGATAGTCCTCGACTTACAACAGTTCATTCAGTGACCGTTCAAGATTACAATGGCACTGAAAAAAGTGACCTAGGACCATTTTTCACAATTAAAACCTTTGTAGCATCCCCATGATCATGTAATCAAAATTCAGAGGCTTGGCAACTGGTTCATACTTATGACCATTGCTATGCCCCAAGGGATCACCTTTTGCAGCCTTCTGACAAGCAAAGTCAGTGGGGGGAGCCAGATTCACTTAACAATTGTGTTACTAACTTAACAACTGTGGCAAGAAAGGTCATAAAATGGGGCAAAAGTCAATAAATGTTTCACTTAACAACAAAAAGTTTGGGCTCAATTGGGGTCGTAAGTCAAGGACTACCTATAATACAGATTTAAAAAATATATAAATACTCAAAATCCTACAGAAAACTCTATAGGGTTTGAATTAATGGGTGTTAAGGAGAGAACTAACCCATGTGCCACTCCATAGGCTAGCAACCATTTTAGCAATCTCTCTTCCCTCTACCTCCCCTAACTGACTG
Source organism: Thermophis baileyi (assembly GCA_003457575.1). NCBI lineage: Eukaryota > Metazoa > Chordata > Lepidosauria > Squamata > Dipsadidae > Thermophis > Thermophis baileyi. Next base: position 2,807,693 of record QLTV01004426.1, on the reverse strand, counting down.
CTGAGAAAAGAGCAAAATAGCTCTATAACAGTGTGTCCAATCCCCAACCCTTGTAGCTGATCTACAGGAATATCATGGTCAATAACACTGATGGTCACAGACTGGTTCAGACAGTAGGTATGCTATCCCCATCCAGGTCCCAACACGGGTCATTGCCAAATGATCATTACAATCCCAATCCCAGGTTTGAAACCTGAACAATAATTTTCCCTGCCATATTATTTCTGAATATGCTTGTTCAAACCCCCACAGATTTTACGTGCATTTAATTTTAGTATGGTTATTTTTAAACAGGGTATTATGCACTGTTATGTATTTTATCTTGAACAATGGATCTTTATGTATATTCTTGAATATTAATGAGCAAAAAACAGGATTGCAAAAATATTATTTTGCACAAACAAAGGAAATTCCGCATCAAGATATTATATGAGAGAGCTAGTTTGGCCCAGTGGTTAAGGTGCTGGCCTAGGAACCAGGGGATGTGAGTTCTAGTTCCACCTTAGGAATGAAAGCTAGTGGGGCGACTTTGGGCCAGTCATCCTCTCTCAGCTGAACCCACCTCACAGGGTTGTTGTTATGTAGAAAATAGGAGGAGGAAGGAGTATCAAGTATACTCACCACCATGATTTATTTATAAACATAAAGGTGGAATAAAACTTAAATAAAGCATGCCCATTTGTTGCAGACCAGTTAGGTTCTTGAGTTTTCCTGCTGCCCATTAAGATCATTTCCTAATGCCTAAGAAAAAAAGTTTTCAAAGAATACCCCTGTTTAAAGGACATAAGAAGGGGCATTACATACTGGGTGAATTCCACAAGGCAACACAATAAAAGAAAAAAGAATCAACGGGACTGTTTCTTAATCTTTTCGGGACAAAGAGGCACTGGTTGTTGCAAAGAACTTTGTGTGTTTATAGAAAGTGTTGTCACAAGCAAGACAGCTCTGCTGGTTGCAACCGCTCCTCCGCTCATGAGCTGCTGGGAGATATCAGTAGAACTCCAGCTTGATTTTCAACTGCCCTGTGCCAAAAATATTCCAAGCGCAGAGCAGAGCTTCAATTAAGAGGGCTTGGAATAAAGTGAGGAAATTCAGCAAACGAATGCAAAAAGAGTTGATTTGTATTCACAAGGCTGATTTGGATTAAATCACCTATAATTCTTTTCCCAAGAAAAACTTCACGGGCTTGCCCAGGCAGTCTTCAAGAATCAGATACGATTGACTGGAAGATAAATAATAATAATTCTTTGCCTCAAATTCATCTCTCCTTTTTTTAAAAAAAGTGCATTTCCTTCCTACATCTTATTCTCAGTTCCTCCAAATCCATGCCCTCCCCCCCCAGTTCAATTTTTTCTTCAAATTTGGCCCTCAGTAAATGTTAGAGATAGACTGCCTCTCAATGTGGAGGCTTAGAGCACTATTATGGTTGATAAACACTAGACCAGGGGTCTCCAACCTTGTCAACTTTAAGCCTGGAGGACTTCAATTCCCAGCTTTGTTGGCTGGGGAATTCTGGGAGTTGAAGTCCACCAGGCTTAAAGTTGACAAGGTTGGAGACCCCTGCACTGACTAGACAACCCGTGACCCATTGGGTTATATTTTCAGAGATATTTCCTTATTAGATTCTTCACTGCCTTCAAAAATGGTAGAATTTCTAATGTCTTCACTGAAAAAGTTGGGATACATTCAAAGATGTACTTGCTTTGAAAATAGTCCATGTTGACGTTGAACCATATAGCCCATTCAAACATCACCGTGGGAAACGGTTTATAACATTTTCTATTATGTCACAAATAGTGTTATGATAATTTCATGTCATAAAATGTTTTATAAAATGTCAGTTTCATGGGAGTCATGAATATCAGGTTTTGGACACATTCTGTAAGTTAGCCCATTTCAGGTAACTTGGTTCAAAAATGGTCACCCTACAATGCACCATTTTGTCTAGTTAAAGGTTACAAGAATGAGTGTATAAGTAGTACAGGTACTCCTCCCCTTACAACCACAATTGAGCCCAACTGTTGTTGAGTGAGACATTTGTTAAGTGAACTTTGCTCCATTTTATGACTTTTCTTGCCACTGTTGTTAAATGAATCACTGCAGCTGTTAAATTAGTAGCAAGGCTGTTAAGTGAATCTGGCTTCCCTGTTGACTTTGCTTGTCAGAAGGTCACAAAAAGGGATCACATGACCCGAGGACATTGCAACCATCATAAATATGAGTCAGTTGCCAAGCATCAGAGTTTTTATCATGTGTGGATGCTGCAATGGTCATAAGTGTGAAAAATGGTCATAAGTCACTTTGTTTCAATGCCATTGTAACTTTGAACGGTCACTAAATGAACTGTTGTAAGTTTAGGACTGACTGTATATAGATTTAGCAACACTAAATGAGTTTAGGACTGACTGTATATAGATTTAGCCTTCGATTTATCTGAAGGTAGACCTTCTTTGATGATTTATTTGTTGAGCGACCAAAGTTACAACAGTGCTGAAAAAGAACTTTAATGACCAATCCTTTACAGTCACTGCAGTGTTCCTGAAGTCATGTGACCACCATTTGTCTGCTGTACAGTCGGCTTCCAACAAGCAGAATCAATGGAGAAGCTAGCAGTAAAATTTGTGATGTTTGTGATGTCTCGCTTAATGATCAAATGGGAAGCGATATTGTTAGTCCATCATGATCATATGTTTCACTTAGTAACCCCATCACCTAGTAAAAGAGTTGCCAATTCCAGTTGTGGTCTCTAAGCCAGACTTCCTGTATTGCTTGTTTCTCATTACAAACAGCAACAGATTCCACAGGTTAACTGTGCATCCTGAGAAGAAATGTTGCCTTTTGTCTCTCTCTCAACCTGTTTTCGAGAGACATGGGGCAGGGTTCACACATTAAGCTACAGTATCATATGCTTTGTTTGGTTTTGGCTCTACACATTGTTCAAATCCAACTATTGTGGTTTGCAAGCCATGCTTATAGACTGAATCCCACCAACTGTAGTAGAGTTATTTATGGGTTAATGAGATGTGTAACTTGGTCACGCATAAGCACCCTACCGCAGTTTCTTTGTTCCAAATGCCCCCATTTCCTTGTCTTCTGTTTGGTCTTTTGTGATTGGTGGATTAACACCCAGTCCAGGCTGCAAGCATCATTGACTTCACAATAGTGCCACTGGATAAGTCCTGCCAAAGACCCTTGGGGCCAGAGAAAACTGCATCTGCTTTCACTGGCATCTCCTGCACTGGATCAAGCAGACAGCTAGCTAAGATGTTGGTAAGAGTCCAAGGCAGACCCACAATGCCCTCAAAAATTTATTTTCCCCGCTTTCTCAGAGCTTTTACTATGGTCCCACCAACCCTTAATCCAGAGGTGTGATGGAGAGCAATTTTATATTGTTTTGAATGACAGGTCCAATCTATTCATTCAACTTGCCTCTTTAAACTGGTCAGGTTATTCAGGAAAGGAGCTGCGGTGGTTCTAATTTTCAAAAAGGGGAATAAGGTGGATTCAGGAAATTATAGGCTAATCAGCTTGATATCAATAGCTAGGAAAATCCTGGAAAAGATAATCAAGCAGTAGATTTGTGAGCATCTAGAAATGAGCAAGGAGATTACTAGAAGCCAACATGGGTTTGTTAAGAACAGATCATGCCAGACAAAGCTTATTACCTTCTTTGATTAAGTTGTTAAATTAGTGGATCATGGAATGCTATGAATTTAGTATACTTGGACTTTAAGTAAGGCATTTGACAAAGTAGACCACAGTCTACATCTTGGTAAGATAGAGCAATGTAGCATAGACAGTACCACCACCAGATGGATTCGCACTTGGCTGACCAACCGCAGTCAGTATCTAGTCCTCAATTGAACTATATCTATGTGGAGGGAGGTATGCAGCAGGGTACCTCAAGGTTCTGAATTGGGACCAGTATTCTTCAACATCTTCATAAATGATCTAGATGATATAGAAGGGGAAATTTGCAGATAATACCAAGCTGGGGGAAATTGCTAACACACTGGAAGATAAACTCAAGATTCAGAAGGATCTTGACAGACTTCAGCGTTGGGCCATAGCCGACAAGATGCAGTTCAGAGATGAGAAAACTAAAGTCTTGCACTTAGGTAGGAAAAACCAAATGTGCAGGTACAGAACAGGCAATACTCAGCTCAGAAGTAGTAATTGTGAGAGGAATGTAAGTGTCCGGATGGACCACCACTTAACTATGAACCAGCAACGTGCTGCAGCTGCCAAAAAGGCATCAAGATCATGAGAAGTTGATAATACCACTTTATATTGTGCCAGTGAGGTCACACTTGGAATATTGCATCCAGTTCTGGTCACCAAGATACAAAAAAGATGCTAAGGTCCTAGAAAGAGTGCAGAGAAGAGCAACAATGATGATAAAGAGTCTGGAGGCTAAATCATATGATGAATGGTTAAGGGAACTAGGTATGTTTAGACTCTAGCCTAACAAAGAGAAGGTTTAAGGATGACATGATAGCTATCTTCCGATATTTGAGGGCTGTCAAGAGAGGGAGTTGATTTATTCTTCAAAACACCTGAGAGTAGGATAAGAAGTAATAGATGGAAGCTTGTCAAAGAGAGATCCAACCTGGAACTAAGAAGAAATTTTCCTATTAGTGAGAACAATTAATCAATAGAACAGCTGGCTTCCCAAACTTGTGGGTGCTCCATCACTGGAGGTTTTCAAGAAAAGATTGGACAACCATTTGTCTGGGTTGTATAAGGTCCTCTGCCTTAGGCAGGGAATTGGACTAGAAGACCTCCAAGGTCCATTCTAGCCCTGTGGTTCTATTCTATTCCACATGCTGAAGTGAATGTGCCTTGTATCTGTTAAGTGAGCCAAAATCCATGCTGGCTGAGAGTGATGGAATTCATAATGCAGCACAACAGGTGGGGGGTAAACTAATTTTGTGTAATGCCTGCCTCCTCCTCCACCAATAATTGTATGCATTACATTGACGTGTTCTTATTACATGTTGTGTCCCAGCCTAAAAATACAAAGTTGAAGTATAAAAATATTTTAAAAACACATTTAGTTCTTAAGATTGCAAAAAACAGAATTGGAAATATTGGGAAATTTTATGTGGTCCATATTTTCAAGAAAAGAATTCTAACCTATGCTTTCTAGATCAGGGGTAAGCAATTAATTTTCCCAAGGGGCCACATGAGAAACTGGGACAATTGTGAAGGTCCAAATCAATAGGCTGAACTTAATTCTGCCACCGGTGCCCACAAGTTGAGGGAGGAGGCAGTGCAGAGTCTCGCCTCGCCTCGCCTCACCTCGCCTCAGCCCAGCCACTATTCTTCTGCCATAGGTGCAGAAAGCATTTTCTCTCACCATCCAACCAAAGGAACGCACACAGCTTCTTTTCCTGCCACCTGCGGTGCACTTATGTACATTTTATTTTCTAACTTCCAATTGACCTCACATGGACTGGACATGGCCAGACATGGCCTGGAGGACCATAAGATGCTCAGGTCTATTCTAGACTAACATGCTACCAGAACACAGTTTCTCTTTGAGGTAGACCATGGTTTAGAAATGGTGTACAGGGACATGACGATTCAACCCAACCCTACAACCTGCTTCCAATAATATTCAATCAGATATTTTCCAGAAAACTCCTATTTAGCTTTTTTGTCTCCAGCAACTACTAGTAATATCCTGTCTCTCATGAGGCTTCAGTTTGGCTATTGTGGATTCAAATGTCAATTGATGAAAACTTTGTTCCATAAATAGCTATGATTTTTGAGGACCACCTCATCTATGTCAAATTTGGGGGACCAAGCAATTTTAGGAATGTGCAGCCATGTGGTGTTTTGTCCTACCTCTGTGATTACATCCTAGCTAGACAGCTTCAGACTTTGGCATTCTGAAGACTGACTCTGAAAGGGGATTATCTACACGTTGAGTTTTCTGTCTTGGTAAACCTAGTGTGATTAGGATCCATGACTGCAAGGAAGATTCAATTGTACGGTGCTGCCATCAAAATTCTTGCACCAGTCTTCTTGTTCAACATGAGAAGGGCTCATGTTATGGCTGGGTGAGAGGTGAGGAAGTAAAAAATGGGTCTTGAATGCAGGATACAATTCCTCCTGCCATGAAGACTTTGCAACGGTCTAACTTGGAACTATCATGCAAGTGTGTTATTTAGCTGATGTTCTCAAGGGCTGGATCTATCAAAGTCCAATCCTTGGAAACCAGTTGTTAAATTCTTCTTCCAAGGAAGAGACATATTTTTACCAGGCTCACAATCTCCAAAGGCAGACCTGAGCTATATACCTTCCCTATACCTCTGTCAACTGCATCCTGTATCCATAGAATGATGGCTTCCATTGGTGTCTATGTTGCTGCAGCTTGAAAACAAAGCTAGTACAGTTCCTTACTAGGCAAGATTATTAGACTGGCCAATCTGGAGAAGAAAGAAAAACCAAGGTTATTTAAATGCACATTTCTGCAATCATCTATTCTTTAATTGTACGTTTGTTAATGGAAATATTATTTGCAAGTAATTTTTTTTCTTATTTAGTGCATTGATGTTCATAATAGTTTTTGAATATTTACATTTTTATATGTATTCTGTAATACTTCCTCTGATAGGACTTTTAAAAAGTAGGATAGAAAGAATATTGATGCTTTTGAACTTTGATGTTGGAGAAGAGTCCTGAGAATACAATGGACAGCCCAAGAAAAAGAAAGGATTATCCAACAAATCAATCCAGAGTTCTTACTTAAAGCACAAATGATCAGGCTCAAATTATCCTACTTTGGACAAAGTATAGGAAGACCTAATATTCTGGAGATATCTGTAATGCTGGGAAAGGTGGAAGGAAAGAGAAGAAGAAGCAGACTTAAATTATATCAGCAACAAATGTACCATTGGAAGACTTGAAGGATTGGGTGATGGACAGACCTTCTTGGAGAATAGATAGATAGATAGATAGATAGATAGATAGATAGATAGATAGATAGATAGATAGATAGATAGATAGATAGATAGATAGATAGATAGATAGATAGATAGATAGATGTAGATAGATAGATAGATAGGTAGGGAGAGAGAGAGATGATAGATAGATATATGAATAGATAGATAGATAGATAGATAGATGGACAGATAGAAGATAGACAGACAGAGCGATAGATGATAGATAGAAGGAGGATAGATACATAGAGAGAAT
>QLTV01004426.1:2767319-2790907 GCA_003457575.1 Thermophis baileyi | reverse complement strand
CGGTGACCGGGTGGGCGGGGCAAGGGAGCGAGCGGTGACTGGGGGATCGGTTCAGGGGCATGGCCAACCAGAGGTCACTAGCAGTTTGGCGACCCAGGCCAAATTTCCCCTAACGGTTCTATATAGAACCGGTCTGAACCAGTAGGAACCCACCTCTGGTCTTTTCGTGATAGAATAGAATAGAATAACAGAGTTGGAAGGGACCTTAGAGGTTTTCTAGTCCACCCCCCTGCTTAGGCAGGAAACCCTATACCATTTCAGACAAATGGTTATCCAATCTCTTCTTAAAAACTTCCTGTGTTGGAGCGTTTACAACTTCTGGAGGCAAGTTGTTCCATTGATTAATTGTTCTAATAACTGTCAGGAAATTTCTCCTTAATTCTAAGCTTCTCTCCTTGATTAGTTTCCACCCATTGCTTCTTGTCCTACCAAAGTCAGTTAATTTGAACCTGGTGGTTTATGTCCTGAATGAGAACTCTGGGTCAATTGTGAACGTATGTATTTTTACATATCTATATATATGCAAATATTGTATGCCAAGTATATATTTTTAAATAAAGTATATCCTAAAATATATATTTCATTCAATTTAGCTACTTGCATTTGTTGAATCAAGAACTGTTTCCTAAAAGCCCTCAAGAATAACTGGATGCCTTTGTATATCAGAAAAAATGGACCAAACAAAACCCAGATGCTTTTATAAAGAACAATACTGTGAGGTAGGCAAGGCTGACAATGAGCATTCAACCTCACTCAGTAAAGTAATACAGAAAGCCAGAATTACAGAATGTAAATTACTGAGGTCTATACTGTAACGGGAGAAAAAAAGCTAAGGGTGTACTACAGATAATTTATAGAACTACACACAATTAATTTATAGAACTAATTTATAGAATTTATAGGCCAGAAATAGGAGACGGCACAAATTCATGAAGGAAGGCAAAGAAAAAATAAAAAAATCAGTAGCTCTGGACTATTGATTTTGGGATGAAACATCAGCCATCAATATCATATACAAGGGGAAAAAATGAAGGAAGGACTTTACCACTTTTGTATTCTAAAAACCAATTGTGCAAATGTTGGTATCAAAATAAATATCCATAAAGAATGTTCCCCAGAACATGCTGAATAATTCTTTAGTAGTTCAATTTTTAAACAGCAATCTTATCATTTCTGCCTTGTAGCAGGCTTGCTTTTTAACAACAGCAACAATGACACCTTAATTCAACAGCTTCTGTAACTCTGCATTTAGAATAATCAAAGCCTTTATCTGGCTAATCCCTCCTGAATCTGAGCAATTTTGTGTTCCTGCAACAGGAAATGTAGTCTGCACCTAATTTTGCAAGCTAAAAAAAAATGCACACAGCCTTTGCATCTTTTTTTTTTTTAAGTTAGAGAATTTCAATTATTTATGTCACTTCTGTGTCATCTCGTCCCCAGGAAATCTGGCTGGCAGATCATTTTTCACTCCATGCACATAGTAACAACCTGTGAGATGGGCTAGGCTGCCAAGTAGTGTCTGGCCTAAGGTCGCCCTTTATTTCTGAGTAGGAATTTGAACCCTGCCCCCTCCCTCTTCTCCCCCTCCAGATCTTGCCTGACATGTCATCTCCTGCATGATAACTAGGCCAATCCATCCTCCAATCCCCAAAGCATCAAAAGAGGACAGGGATTAGCATCTTTGCACTTCTTCCAAAACTCAGCAAGTGAAACCTGAAATCTTCTGCTCAGTTATTGAGATAAACGTTGGGGGGGGGGGCAGCAGCAGAGGAATTAAAAAAGAATTTGCATGACAGCTTCTATCACAATGGTAGCCGCCATCTTGATTTTTCAACCTACTTTGTAAGCACGCCTGTGTAACTCGCATAAGTTGGTCCTCCTGGTTCAGACCCAAGTTTTCTTCCTATTTCTTCCCAATTTCGTAGTTATACCCCTAGACCAGGGGCATCAAACTCAAGGCCCAGGGGCCGGATCCCACCCACAAGGTGCTTAGATGTGGCCCACGGGGCCGCCCTGGAAACAGCGAAGGACTGGCCCGCAGTGCCTCTGCCAGTGAAAACGAAGCTAGGGAGGGTTGCGTGCGGCCCTCCCAAGCTCCATTTTCACTGGCAGAGGATTGCAGGAGGCCGTCGCAGCCAAAAACGGAACTTGGGAGCCTGTTTTTGCTGGCAGAGTGCTCGGGCCACCACAGGCGTTCCCGATGAGTGATGTTGAGCTGGCCATGCCCAACCTGGCCACGCCCCCCTGCCCCCCCCCAAGGTCAAACACAACCCTGATATGGCCCTCAATGAAATCAAGTTTGACATCCCTGCCCTAGACGTTGCCATTGAATCAGTGGGCTGCTGTCAATCAATCAGGGATCACACAATCTCATAAACCAGGGATCTCCAACCCACAGGCCGTGGCCCACCTCCTGGCCTTGAGCTGTTCAGAACCAGACCATGGAAATGCACATGCATGAAGGTGAGCGTGCACACGCATGCATCCCCACTTTAGTGAAGAGCAGGCATACTTGTATGCATGCTCCATTTGTGCGAGCGGCGAGCGTGCATGCTGCCGCTTGCAAAAATAGAGCTGTGCGCACATTTGCCCATGGCTCATACAGAACCATCCCCTCTCCCCACCCCTGTCGGTCCGCAAAACCAAAAAGGTTGGGGAAGTCTGCCATAAACAACTGGATTTGGTTTCATAAATATATCATGTGAAATAGAAAGAAAGGGCTAAGCAGACGTCTTCAAACTTGGCAACTTGGCAGCTATGCTGGCTGGAGAATTCTGGGAGTTGAAGTCCACAAGTCTTAAAGTTGCCAAGTTTGAAGACCTCTGGGCTAAGAGGATGGAGGTATTTTTCCATTCATCACAATTCTGATTTTCTCCAGCAGCTTTGTGATCATGTTTTGGCAAGCCAGGGTAACTTTTAGGACCACCATCCTCTGTTTCTTAACTGCCATCTCGTTGCAGGGGAAAACAGCAGCAATGCCGATGTCCATCCCGCAAAGACAACGGCAGGAAGTCTTCTACTGCTCACCTGGCTACCAGTCTGAGTACACACTCTTCCATACTACCCGAATCATCAAGTATGTCTTTTTGGATGGAAGTCAGAATGTTGTCCCATTGTCTCAGGCCTCATCTGGCTTCGAGTCTCAACTTGGCTATCTGGAGTCTAGCAAGGGCTATTACTATCCACTTGTCATTCCGGACCACAGCCTGGCCAACTCCTTTTGGCCACCGGATCTTGGGCGTCTTCCCATTTTCGTCACTCTCTCCAAGGGCCAGGAGAAGTCAAATGCTGGCTGGGGGCGGCCCCTTTTTTCTCGGGATCGGTTGCCTGTGTTCCGGCAGTTGTGTGGAGAAGGGGTGCTGTTAACATCCCATAACCATGAGAATAAAGCGGGTCTGAAACCAAGCAAAGATGAATGGGAAAAAATTGAGGATGCAAAAGCACAGGAACAAGGAGGAAATATAGACGGAGAGGAAGAGGAAGAAGAAAAGGAAGAGGAAGAGGAAGAAGAGGAGGAGGAGGAGGAGGGGGAAGAGGAAGAAGAGGAGGAGGAAAAGGAAGATAAAAGCTGCATGCCCCAGAACAACTGCCCAGGAAAGGGGAGCTAAGCTCTAAGGGGCTTTTTTTTCCGAATTCACAATAAAATCTGTGGTGCCAAATTGCTTTCCCCTCCTCTATAATTTTTGAATCTGTGCATCCCTGCAGGATGTTGATTTCTGCATTAGAGGAAAGCTGGAGAGCAGGTTCAGGCACTTTCTCAGTTCCGTCCAATTGTATGATTCTCTAAGATTTACATTTCTAAAACTACAGTCACGTTATCATCCACCCTTATTCACACGTGATGCTTATATAGACTGTATAGAAAAACAGGGGTATCAGTAAATTCTTTCACCCACAGTCATGGCAGGCAGTGAGAAGAATTGGATTGCTTAAGTGAGAAAAATAAAACTATGCATGGGCTCTCAAATGTGGAGAAGTAGTAATGAGAAAAGACTCGGAGATTAGAATAATTAGATGAATTATAATAATTTGATTAGAATAATCAAAGACACAAACGCATACATCAAACCTTGGACCAGACTGGCAGGCTACTTACTTAAAACTCTAGAAAAGAATGAGAGGACAGGAACTGAATGCAAAATTTGAAGCATGGAGAGAGAATAGCCATTCAAATGCCTAAATGCAAATCCATAAATTGGAGTCAAAGCACAGCAATTAATTCCCACATTACCAGAGGCAATGGGGCTCACTTACTTGAGCCGGGTTGACCTGCTTAAAAGGAGGTTAGAGATAAAGGGAAGAAATAGACACAGGAGGAGCAAAAAGGAAACTGGGGGTGCAAATGTTATCCGCTGCAATGCTGGTGGGCAGGAAGCAGGCAGAGACAACTTCCTATGTTACAGAAGGAATCAGGTCCTCTGGTCTGGTCTGTGGAGCTGACATAGCAATAGCAATAACATTTAGACTTATATACCGCTTCCTAGTGCTTTACAGCACACTCTAAGCAGTTTACAGAGTGAGCATATTGCCCCCAACAATCTGGCTTCTCATTTTATCAACTTCGGAAGGATGGAAGGCTGAGTCAACCTTGAGCTGCTTAGAATTGAACTCCTTGGCTGTGAACAGAGTCAGCTTGCAGTACTACATTCTAACCACTACGCCACCATGTTGGATCCCTTTAGTGCAGCAGTTCTCAACCTGTGGGTCGCGACCCCTTTGGGGGTCGAACGACCCTTTCACAGGGGGTCGCCTAAGCGCGCGCTAGCCCGCCATCTTGGTGACTGGCAACGCGCACACGTGAGGAGGGGCAGGGACGGGGGTCACGGCGGCGGGGCGGGGGTCACGGCATTAGGAAGATTGAGAACCACTGCTGTAGTGAATCCATAATGGAGAATTATACATTATACAATTATGCATTGATGAGAGCCAGTTTGACGTAATGGTTAAAGATGCTGGATGAGGAGCAGGGAAATCTAAGTCAGGCATGACTTTTGGATGACTTGGACCAGACCCTCTTTCTCAGGCTTTAGAAGAAGGTACTGGCAAATCATTTCTGAGAAGTTGCCAAAAAAAACCAAACCCCTGAGCAGACTTGTCCATGTACTCACCAAGAGTCAAAACTGACTTGAAGGACCATAGCAGTAGAGTGAGAGTTACTGAATCTCTTCTTAACAATGAGAAGAAACCATTCATTCAAGTACTGGGTGTATTTAAGTGCAGACAAAAAAATAATCTAGAATGCTCCTGTACTCAACAGAGGGTTAGGCGTAAGGCTCCTTCCAACTGCATAAATAATTGTCCTGCTTAAATATCTTAGCTTGTGGAAACTGTTTTTATGTTGGTTGTTTTGCTTCAGAACAAAAGGAAGAAAATCCTGTGGACATTAATTGGTTTATCATAACTAGTGGGGAGATGCATGAAAACCAAGGGTTTTTTTGGTACCATCCATATTCAGTTGCTGCATTTTTTTTCCATGTCAAAGCCTTCCTGTAACTAATTTTGAGGGAAAGGAAATATGGAGTATAAAAATATAGAGATGAAAGCTTCTTATCTATCAATTAGATGCTCAGGTCAATAAGAGATAATGGAGCTATCAGAATTCTGGCATGGGGGTAGAGACAGGTGGGTGATCTACAGTGAAACCATACTAAGTTCTGGACAAGTTCCATGTACATGGTTGGAAAAATTAAGTAGTTCTTGTTTTAAAAAAAGTTTACCCCAAAAAGTTTGAAAGACTGGATTAGCCTCTTATTCATCGAAGCATGATATTGTAAAAAAAAAAAAGGAAGTTATGACAAACCATGGAATTGCTTTGCATTTTTCTTGTCCCATGACATTTGCCCAATAATGTCACTCTTCTTCCATACCTTTTGCTCCTAAGACCCTGGAAGTTTCTTGCAGTAGTTAGAGCCTACACTTGCTTGTTCTGCATATCCTGATTATTGTTATGTATTATTGTTGTTATTTTATTCAGCATTCTTGCCATGGTGGCTCTGGATGCAGACCAAACTTTGCAAACAATAATATAAATCATAATACCAAACAAACCACACACACAAGGAAAACAAAAGATATGGCAACTAAGGGTAAGTCCTCCAGAACAATAGCAAATCACCTAGGTTTCGCTATGTCCTGGACCTTGGTAACTGAGCAAACAGGCAAGGAACAACACCCATCATTTTCTGAATGATGAACCTTTCTCCAAACCTTCCATTTATTCTCACACATAATCTATTTCCAAAGTATATTCTTCTTGCTACATTCAGCAAACAACCCTGAACTCCAAACAAATCCATCTCTTTAGACTAATTTGCAATCACTGTTTGCAATCAACTATTGTTCCAAGAATGTTTTCACAACTCGTGTTACCAAGCTCTGTTTCTCCATTCTAGATTAGTATATTTGATTGTTTCCTTCATGAAGAACTTTGCATTTATCTTTGTTCATTTTCATTGTGTTACTTTCAGTCCATTTTTCTGACCTATCATGATTGTTTTCAATTTCCTTTTGGTCTTCTGGAGTATTTGCCATCCCATCCAATTCTGTGTCATTTGCATATTTGATAAGCATTTCTTCTATCTCACCCAAAACAGAAATGTGAATACTGGAAAGTATTGTTCTGAACCATTGGGTATCTCAGTTGATACCTTATTCCACTTTGATAAAAAAATTATTGATGATTTCCTTTAATATAGTTTTTAAGTCAGATGTGAACCTATTCACAGGCTATCCATGATATATTTAACAATTTTGTTAATCAGAATGTCATGAGGTACTCTGTCAAGTGCTTTGTTAAAATTAAGATATGTCTATAGCGGTCTGAAAATTCATTAAGAAAATTGCTAGATAAAAAAATAAGATAAGGTTAGCCTGACAAGACATGCTCTTGACATATTCACACTGATGTCTAGTAATTATCACAAACATGAGCCACTGAAGGAGAACTAGATTGGATATGACTGTTCGACTCGTAGTGAAAAGAGCATTCCACTTTATACTATGAAAAATATATCATAGCTTTTGGCAGAAGTAGTATAAATGTCTAACCTAACTCCCAGTCCTGGGACCCTGGAGTGAGGGACACTCAAGAGAAAGTCAGAGGAACTCCAATATTTATGGCACGTGTTGCAGGGATGGGTTCTGGATAATTTTGCTGCCCGTTCATTCAGGGTCGCGCTGTGCCCCCGCAGCAATCAAAAAATAGTTCTGCGCATGCGCAGAAGCAAAATCCAAGATGACGGTGCCCACGGAGATGGCGAAAGAACCGGTTCTGTGACATCATCACCGGTTTACTAACGGTTCTAAAGAACCGGTTAGAACCGGTAGGAACTCACCTCTGATGTGTTGATACCATTAGGATACTACAAATGTGAAAATTTAGTGTCAATCGAATAGCTTATCAAAGCATTCCAGTGGAAGTAGCACTGGGTGGTTACATAATCACTTTATCTTTCTGTTATCTATCTGTTTCAATGTTATTGCCAATGAACATAATGGCAGGAGTGGGTTTGCTTGGGGCTCTTTCCTGCAGTCTGCTGGCAGGAAGCCCAGTGGCTCACTAAGTTATTTCTGATAAAGTAAACTGTTATTTCTATCTCCAAAATGCTTTGGTTTTGCTTTAATGAGTGTTTTCCTCACAATAAACCCAACTGAAGTCTATCTCACGATAGACATTTGAGTGGGCAAGATTTATTTATTTATTTATTTATTTATTTATTTATTTATTTATCTTATGGCATATTATACATGGACTAGCAATATAAATTAACATTTCAACTAGATTAATAGAACCCAATACAATATAAAAGTGAAAAAGATCTATGTTCAAAGATCAATGTCTAGGCCAACTAACCATGAAGCTCAGCATTGTTTTTATTTAAAAAAAATCAGATACTGGAACAGTACATGCCCTCAGCTTACAGATGATACAATAGCACTATAGCACTTAGACTTATATACCGCTTCATAGTGCTTTACAGCCCTCTCTAAGCGGTTCACAGAGTCAGCGTATTGCTCCCAACAATCTGGGTCCTCATTTTACCCACCTCAGAAGGATGGAAGGCTGAGTCAACCTTGAGCCGATGAGATTTGAACCGCCGAACTGCAGCTAGCAGTCAGCTGAAGTAGCCTGCAGTACTGCACTCTAACCACTGCGCCACCTCGGCTCTTTTACAATGTGATCTACTGTTTGACGTGGGACCCCACAGTCACACTGAGGGGATAATACCGTGCCCCGTTTATACAAAGAGTCGCAGCAGACGCATGTGAGGTGTGAATTGTCCATTACTGATGTGGTAGTTCAACGCCTGCCACCTTTTTTATGGGATCATTTATATGTCTTCCTATAATTGGACGGGCAGTGGCCCATTTGGCTTTTCATTGGGAATTGATGTTAAAGTAGTTGGGCAGATGTTGTTCAAGTGCCAGTGGGGGCTTCCTGGATTTGAGTCTTCCTGCTGATAGCAATAGCAATAGTATTTAGACTTATATAATACTTCATAGTGCTTTACAGCCCTCTCTAAGCAGTTTACAGCATCAGCCTATTTCCCCAACAATCTGGATTCTCATTTTACCCACCTTGGAAGGATGGAAGGCTGAGTCAACCTTGAGCCAGTGGGAATTGAACTGCCAAACTGCTGGCAGTCTGCAGAATTAGCCTGCAGTACTGCATTCTAACCACTGCGCCACCACAGCTCTTAAATGAGGAAGGTCGGCATGCACCGGTAGGAGTGAGTTGTTCAAAAGTGTTTCTTCCCAAGCAGTACATAAGGGTTAGACTCAAAGGAAATTCAGAGGGGAATATGACTGCGGGGAAAAAAAAATCATTGATGCTCTTGTTATTGAAAATTGTCACAAGGAAGCATATTACTCTGATTTTTCTTCAGACTGTATAAATCTTTCACCTTTTACTAAAAGATTTCTGTGAAGAGGAACATTTATTATTTTCTACTAGATTTTTGAGGCTATGGTCCCCGCTCTCTGGAATATTCTCCCATTAGAGTTGAGATCTGCCCCAACCAGCGGTGAAATCTACTTACCACCCCTACCGGTTCGGAAGCACTCGCTCCCATCGCGCACGCTTTTTCACCCTCTGTGCATGTGCAGAATGCTTTGCGCATGCGCAGAGGGTTAAAAACAGGAAAATGGCAATGTCCGGGCGGGTGGACGGAGCCTCGCGCTGCAACCACTACCAGTGCTCCAAACCACTGGCGGCCGTGGCTACCAGTACGCCCGGACCGGGCTGAACCGGTAGCATTTCACCCCTGGCCCCAACCCTCCTGGTCTTTTGGAAGAGCCTAAAAACTTGGCTCTGTTGCTTGGCCTGGGACCCCAATAGGAGTCGGTTACACTGAGGGTGGCTGATTCTAGATTCTAGAACAGTGATGGCGAACCTATGGCACACGTGCCACAGGTGGCACGCGGAGCCATATCTGCTGGCACGCGAGCTGTTGCCCTAGCTCAGCTCCAGCGTGCATGTGCGCGCTGGCCAGCTGATTTTTGGCTCGCATGGAGGCTCTGCGAGGGCATTTTCAGCTACCAGAGGGCCTCCGGGGGGCGGGGAGGGCGTTTTCGCCCTCCCCAGGCTCCAAGAAAGCCTCTGGAGCCTGGGGTGGGTGAAAAATGGGCCTACCGAGCCCACCAGAAGTCAGGAAATGGGCTGTTTCTGGCCTCCGGTGGGGCGGGGGAGGCCGTTTTCGCCCTCCCCAGGCTCCAGGGAAGCCTCTGGAGCCTGGGGAGGGCGAAAAACGGGCCTACCGGGCCCACCGGAAGTCAGGAAACAGGGGGAAGGGGGATGTACGCGCATGCGTGGGGGTGGGGCAGCATGGGGGGGTCACGCGCACATGCACAAGGGGGCAGGGGGTGGGGGCATTGAATTATGGGTGTGGGCACTCGCGTGCACACAATAGCATGCGCGCTTGCGCTTTCGGCGCCCGAGGAAAAAAAGGTTTGCCATCACTGTTCCAGAAGATTCTAATCCCCAGACTACTCATCATCTTGGTTTTTAATTTTTAACTTTTATATTCAATTTTTCTTATTTTAATTGTTTTTAACATTTTTTATTACATTATAAGCCACACAGGGTCACTGTATCAGTATGACGGGCCCATAGAAATGTAATAAATAAATAATAAATATTAAATATGTCAGCTTAACCAGATCAATTAAAAACCTACCAGATATATATGCAACACCAATGAAGCTTGGTTAGGATTAGATCCGTTTCGCAGATTAGTGGAGAATCCAGCTATTCGATTTGCTCACAGCTTAATATATTGAGAGGGTCCTGAAAATGCTAAATGACCTTCAACTGGGTGTAGTAGTAGTAGTGGATAAGATGGTGGCCTAGAAACCAGGAGACAGTGAGTTCTAATCCTGCCTTAGGCATGAAAACTGGCCGGATAGAGTGACCTTGGGCCAGTCATCCACTCTCAGCCCAACCCACCTCACAGGGTTGTTGTTATGGGGGAAAATAGCAAGAGGAAGGAGTATTAGGTATGCTTGCTGTCCTGAGTTACTTATAAAGTAATAAAACCAGGATAGATACGGTATCCAATAAATAAATAATAGAGCTGAAAAATCCCTAGCCTGAAATTCTAAAGAGCAACTAAATCACTATTTATTTTTACTTCTTTCTCATAATTCTCTCTCAGCCATCCTATTGTAATGACATTCCCCAGGAGATGCTCTTTCACACAATTATTGAAATGATAAGTCATCACTTACCACTCCCATATCTTTCTCTCTTTTTTCTTTAAAATCCTTTCTTCCACATTAATTGCTGTTCCTCCCGGTAACCCTTAAATCCGGGTGCAGAAAATCATTCCCTTCCAAAACAATCTTTGTTGCTTTGATTATTTTAGCTTCAGAGATACCTGGAAACATTGTTGAAATAAGGTATTAGAGAGCTCAGCTTGGATATAGCTGAGAGTTTCAGCAAAGGTAACATTATTTCTGGATTAAAGTCTTTGCAAACTATTTACTTGCTTTTTAAAGGAGAAGAGATTGTGTTGTTTTTTTTAAATAATAACTACCACAGATCAAAAAGAAAGTTGCCTTTGCTCCTGACAGATTTAGAAAATTGATGGTTGTATGAAATTGGCACAGATTTTACAAGTAATTTCAATTGAAAATCTAGTATCTTTTCAAGCCTCTTATCTATGCTTGATAGTATTTTCAGATTATTAAATGTGAACTGAATACATTTTATATACATTTTATATAATGGTTGGATGAAACATTCTTATATCACGTCAATTTTGTGCATATTCAAACATAAGTCTGTTCTATTCAGTTTCTGCCTAATGTAAGTCTATTCTGTAATTTGCATTTATTTCACATACAGTTTTTCTTAATAGGAAAATGTTTCTTTTCCCAGTTTGCATTAGTTTATTAAGTTTATGCTAACAGGCACATTTGGGGTAATGACTTTATTACAATCTTTTAGCAAAATTTCTGCTTAGAGCTACATTGCAACAGTTATACATTGCAACATTCAAATACATACACTATGTCAGAAAGCTAGCTATTTTCTGGTCCTCCTATTAGATTTGAAATGTGAGTTGGGTCAGCTTGCATAAAGTTTGTGGACCAGAACACCCTTCTTACCAACCTTGTTTAAAAATACCAATTTCTGCAAATTTCCTCTTCGTTTAGGTGTTCCAGTTTTGGTCCATAGAAGTTGTAAGTGACTTCCAATCAAAGTAAACTATTTTTTTTTCTCATACAAGCCTGCTTTCATCTACACAGAAACATCTTTGGTGCATTATCATCCTCATGTAGGATATTTTTTTTATGACCCTTTAATCCCTTTTATGGGGGTAGAGTTGGGGGCGACTGAATGGAACTGAGCATTTACTGGCTGGATGCCCTTCCTGATGCTTACGTGAAGTTCACAGCAGATATTTTCTCTTTGTACCCCGATAGACAAACATCTGTCACTACCTAGGATTGAACTCTCAACCTTCCGATTGGGAGGCATGCCTCTTCACCTCTACAACACCATGTCACTCATATCCTCATCTAGGGTATAATTAAGTTTATTCCTCCTTTGCTTCTGGCTACTAATGCATTTGCATCCATGCTGCTTCTTGCAACAACAAACTGCTTCCATTAGGTGGCTTGGAATCTCTTGCAATAAATCGAAATGCATAGTTACCAGCAGCCTCTCCAGCTATAAAAAATACTGCGGGCATAATATACTTAGACTTCAGCAAAGCATTCAACAACCTACTTCTTCGTAAGCTAGAAAAAAGTGGGATAGACAGCTACATGACCAGATGGATTAAAAACTGGCTGACTAACCGTACTCAACGAGTAGTTCTCAATGGGTCTAAGTCTACATGGAGAGAAGTAAGCAGTGGGGTACCACAAGGTTCCGTCTTAAGCCCAGTACTCTTTAATATCTTCATAAATGACCTAGACGAGGGAATAGAAGGGGAACTAACCAAATTTGCAGATGATACCAAGCTGGCAGGAATAGCTAACACCCCAGAAGACAGGCTCAGGATCCAGACGGATCTTGACAGACTTGAACACTGGGCCCTATCTAATAAAATGAAATTCAATGCAGAGAAAAGTAAAGTCCTACACTTAGGTAAGAAAAACCAAAAATATACATATAAACTGGGTGAAACCACACTCAATAGCAGTGACTGCGAGAGGGATCTTGGAGTCTTAGNATGTTGAGCCTCTAGAAAGATTGCAGAGAAGAGCAACCAAGATAATTAGGGGCCTGGAGGCTCAAACATACAATGAACGGTTGCAGGAACTGGGCATGGCTAGTCTAGTGAAGAAAAGGACCAGGGGAGACAGGATAGCAATCTTCCAATATTTGAGGGGCTACCACAGAGAGGAGGGGGTCAGGCTGTTTTCCAAGGCACCAGAAGGCCAGACAAGGAATAATGGATGGAAACTGACCAAGGAGAGATTCAACCTGGAGATAAGGAGAAACTTTCTGACAGTGAGAGTGATCAACCAGTGGAACAGCTTGCCTTCGGAGGTTGTGAGAGCTCCAACACTTGAGACTTTCAAGAGGAGATTGGACTGCCGTTTATCTGAAATGGTGTAGGGACTCCTGCTTGAGCGGGGGGTTGGACTAGATGACCTACAAGGTCCCTTCCAACTCTATTAATCTAAAATGCCACTCCCTCTCTCTGCCTTCTTCCACCTGGGATTGCCAGGCCTCATCTCTGATAAACACACCAAGTGGCAACAAATCACGGATCCATCACATTAAATCAAGCACCATGAATCACTTGTTCACTCCAGAAATTCCAAGAGTGGCAATTTATTTCAGCTAATTTGATACCCTGAGGAAAAGATACACCACATGCTTGCAATGCAAGCTATTTCTATGAGGAGTATCATTGCTAGTTACAAAGTACCTGCAATTTCCAAAACATTGCATGCCATCCGAAGGATATGAAGCCCTGACTGCAAATTCACAAGCTAACCAATAGAATAAACAAAGAAAGGAGAGAAAATAAGCCACGGAGAAGCTGTTTCTTGGTTGGCTGACATATGGGACCAACCTGGTCTTCTTCTCTTGCCCTGATGCTTCTCTCAGTAGTTAAAGGATACAATCTTCCAGAGGCTCTTGATCAAATTGCTTGATCCTGGGAAAGCCAGTACATTCTTCTGTTCAACAGTGTAGATTCTGAACAGTAGATTCTTGGGAAAGAATAAAACCAAGAGTTATTATTATTATTTATTATTATTTATATTGCCGCCTATTTGCCCATGGCGACTCAAGGCGGCTTACAGAATATAAAAACCACATTTAAAAACAGTAAAACTAATAAAAAAAACAAATAAAATAATGTAATAAAATAAAATAAATGTTCCTTCTTTGATGGGTGGTGATCACATTAGTCTTCTACTATCTCCTTCTCCTAATTTGTGATTATTCAAGAGACCTTACATCTTTGGGTAGCCATTTACTTTACTCTCACTTTGTATTAACATGAAGTTGATTTAGTTCAGGGAATAATAACAACAATGGTAATAAGAATGGGAGTTTCCTGTGCAAGTTCATGTATTCAGTCCCATATTTTGAGTGCAAATACTGCCTTCAAGATGTCTATTAATCTTACTTGCTCTCTGGGACATAATTCTGCAGCAAAGGGCTCATCCATATGCCTTACTCTAGTTCCAAGATGGCCTGCTTACTATTTGCTGCAGCCAAGCTGATCCAGCAAGAAAGTTGTGTTTTTCCTTAGAAAATAGATCCAACCTTCCTCTATGGGAATTTTCAGGGGGAAAGATTACAAAGGGCAGTGACCAGCAGTGTTCCAATTGGATTGCAGCAAAACTGACCCATCCCATCCAGCCCTGGGATTCTGCTTTGGCTGCTGGAGAAACCAGAATCTTCTTCGTAACTAAGTTCTTTTATTGGTCCAGGGGAATATCAGTTTTGACAAGGATGTTGTATTTAGTGGCTGTCTTCACAAAGCTTGCCTGCCTGCCTCTGCCACTGCTAAACACCCTGGCAAGATCCCTGCTGCAGTTTGAGGTGGAAGGAGTAAAGAAGCAAAGGTCTGGTTTGGTTTGGTTTTTGTTCTACCTTTCCTGCTCTTTCCTGCACCTTTCCTTACCTACATACTGGCTGATAATAGCAATAGCACCTAGACCAGGAGTGCGTTCTGGATCCTTTTGCTGCTGGTTCGCTCAGGGTTGCGCCGGGCACACGTGCCCCCGCAGCAATCAAAAAATAGCTTCTGCGCATGCGCAGAAGCAAAATCCAAGGTGGTGGCGCCCACGGAGACACCGACAGAACCGGCTCCGTGACGTCATCACCGGTTTACTAACGGTTAGGGAACCGGATAGAACCGGTAGGAACCCACCTCTGACCTAGACTTATATACCACTTCATAGTGCTTTACAACCCTAAGTGGTTTACAGAGTCAGCCTATTGCCCCCAACAATCTGTGTCCTCATTTTTCTGACCTCGAAAGGATGGAAGGCTGAGTCAACCTTGAGCCGGTCAGGATGGAACTGCCAAACTGCAGTCAGTCGGCAGTCAGCAGAAGTAGCCTGCAGTACTGCATTCTAACCACTGCGCCTCCACGGCTCGTAATAAGCACCATTATTAGTCCTAATATCATCCATAGCATCAGCAGCAGGTCACCATTACACCTGCGTCAAGTGCAAATCTTTCTCTGGTGAGCTACCTTTCACACAGCAGCTTCTAACATATTTGTGTCAATTCCAATATTTTGAATGCAAATATTGTATCGACGATGTCTATTAATTCTTACAAGCTGGTTTCTATATTGTTTCACACCTACAGATAAGATCTTGCCAGACTAAAGATTCTAGTATCTGCATGTACAATAAGCTGTGAACTATTAAAGAGGGACTAATAGAATGAATGACTATCAAAAGTCAGCTTGAGAAGGGTTTGTGCAGGAGTAAAACAAAAACAAAATGAACGCTATGCCTCGTTTGTTTAGTTTAATGTATGAACTAGGTTTAAATAAATTTAAGGAGGTTGTCAGAAGAGCAGATGTTTTTTATGGATTACAGGTAGTCCTCGACTTACAATAGTTCATTTAGTGACCATTCAAAGTTACAACAGCAGTGAAAAAAGTGAGCTGTGAATTTTTCACATTTACAGCCATTGGAACATTCCCATGGTCACATGATCAAATTCAGCTGCTTGGCAACTGACTCATATTTATGACAATTGCAGTGTCCCAGGTTCATGTGATCACCTTTTGTGATCTTCTGATAAGCAAAATCAATGGGGAAGCCGGATTCACTTAACAACCGTGTTACTAACTTAACAACTACAGTGATTCACTTAACAACTGTGGCAAGAAAGGTCATAAAATGGGACAAAATTCACTTAACCAATGTCTCGCTTTGCAACTGAAATTTTGGGCTCAGTTGTGGCTATAAGTTGTAAGTTATTTTTAAGGAATGCTAATCCTCCACTCACTTATCAAATATGGTCACCAAGTTATGCAACTGCATAAAACTTTAAATTGGATATGTCATTTTATTGTCCCATTATTTTTTGCCCTTTACCAATAACAAACTGTTGTGTCAAACTATCTTTTTTTTTACTGTAAAGGTTGGTCAAAGACTGTAATAAAGATATATGATTTCGTTTGAACATTTCTTTCCCTTGTAAAAGTAAAAAATAATCCATTTTACACCTTTTGTTAAGAAAAGATGGGTTTGGGTTTTTTGTTTTAATAGCAACCAGAAAATTAGGCCATCTATTTTGCTGTACTGAAAGTACGCTTCCTACTTTCTCATTTTGTTCTTTCCTACAGACTTACACTAAATTTCTACTGGGCACCTTTCCTTCCTTCCTTCTTTCTTTCTTTCTTTCTTTCTTTCTTTCTTTCTTTCTTTCTTTCTTTCTTTCTTTCTTTCTTTTTCTTTCTTTCTTTCTCTCTCTCTCTCTCTCTCTCTCTCTCCTTCCTTCCTTCCTTCCTTCCTTCCTTCCTTCCTTCCTTCCTTCCTTCCTTCCTTCAGAGTGAGGTTATTATCTAACTGCTTTCAATTTAGAATTCAACGTTTGTTTTATGCTTTTTGACAGAATTATCTACTTGCCTCTTACAAACTCTGCAAAACTTCTTAACCAGACTAACCATAATTCGAAATGCTTCTCCAAACCCAGCAGAATATTTTCCTGTTGCAATATTTGGAGGCTGTCCTTGTTTGATGGCGAAAGTTTGATCTTTCACTCAAGTGAAATAATCCTGGTGACACACACACACACCTAGAGAGAGATGGATGGATGGGGAGGGAGGGAGGGAGGGAAGGAGGGAGAAAGAGAGAGAGAGAGAGAGACAGAGGGAGACAGAGAGAGACAGAGAGAATTATTATGATTCAGCCTTTGACTTCTGCTTAGATGTGGAGGAACGGAAGGTGGGAAGCTCCTGAATTCAGTTAGGTTTGGCCCTCTATCCTGTTATTTCTGCAGCCATTTTACCAGGCAGTCTTGGCTCTCTCCTATGGGTACTTAATTGCCAACATATCAGCAGGCTGTGTGGGAGACAAGCCCCATCAATCTTATTCAGGGAACATGAACCTTTGATGAAAGGTTATAGGGTTAACTTTCTCCCATTCTCTATGCCATGGTTGGAAGGCAAAAGAGGGAGGGAGGGTTTGCAACGGCTGAATTTCTTAAGCTTTACACATGGACCTTCTCTCAAATGCCATGGCCCTTCAACCTGATGGAGGTATGTGAGCCATAAAGATGCCTAAGAGCAAACAAGCTCTGAAAAGTGAAGTCAAGCGGGTTAATGGTGGAATGGGAAAAAACTCAGAGGAGGCAGGATTTCCTTGATACAATTCTCAGCAATCATCCAATTCATTCCCCCTCCCTCTTTCTGCCAGCTGATGCCCAAAGTATGCTTTGCTAAGATGCAACAGCAGGAGAACAGATGTAAGTTTGATTCTTCCCTGTTTAAGGCAGAAGATTCCCAGCCAGTGGCGAGAGCCTTGCTGGCTGAACCCAGCAGTTCCCTCCTAGTAGGAATATTCATCAAACACTCTCAACAAGAATTCACAGGTTGGACATGGTCCTCCAGACCGAAGGAGAATGGCTGTAGTTTCATTTCCATTTTAAAGCAAATGCTTCTTATTCACACTTCCTAGGTTTGTATGAAACCCGGAAAGAGCAACATGCCAACACCTTATTCCTTTTCTGTGCTTTGCATAATCCCTCCCTTCTTCCTAGGGCAGAGAGAAAGTGACTGGCCCAAAGTCACCCAGTTGACTTTGTACCTAAGATGGGACTAGAACTCATGGTCTCCTGGTTTCTAGCCTGGTGTCTTAAACACTACTGGCTATAAACTTGACTTTATAAGTAGGAAAAATACCCAAGTATACTAGACACAATTCTTATTCTTGTTTTATATTCAGGTATATAACATGGATTACAGA
This sequence comes from Thermophis baileyi, assembly GCA_003457575.1. Lineage (NCBI taxonomy): Eukaryota > Metazoa > Chordata > Lepidosauria > Squamata > Dipsadidae > Thermophis > Thermophis baileyi. The sequence continues at coordinate 2,773,006 of QLTV01004426.1, read as the reverse complement.
TTTATTTTTCCTTCCCTTGAGCTGTCTTTGTACAAAGCTCTCTAATGCTATATTACAGAGTTATACATACATACATGCAATCTAAAGATTCTGAGCTAGCATTGGGGAGAAAGGTTTACATAGATGTTAAAGCTGGTGCTGTTATGAATGTTCTCTAGGAGTTAGTGCTAATGGGAAAATTTCATCATAACCATTCTGAACTGGAAAAGCTTAGGCCCAAATGTAGACTGGTACCCTACAATGGTAGATAGTCAAACTGTAGAAAGCCAGGTATTCACTGTGTATTCCTCACACCCACCTTCATTATTAACTGCAACAGAGTGAAAGAAAGGTTACTCTAATGCAGAGGCTGCCAAACTTTGGGGCATCAGGGACTGGTTCCGTGAAGAGAGGTTTTTCCACGGACCGGAGGGAGTGTGTGTCAGGGTTCCAAGTAACACCCCCAACGAAAGAAGACTCCAAGGCTTGAAGTTCCTCAAAGTTCCATTTTATTAGAGATGTCATATTGGCACATCTGGGAAAACCCAAATCTGAGAATTCCGGGTTTTCCCCAACCAAAAGAAAGTCAAAGATCCATCCCCTGCACCCACAAGTCCATCACATGGTCCAATCAATTCACCATCCCAACTGGAGACAACCCCCCCCCCAGTCACTCCCATCCAGGTGCAGGCTGAATGCCCTTGACTCCCAGAGAAAGGAATGTTGTTATGGCTAATCCTCCACCACTCCTTGTAATCCCCCCTCCCGGTTTCCCAGGCACTAAAATGTGGCAGCCCTGAAGCTCCAACGAAAAAGATGGCTTCCAGGGCTGACAGTGTGGTTTCGTGTGCTGCCTGCATCCAGCAGATGGGGCTTCACTTGTTTGCGTGGCCCGGTTTCTGGCATGTCGCTGCCCAGTGCCGGTCCACAGACCGGTCATTGGGGACCCCATCTTTAATGCTCCAAACTGGTTGGTCTGCAGACAAAGAACTAACTTGGAGATCATATAAAGAATGGTTGCTGGAATTGGGTATGTCTGGTTTAATTAAAAGAAGCACTAGGGCCGTGATGGCGAACCTATGGCACGTGTGCCTCTCTGTGGGCATGCACGCCGTTGCCCCAGCCCAGCTCCAATCGCGCTTCTCCATCGTGTTTCACTCATTCAATTCCAACTTCTCGCGAAAGAAAAAGATCTTAGAACTACGTCGCCTTAGAACCGATCTAAATGTAGTTCATAAAATTATCTGCCACAATGTCCTACCTGTCAATGACTACTTCAGCTTCAACCACAACAATACACGAGCACACAATAGATACAAACTTAATGTAAACCGCTCCAAACTCGACTGCAGAAAATACGACTTCAGCAACAGAGTGATCAATGCCTGGAATTCACTACCTGACTCTTTGGTTTCTTCCCCAAACCCAAAAAACTTTAACCTTAGACTGTCTACTGTCGACCTCACCCCATTCCTAAGAGGTCTGTAAGGGGCGTGCATAAGCGCACCAGCGTGCCTACCGTCCCTGTCCTACTGTCCTATTGTCTTCATCTATCTGTATTCACTTTGATTATGTTTATGTTTATACCTATACCTGCTATCTTGTACATGTTTGACAAATAAATAAATAAATAAAATAAAATAAAATAAATCTCGTGAAGTTGGAATTGATTGAGTGAACTTTTTCACTCGCATGCTTCACAATGCGGGAGGCGGGGTCCAGTCCTCCTCCTGAAGCCCATTATGATGCGGAGTCACAATGCGACCCATGCGGCTCTTTCAGCACTCTGCTGCGGCTCCCTGTCACCCTGTCGCGGCAGAGGGATGAAAGAGCTGTCGCCCTGTTGTGGCAGTGGCAATGGGCAGAGCCTTAGTGCAGGAGACAAGCACCCCTGCACTTGCCTATGTGTGGCAACAGCATTCTGCCTTCATCGCGGTACATTTGCTGTTGCCGCCAGCAAAGAGGGCTGGGAGAGAACGGTGGGGGCAGATCTTGTGGGTCCCCCAAGCCTGGCCTTCCTCCTCCCTCAATGGTGGGGCCAGGTGTGAAATGCTCCCGGTTCGCTCTTACCTGTTGGTCGCCGTAGAGCCGATCGCCAAGGTAGCGCGAGGCGCTGCCCACCCGCCCGGACGCTGCCATTTGAGTTCTTTTACCCTCTGCGAATGCACAGAACGCTTTGCGCATGCGCAGAGGGTAAAAGAACCCAAATGGCAGCATCCGGGCGGCATCCAGGTGGGTGGGCGGCGCCTCGTGCTACCTTGGCGATCGGCTCTACGGCGACCGACAAGTAAGAGCAAACCGGGAGCATTTCACCCCTGGGTGGGGCGAAAAGAAAGAAGGGGCAGCGTGGGGAAGCACTCCCCTCCCCTGGCCGAGCGCTGAGCACAAAAGCCCAGCGGGGGGGGCTGGCCCAACAGAAGCACCCCCATTGGCGAGTCGGACGGTGGAGAGGCCTGTCCCAGCTCTTGCAGCAGGACACTGTTCGGCACCTCCAGACACAAGCTGCTGCCTTTGAAATGCACCACGCCTTTAAGGAAGCCGGGCAGCAACGGCTGGGGCTGTGGTGGGGGGAGTGGAGGCATCAGGGCTGCTATCCCCCTCCTCAGGAAGCCGGGCCTGGAAGAGCATGGAGAGTTGCAGGCCGAGTGCCGGAGGGTCAGAAGGCGTGCTCCCACGTCACCCCAACACACGTTTCCAGCGCGTGCTCCTCTGTCCCGAAGTGGGATTGAGTGGGAGGTAGGGGGAAGGAAGCAGGGAGCAGGGGGAAGGGTAGGGGGGCTTCTAGGAGGAGAAGTCCGGCTGGCTTTCCTTTTGGTGTGGGGCGGGGGGAAGACCCAATAAAAATCCAATTTTCCCCCAATGAATGGAGAAAATAAAGGCCTGGCAGTCCAGAGTCCAAAAAGGGGGGTGGGGTCTGTTCATCGGAGGATCGGAGAGGAAATCAGTTAGGGTGGGAGGGATTCAGAGAGGGATCTGCCTGGGTCTCTCCTTCCCTCCCCCTTAGATTCCCCCCTCCCAGCTTTCTTCCCTAGCCTCATTTTAAGGGGAGGGGAAAACAAGGTGGGACAATAGTAGCTAAAAGGCTGCGAGGGGGGTTAGGTTTTATTAAAGACGGGGATGGGAAAAGATGTCATTCCTTTTCCAAGAACCCAGGGAAAGTGGAATAAAAATAGGTGTGTGTGTGTGTGTGTGTGTGTGTGTGTGTGTGTGTGTGTTTGTGTGTGTGTCAGGAGTGGGTTCCTCCCGGTTTGGACTGGTTCGCCCGAACTGGTAGCGACCCGCTGGTGACATCACGATGATATCACCGAACCGGATCGGTCGGTGCCGGTCTGTGGGGGCCGCCATCTTTTTTTAAAAAAAAATTTTATTTTTATTTTTTTGAATTTTTTTGAATTTTTTTTTCTTCTGAGCATGCACAGAAGCCGACTTCCAGCACTGTGCATGCGGTCGCCATCTTTTTTTCGGCTTTTTTAAATTTTATTTTTATTTTTTTGGGATTTTTGGGTACTGCGCATGCATGCGCGCATGCCCATGCGGCGCGCCCACGCTGCGGGGCGGGAGGGAGCGAACCGGCAGTGAGGTGAGTTGGAGCCCACCCCTGGTGTGTGTGTGTGTGTGTGTGTGTGTGTGTGTGTGTGTGTGTAAATAACAGCCTGGGATAGCTTCAGCCACAAACAATAGCTGCTGTTATTTTTGCTGAGAGCTTCTAAGCTACACAGCATTCTTTAATAAATACTAACAATATTATACCATAATATACAAGATTAAAGGAAGGAAGGTGAAATCAGAGGAGGGGGAAGGAAGGAAGGAAGGAAGGAAGGAAGGAAGGAAGGAAGGAAGGAAGGAAGGAAGGAAAGAGAATAGAAAAAAAGGAAGAAAAAAAAAAAAAAGAAAGAAAGAAGAGAGAAAAAGAAGAAGAAAGGGAAGGAAGGAAGGAAGGAAGGAAGGAAGGAAGGAAGGAAGGAAGGAAGGAATCAGAGGAGGAGGGAAGAAGGAATGAAGGAAGGAAGGGAGGGAGGGAGGGAGGGAGGGAGGGAGGAAGGAAGGAAGGAAGGAAGGAAGGAAGGAAGGAAGGAAGGAAGGAAGGAAGGAAGGAAGGAAGGAAGGAATAAGGATGTGATGACCCTCCAGAGGCTACACTCCCATCATTCCTGAGTTGTACTATTAAAGAAATCCAGTGCCACCAGGGAGAAGTCAAGTTGTGAAAGAGTGATTGTAATTTCTCACAAAACCTCATTATTCAGGTTAAATTGCCATGTTGGCACTTTGTGATAAATAAGTGGGTTTTGGGTTGCAGTTTGGGCACTCGGTGCCTAAAAGTTTCGCTGTCAGGGTTCCAAATAGCATCTAAAATCAAATCAGAGTCCGAGGCAAAGTATTCCTCTAAATTCCAATTTATTAATAGAGCCATGCTGGCACGGCTGTGAGAAACCCGGATCTGAAGTCCCCGAGGTTTCTCCTGCCAGTTGAAAGTTCAAGCCCTTGTCCCCACACCCCCAAGTCCATCACATGAACCAATCTTCATCTGGCACTTGGCAGCAACTCCCACCTTGTTCCGTGCAGGTGCAGGACAAAGGATGACCTTGGCAATCTGAAAGGAATTTGTTATGACTACGTGCAGACATCCCTCATGCAACAGCCCCTCCCAAATTCCCATAGCAAAGCATACATTCTAAAGCATAAAGTGTGGCAGGCCAAAGTCTCTAATAAAATATGGCTTCGGCCTGACACTGCACTAAGGGTTAATATGATATCAGTGTTCCAATATCTCAGGGGTTGCCACAAAGAAGAGGGAGTCAAGCTATTCTCCAAAGCATCAGAGGGCAGGACAAGAAGCAATGGGTGGAAACCAGTGGTGAGATTCAAAATTTTTTTACTACCGGTTCTGTGGGCGTGGCTTGGTGGGCATGGCGTGGCTTGTTGGGCGTGCCTTGTTGGGCGTGGATACTGTAAAATCTCCATTCCCACCACACTCCAGGGGAAGGATACTGCAAAATCTCCATTCCCTCCCAATCAGCTGGGACTCGGGAGGCAGAGAATAGATGGGGGCGGGGCCAGTCAGAGGTGATATTTACTGGTTCTTCAAACTACTCAAAATTTCTGCTACCGGTTCTCCAGAACTGGTCAGAACCTGCTGAAACCCACCTCTGGTGGAAACTAATCAAGGAGAGAAGCAACCTAGAAAGAGAAATTTCCTGACAGTTAGAACAATTAACCAGTGGAACAACTTGCCTCCAGAAGTTGTAAATGCTCCAACACTGGAAGTTTTTAAGAAGAGATTGGACAACTTCCATGTTGGGCCAAATAAAATTCTGCACTTATCAAAGCCCAAGAAAGAGACCTTTAAAATGCCAGGATCAGGCTGATCATCCAAGTAATCCAACAGCTTGTCTCCAGAAGTTGTGACTGCTCCAACAGTGGCAGTTTTTAAGAAGAGATTGGATAACCATTTGTCTGAAATGGTATAGGGTTTCTTGCCTGAGCAGGGGGTTGGACTAGAAGACCTCCAAGGTCCCTTCCAACTCTGTTATTCTAAGTCAGTGATGGCGAACCTTTTTTGGCTCGGGTGCCAAAAGGGTGCGCGCGCGCGATAGCGTGCACGCAGGTGCCCACACCCATAATGCAATGCCCTCCCCCCATGCATGCGCACAACCCCTGCGCTGCCCCCCCCCTGCGCATGCACACAGGAAGCTGAAGCTGTGGAGCTG
>QLTV01004426.1:2736440-2757815 GCA_003457575.1 Thermophis baileyi | reverse complement strand
TCTGTGGTTCTGTGGTTTCTTTCCCAACCCCAAAAAACTTTAACCTTAGACTGTCTACTGTCGACCTCACCCCATTCCTAAGATGTCTGTAAGGGGCGTGCATAAGCGCACCAGCGTGCCTACCGTCCCTGTCCTACTGGCCTATTGTCCTCATCTATCTGTATTCACCTTGATTATGTTTATGTTTATACCTATACCTGCTATCTTGTACATGTTTGACAAACAAATAAATAAAATAAATAAATAAATAAATCTGCTTGGAAGAATCACACATATTTTTCTTGGTTTTTGAAGTCTGACAATTGCTAAGCAAGGAGGTCGTTAAGTGACTCTCATCTGATTTTACAATCTTTTTTGCCATGGTTGTTAAGTGTAGTTGTTAAGCGAATCATTCAGTCCTTAACCAAATCTGGCTTCCCCCATTGACTTTGCTTGTCGGAAGCTGGCTGAGGTGGTTACAAATGGTGATCACATGATTTCTGGGTTGCTGCAACCGTCATAAATGCACGCTGGTTGTCAAGTGCCCAGATTATGACCATGTAACTGTGGGGATGCTGCGATAGTTGTAAGTGTGAAGACTAGACATAAGTCACTTTTTTCAGCGCCATCATAAGTTCAAACAGCCACTAAAGGAATCATCGTAAGTCGAGGACTATCTGTAATCTGATAGAATTCTGTTGCAGCTGCTAATTTTGAAGTGCCAAGGAGGAGACAACTTGGCAACCTGTTTCCAGGTCTAATAATGACTTGCATGCCCTCAAATACATATGCAGGGACAGCCTGAGTGACTAGTGTAGCTATTAGCGCTGACCCAATTATCATGAATATGGACAGAGATAGTTTTTCAGTTTCTATTCAATACCACAAAGGGAGGTGACCATTTTTTTGTCTGAAGGGTCTGGAAATACTGATTGCATTCTCATGTCCTGAATACTGATGGATGCAAAATCTTGTGCAGTATATTATCCATGTCCCTCTTGCATGATAAAAGCAAAGAGAGAAAGAGCACAACTACAGTTGTCGGCAGATTGGTAACCCAGAAGGGCAAAAAACTTCAGCTTTTTCTAAGTCGGAAATGGCTTCTCACCATTCACATCTAAGGTATATTATTCTACTGTTGAACTAAATAGGGGGAAATAGCAGGCCGGATTATAAGAGGAGGCAGGAGAATTAGGTATGTTCGTCACCTTGAGTTATATATTAAAAAAGCAGGATTAAGATCTAATACTCTAATAATAATTTTCAATTTGCAGATGCAACTATTGAAGGTCATCTAATCCATTCGCTCCCTTCAACATCCCAAACAAATACCTTTTCTACTCAGCACCATTATTTTCCTTGATTTTGACTTAGACTGGGCAATCCAAGCCAATTAGGGATCACATAGTAAACAAAATGTACAACACAAGGTTGCAAATTAGACATCATTATTAAGATAAGCTTTTCTTATATTAGCCAAATGGATGTTTTCCTTGATTCGAAAAATGTGTGAATGGTCAAATAGGCAGTTTAACCTGTTGGCCGTACCATCTTCCCAATTAGAAATTGAAGAAGAAAAAATTGTGCCCTGCAGTTTATAATGGAAGTTACCTAAGATAGCCAATGAGGAATGGAAGACCCAGGAGGTCTCCAGTTTAGGTCTAGATTGTGTCCAAGGGCAAAAGTTAAAAATCTTTTCCCTTCACTCCTTAAGGAACAAAGAAACAGGTAAGCAACACAGATGGGCACAAACATTTGTCCATATGGTAGTCAATACAAGTAGTCCTTGATTTATGACTGGAATTTACTCTGGAATTATAGTCATGTCATGCTGATCATTAAGCAGGTCATCATGTGACCAATCTGATTTTATGACTTTTTTTTTTTGCAGTGGTTATTAAGTAAATCTATTGTGATCTAAATCCCAATCCTATGGTCATGGGACACTGCAAACCAAGTGGGGTGGATGGCAATCAGAACTTTGAATCCCAAGTACCTTTTCTGGGATCCATTGTGACTTTGAATGGTCTCTTAAGTGATTGGTCGTAACTTGAGGATGCTCTGTACCAGTAGTGGGTTCTAAACCCCATCGCTACCAGTTCGCGCTCACGCACGCTTCTGCACATGCGCAGAAGCGTCCCGGGCAGGTGGGCGGAGCCTCTCACAGCCGCCGCTACCAGTTCGCCGAACTGGGAGCAACCCACCGCTGGTCTGTACATGAGAACAAGGCTGGAACTCTAGAGGAGCTCAAATGATACTATACCTGATGGATTTACTGGATAAACTAGCTTTTCCCCACCCTGGTCCCTTCCAATATGTAGGAATTATAATTTTCTGAATTACTGATGGTTGGGAAATCCTGAAATGGTTGACCAAACTTATCTAGTGGGCTTCAGATTTGGGAAGAACTATGACCTTTCAGAATTAAGAAAATTAGAAGCTAGTGATTCCAACCCCCCCCTCCCACTTTTTTAATTACTTTCAGAGAAATCTGGATTCCCCCACACATTAATTCTGCGCACGCTGAACAGCAAAGATAAACTGCCTTGGTTTTAGCATCCGGTATTTATCTGCTGTCTTGTGCCCAAGTAATGAACGGCAGTAATGGTTCCTTCCCCCACCCCCACCCCACCCCCTGAGGAACAGAGAGCAGTAACAGTTGTGCATTAAAAGGAAGCATGCCTCAGCCAATCTGATTAAGATTTTCAAATAGGAAAGCTTTGAGTTTAAATGTGAGAATTAGCATTTCGAATTGCTGGTATAATGAGAGGCCAAAGGCAGCATAATATAACCATCTTTCTGGCAGAGAGTCTCAATTGGAAAGCCGAGAAAATAGAGGAAAAGCTCTTCATTCAGAATTTTTTTTTCCAGTCCACCAAGTCTATTCATGTTTCCTTCTTCCCTTCCTGTTCCTTGCTCTCTCCGTCTCTCTCCCGCACGCCCCAACTGAGCCTCCTCCACCAGGCTATTTGAGAATTGATATATTTATTTTAGGATTAGATTAATAGGCTTTGTGATCTGCCAATTGACACTGTGATACTGTAGCACCGAGTGAGGGGAAGCCTTCTTGGCTCAGAAGTTTGGAAAGAAATTGTTCTCTTCTAAACTTGGTGCAGGCAAAAATCAGAGGGGAGGGGAGGTGGCCAGAAAAAGGAAATAGCAATAGCAATAGCACTTAGACTTATATACCGCTTCATAGTGCTTTACAGCCCTCTCTAAGCGGTTTACAGAGTTAGCATATTGCCCCCAACAATCTGGGTCCTCATTTTACCCACCTCAGAAGGATGGAAGGCTGAGTCAACCTTGAGCCGGTGAGATTTGAACTGCCGAACTGCAGCTAGCAGTCAGCTGAAGTAGCCTGCAGTGCAATGGAGTGTAAGGTTTTTGAGTGCAGCTCAGAATCTGATAAATCCAATGAAACTCTGAACACGAGGCAACTGATAATCAGTTTTATTTCTGATCAGAAAGCAAAACTGGGTGACCTTTTATCTCCCACCTTAAACAGAGCAGGCAGAGAGAGAAAAAGAAAAAGCCGAAGCCGCCGCGCAAAAAACTTTTTCTCGAACTTATAGTTTACACAGCTTGCACAGATCGTCATAGTGTTAGAAACATAATTTCATATCCATTAGTTCATGCAAACCTCATGATTTTCTCAGCCATGATTTTCTCAGCGCTCTGCAAACAAAGGACCTTAGAAGGGAAAGGAATACTTTTTCTGGCCTATAGCCCAGAGCTTTGTTAGGGGGTGCTATCTCACATTAGGTTGCTGAGAATACACATTTTAAGTTACAAGCGAGGCTATTTGGCAATTTGCCTGAAGGCTTTATCTTTGCAGATAGAGCATTAGGTCACAATGGAGCGTCTCTCAGCAGCAATGAATATCAAAAGCTGAGTTAGGTACACTCTGTACATGCTCTAATCCTTTCAGGAGGAAGGAGGTAAGAGTCATTCGGCAGACCTGGATTCACTGGATGACTTTGGACTTCACAAAGTTACCTTGGTGGGGGGAAATGGGAGAAGGAAATGATAGACTCAATGCACAATTAGGGTCACTCTGGACTCACAGCTCCTGTTCAAGGAACAGGTGGTAGCTGTAGCTAGGAGGGCCTTTGCACACTTTTTGGTTGTGCATCAGTTGCACCCATTCCTCGATCAGGGAGGGGGCTGCTCATGGTCACTCATGCTCTTGTGGTCTCTAGATTGAACTATTGTAACCCACTCTACATGAGGGCTATGTCAGACCCCAAGAACCAAGGACACACAGTCATTCTTCTAAGCAGATTTCTTTATTGTTCCGTACCTATGGACAGAATCTTGCCAAACTTAAGCAGTCTGCTGTATCATCAGAAGCACATTACATCAGAATAAATATAGGCTTGTTGCTTGGAGATTTGTTGTTTGTTGCTTGGAGATTTGCCACTGAATGGAGTGAGTATGTTTAGTCTAGTGAAAAGGAGGACTAGGGGGTGACATGATAGTAGTGTTCCAATATTTGAGGAGCTGCCAGAAAGATGTGGGGGTCAACCTATTTTCCAAAGCACCAGAAAGCAAGACAAGAAACAATGGATGGAAACTAATAAGGAGAAAAGCAACCTCGAACTAAGGAGAAATTTATTTACAGTGAGAACAATTAAACAGTAGAATGCCTTGCCGTCAGAAGTTGTGGGTGCCCAATTGCTGGAGGTTTTTAAGAAAAGACTGGACGGCCACTTGCCTGAAATGCTATAGGATCTCCTGCTTGAGCAGGGGGTTGGGCTAGAAGACTTCCAAGGTCCATTCCAACTCTGTTATTCTTTGTTCTAACTATTGGAGAGAGGCTGTCTTCATCTGGCCCACTACATTCCATCACAGCCTCCCCTTGAAGAGTATTGGGTAGCTTCAATTGGAGCAGATCATAGCAGCATGGCGAGTTAATGGTGTCAGTTTTTCAGCACATGGCACCACTGCTTCAGGGGTAGGTTCTAACTTACCTCGCTGCCGGTTCGCTTCCTCCCGTGCCACGTGGGCGCACCTGTGCATGCACAGTGCTGAACAATCTGAAGAAATCCCCCCCCCAAAAAAAGCCCAAAACAAGATGGCGACGCATGCGCAGTGCCGGAAACTCGGCTTCTGCGCATGCGCAGAAGAAAAAAACCAGAATTTAAAAAAAAAAATTCAAAAAAAATATATGGCGGCGCCCTTGGACTGGCACCGACCGAACCGGATCCGTGATGTCACTGTGACATCACCAGCGGGTCGCTACCGGTTTGGGCGAACTGGTACGAACCAGGAGGAACCCACCTCTGCACTACTTGGTGTGTTGCATTGGCTTCTGGTGAGCTTCCAGGTGCAATTCAAGATGCGTATAGTTACCTTTAACACCTTTCATGGCTTGAGACTGGCTACTTATGTAACTGACTCTCCTCAATTGTTTCTACCCATCCTACCCAGTCCATCAGGAGGGGCATGCTCTGCATATCGTTAGCTAAGGAATACTGGCTGGCAGGGCCAGGAAGAGGGTCCTTTCTGCCTGGTACCCATCCTAAGGAACATCATTCCACCTGAGATTCGTTTAGCCTTGGGTCTGCTAGTCTTTCACAAGGCTCTAAAAACTTGGTTTTGTGCCCAGCCTGGGGCTGGCTATGTGGATAATTGTTTGGTTGATGCTTGGCTGCTATGTGTTTTTAATTTGTTATGTATTTGATTGTTTTTGACTATTTTATTGTAAGCCATCCAGAGTCACTTATGTGAGATGGGCAGCTATATAAATCAAATAAATACATACATAAAATGTTGCCTTGAGGCACTGAACAGAAGATGGGGAATAAATAAATAAATCTAACACATACCTATAAATTAGTAAAACTGGAGTGACATGACAATCCTGTTGTTGTCCAGAGATGTGAACCCAAAGGAATGCAGATATGCACATGTTCATATTTATTATTAGATTTTTGGTTTTGGTACCTTTGAGTCAATTTTTGACTCCTAGTGATTTCCTGGACCCATTGCAGCACTTGTTCTAGCAAGATTTTCAGAAGTATCTACAGATTAACAGAGTCGGAATGGACCTTGTAGGTCATCTAGTCCAATCCCCTGCTCAAGTAGGAGACCCTACACCAGTGATGGCGAATCTTTTTTTGCTCAGGTGCCAAAAGGGCGCGTGCGCGCGTGATAGTGCATGCGTGCCCACACCCATAATGCAATGCCCTCCCCCTGCACATGCGCGCACAACCCCCCCATGCTGCCCCCCCCCGCGCATGTGCGCAGGACTCACTGAAGCCTCCGGAGCCTGTGGATGGTGAAAAATGGATTCCAGCTGATTTTTGGCCTTCCGGAGGGTGGGTGGAGGTCGTTTTCACCTTCCCCAGGCTTCAGGAAAGCCTCCAGAGCCTGTGGATGGTGAAAAACGGCCCCAACGGCCCAACCAGAAGTTCATTTCCAAACTTCCAGTTGGGCCATTGGGCCGTTTTTCACCCTCCCCAGCCTTCAGGAGGCTTTCCTGAAGCCTGGGGAAGGCAAAAACAACCTCCCCCACCCTCTGGAAGGCCAAAACTCAGCTGGCCAGCGTGCACATGTGCGCCGGAGTTGACATAGGGCAATGCCTTGCGTGCCCTCAGATATGGCTCCACGTGCCACCTGTGGCACGCGTGCCATAGGTTCGCCATCACTGCCCTACACCATTTCTGACAAATGGCAGTCCAGTCTCTTCTTGAAAGTCTCAAGTGATGGAGCTCCATTGCCTCCTTCCTAGGGCTCAGAGAGAGATAGATTGGTCCAAGTCACCCAGCTGACTTTGTGATTAAAGAGGGACTTGAATTCTAGTGTGGAATTTCACCACTACATCAAACTAATTCTCAATATTTTGATATTAGTTTGGAGATAATTGGTGAAGGTGCAGGAGGTTCCACAGGGAATGATCAACAGAGTCAAGAATGGTGGCCGTGATAGTGTGATCAAAGCTCCATCTATTTTTATGTGCATTTTGTATAAAAACAAGATGGAACTTCAATCACATCATTGTGGCTGCCATCTTGATTTTTTGGACTAGGCCCTATGGAGATGGAGGCATTGTCACATTGTGGACTAATTTATGAGGAGCAATTAACAGGGAGACTTCCACCTCATTTCCCTATGTGATAGCTCCCCGCCTCCCAAGATCACATCACCAACTTTCAGTAGCAAAGCTCCAAGCAACAATAAAGCAATTTTCTTCTTTTAAAAAAACCCGGCAAAATCTGTGTTAAAGCATCTGATAGACCCAATGCATCAATTTGACTATGAATGGTGATATGCCAAAATAAATCAGCCTACTGACTGTTTGACATCCTCCACCCTTTTCTTCTGAATTGGGGGGGGGCACACACAGAGAGGGATGTGTTACTGATGCAGAATTAGAGACACCTTAAGCCACTAGAACATTAAGCTAAAAACATGTTGTAGACATGTGTATTTTAGCCTTCAGATATGCCATACTAGAAAGCAAAATAATGTAGAAATTCATAGCTGGACAATTCAAACTAATTCTATCCCCAAATTGGATTGTGCCCAAAGCCTCTTAAACTCTTTGTATCATACTTTTCTATAATACAATCTGGGACACTTTGCCCATCCCAGCAAAAGGAAGATTCCTCAATCTCTGACCATTTTATTCAACCAGTTCAACACAAAATGTCTCTCCAACACAAGGACAAGAAAATTAGTTTGGCTTATTCCCTGAAAGAATGAAGCTTGATTCAGCTTCTGATGCCCATAGGTAAAGGTAAAGGTAAAGGTTCCCCTTGTACATATGTGCTAGTCGTTCCCAACTCATCTCCGTTTCAAAGCCGAAGAGCCAGCGCTGTCCAAAGACGTCTCCGTGGTCATGTGGCCGGCATGACTAAATGCCAAAGGCGCACGGAACACTGTTACCTTCCCACCAAAGGTGGTCCCTATTTTTCTACTTGCATTTTTTACGTGCTTTCGAACTGCTAGGTTGGCAGAAGCTGGGACAAGTAACGGGAGCTCACCCCGTTACGCGGCACTGGGGATTCGAACCGCTGAACTGCCGCCCTTTCGATCGACAAGCTCAGCGTCTTAGCCACTGAGCCACCGCGTCCCTATCTGATGCCCATATTCTCTGCTTATTTATTGGTTTAGTGGGAAGGTGGAACATCCCTAAAGCCACTCTCCTGAAAAGCCATTGATCCGTGTAGCTCAGGAAGAAGAACCAGTAACTTCTAAAGCCATGCAGGATTATTCTACAATGATTCCGCTGTTCCAATAAAGATGTCCATAGAACTTAATGTTTGAGATTTTCTTTATGCTGTTTTGCTGCTTCACATGAAGATGTTAATTAAGAACAGCACAGCTGTCCATTCAACAAAGCCCAACATGGGCATTGAAAGGAGCCAATAGGGAGATGGTATCTACTGGTTCATTGGTGATAATCTTGCCTAACTCTTATCAGTATCTGATAAATGATAAACCAAAGGGAGTTAAATAGATTTATTCCCAAGGATGCTGCAGACTCATCACAGCAGTTTCATGCTGCAATCTAATTACCTATATGACTTCCAGACACATTAAATTGGTTAAGGGTTCCTTTTAAAAAACCCACACTGGGATTCCTTATTCTTCCAAATTATCACCCACTTAATTTGTATTCTCCTTGCTAACGGCCAAGTATGTGGTTCATCAATGTGGAGAACAGATTCAATCCTGTGACGGACTTGGTAGTTGTCAACATGATATAACAGCATAAACTTACAATAATGTTTGATAGTTTTTATGAGGTGACTGAAATTTTAAAAGCTGTAGTTTGAAGCACCCAGAAGGTTTCCCTCAAGTGCTTGGAAGTCTGTCTTTGATCTTTTGGAACCCTATACGTCATATCCCTTTCAGCAGGGTTGAAGGCAGAAGGAATAGCCTCAAAGAAAGCGGGTTTACAATTCAACGGTTGTGTGTGTGTGTGTGCGTGTGTGTGTGTGTGTGTGTGTGTGTGTGGAGGTGGGCTCCTTTTCACTCTTCACTATTTCACGCATGGTTGGACAACCATCTGTTAGGGACACTGTGTGTAATTCTGCAGTGCAGATGCTGCACTGAAAAGGGAATTGGCCAAATGAGCTCCAGGAATCCACCATTCTGTAAGTCAGTGGTTCTCAACCTTTCTAATGCCGCGACCCCCCCATGACAGCAATAGCACTTAGACTTATATACCGCTTCATAGTGCTTTACAGCCCTCTCTCAGCGGTTTACAGAATAAACATCCCCTCCCCAGGGGTGAAATGCTCCCGGTTCGGGCGTGCCAGCCGGTCGTCAGAGAGCCGGTAGCGACGGCAGCGCGAGGCTTCGCCCACCCGCCCGGACGCCGCCATTTGGGTTCTTTTACCCTCTGCGCATGTGCAGAACGCTTTGCGCATGCGCAGAGGGTAAAAGAACCCAAATGGCGGCGTCTGGGCGGGTGGGCGAAGTCTCCCGCTTCTGTCACTATCAGCTGTCCGGCGACCCACAGGCAAGCCCGAACCGGGAGCATTTCACCCCTGCAGTGACGGTGGCACCAAGATGGCGGGCTAGCATGCGCGGCAACCCCTGTGAAATGGTCGTTCGACCCCCAAAGGGGTCGCGACCCACAGGTTGAGAACCGTTGCTGTAAGTCATCAGGATCTTCTGGAGAAGAATCCTGACATGGCTATATTGAGAGTGCTACTGCCAGTCTCATCAGATCCAGCATAAGGAGTAAGTTGTGGGCGCTATCTACTAACATCTGATGGGACTTAGGAAACAAGCTTTTTCTGCCGTGGTGCCTATGATGAACATCATTTCCCCACCCCCACCCCAAAAAAATTGACGCCATTTTCCAACTTTGCAGACTGGTGGGGGTGAGAGGGGATGGTTCTGTGTGAGTGGCGGGCATGCACACATGCAACTCCATTTGCGTGAATGGCGGGCATACATGCCTGCCACTCACGCAAGTGGAGCTGTTCACGCGCTCACCCGCCACTTCCACAGCCCGGTTCCAAACAGCCCACAGCCCAGTAGTGGGCCAGGAGTTGGGGACTCCTGCTTTAAAATGTGGTTATGTCAACAGGCTTACGGATCTCAGGGACACGGAGAACTGGTGAGATGGCTACACTGTACATAATATCAAAGCAGGGGTGAAATCCAGCAGGTTCTGACAGGTTCTGGAGAACCGGTAGCGGAAATGAGCCGAGGTGGCGCAGTGGTTAGAGTGCAGTACTGCAGGCTACTTCAGCTGACTGCTAGCTGCAGTTCAGTGGTTCAGATCTCACCGGCTCAAGGTTGATTCAGCCTTCCATCCTTCTGAGGTGGGTAAAATGAGGACCCAGATTGTTGGGGGCAATATGCTGACTCTGTGAACCGCTTAGAGAGGGCTCTGACAAAGTCTAAGTGCTATAAGTGCTAAATTTTGAGTAGTTCGGAGAACTGGCAAATACCACCTCTGGCTGGCCCCAGAGTGGGGTGGGAATGGAGATTTTGCAGTATCCTTCCCCTGGAGTGGGGTGGGAATGGAGATTTTGCAATATCCTTCCCCCAGGAGTGGGGAGGGAATGGGGATTTTGCAGTATCCTTCCCCTGCCACGCCCACCAAGCCAAGCCACGCCCACCAAGCCACGCCCACAGAACCGGTAGTAAAAAAAATGGATTTCACCACTGTATCGAAGATGCTCTGTTCTAATCTTTTTAAACAGTATTAATGCTTTTTATTATGGTATAGTTTTTAATGTTTTTATGGTCTGTTCTTATTATACACCATCCAGAGTCGCTTATGTAAGATGGGCAATAATATAAATGTGATGAATAAATAAATACATTCCAAGGAGGAATTGGATGGTACCAAAATAGAGAAGATTCTGCAATCATATAATGATAGCAGTAAATCTGCATCTCTGTCTAGACCAGGGCTGTGAAACTTGTGGCCTGTGGGCTGGATGAGTCATGCGCTGGCCACCCCCATGCCTGGTTTAGCGAAGGGGGGAAAAGTCGTGATGCGTCACATGATGATGCCGTGACACCACAAGTTTGACACCCCTGGTCTAGACAGATGCTGATCATGAAAGTTTTAAGTTCCTCTGAGAGCTAGAAACAGGATACAAAGACCCATGGTCCATGGACTTTTAGTCAGATCCTCCAATGATTTTCTCTTCCTCTTCTCCTCCATTATCACCCACTACTAACAACGATCCCCAAATAAAATAAATTTATCAACTTAAATTCCAACACTGTAAATGTGCATTTATAAACTCACCAATTGCACAATATTTATATTTCAAGGGCATGGCAGCAAAGATGTACCACTATCTCCAAGAAAAAAAACTGTGCAGTATTTTAAAAAAGAAATTTTAATGGGACTGCAAAACAAACCAACATAAAGAAACATTTCCAAAATGTAATGCACCCTCTGCTGAAGGGAGAGGAATCAATTTTTATATCATCAGAAGCAGAACTGAAAAGGAGGATAAACTTTTGTGTTTATATTTCCTTTGGATAAATTAATTGGTCGTCTTTAATCCCTTCAAGTTTTACAGTTCTATCTGAAGGACAAGGTCTGTTACCATTTGCCATTGTTGATCTTCAAAATTCAGCTACAGCTGATTTTTTTTTTTACCATATCTGATTTTACTCTATCTGGCTAGTAGAGGGAAAGAAAAAATATATATTTAGAACAGATATAAATGATGGGGGGAAAGATAAAGATAAAGCAAGCGGATATACTGTCAACATCATCACAATTGCCTTCATTCACCACTTAACCACATCTCCAAAATTTTGCACATACACATTCTAGAAACTTCCATCAGAAAATGAGGGAGGGAGGGAGAGAAAGAAAGATTGATTTCAGCAGTGGGTTGCTCCCAGTTTGGACCGGTTCTTAGAACCGGTAGTGATGGCGGTGGGAGGCTCCGCTCACCCACCCGGGACGCTTCGCGCGAACACACGCGTAAACCGCTAGTAAGGGTTTTAGAACCCACTACTGATTGATTTGTATCTTGATTGTGGGTATTTCTGCAAGGGGCCCAAATTGCTAAGAAATTCCTTGGGTTTCTGAAGAATACATTTTTCACCTGAGCAGTGGAGTAACCTGAGCTTTCAAGATGACTTCAAAGCTTGATAATCCAAAGAAAGGATGTTACATTGGAAGAAGAGGATGTTTATAATACCTGAAGATGGGAATCTCTTCTCCAACGATGCATCTGCCAGAAAAATTAGATATACTTATCCAATGTGGTTTACTTTTTAAAACAAATATCTAATAAATCATGTACTGTAAAATTATTTCAAGTGTATTATTATAAAAACTATCAAAACCCTGTGTATTTTACCTGAGGCTGGATTTCACTCTCTCCAAAATGGAGCGTTATTTCTGTTTATCTTTTCCATCTCAAAAGCCTCTGGGAGAGATTTCAATGCCATCTTGCTTGATAAAGAATTTTGGAGAATTTAAAAACATACACTTTTACATTTTGACCTTGAGTGAAGAAAAGTACCATCCTAATTTCAATCTTGGATTTTTTTTTCTCTCTCTCTTATTAGCAAAGCTTGATTACTTTTGCTTTCGGACTATTTGGGTTGCTTAAACGCTCAACTGATACCACAACAGGTTTTGATGTCACAAAAAATAGAAAACAAAATCAAAGAACTTATTATTAAAAGAAGATAATAATTTTCTTGAATAGCCAGAAATATATTGATGGCCTTCTTCTCCTATTCGGGTCATCACCAATGTTCCCTGTAACAGTAGAAAATGCCACGCGGCAGTTAGAAACTGGCGCGTGGTGCTCTCTTTTCATGTACGCGGGCGCCCAGGCGCGCAGCCTCTGCCATTAGAAAATGCCACGCGGAAGTTGGAAACTACCATGCGGCGTTCTCTCGTTACGTGCGTGGCCGCGCGGCTGTGCACCTTAGAGGGAACAGTGGTCATCACAGCACAAAGATGCCTCTCTAATCATTTTAACATTTGTCCAGGGGGTTAGACTAGAAGATCTCAAGGTCCCTTCCAACGCTATTATTCTATTCTAAAGGCACATATTCTTACGACTTCATTTCTGTCTCAACCAATCCACCACAGAGACAGTCTAAATCCATTGTTAGTCATTCCAGTTTTAAAGTAGTGTTTTTCATCTCCTAGTGTAATGGTCTGTGAGAACAACCTTGGGAAACAGAAGGAAGAACTGCTATCTAGACCAGTGGTTCTCAACCTTTCTAATGCCACGACCCCCCGCGACACCACCACCCCGCCGCCGCGACCCCCGCCCTGCCCCCTCCCCGCACGGGATGAGGTGTCAAAGGGGGCGTGGCACCAGGGGTGAAATGCTCCCGGTTCGGGTTTGCCTGCGGGTTGCCGGACAGCTGATAGCGACGGAAGCGGGAGACTTCGCCCACCCGCCCGGACGCCGCCATTTGGGTTCTTTTACCCTCTGCGCATGCGCAGAGGGTAAAAGAACCCAAATGGCGGCGTCCGGGCGGGTGGGCGAAGTCTCCCACTTCCGTCGCTATCAGCTGTCCAGCAACCCGCAGGCAAGCCCGAACCGGGAGCATTTCACCCCTGCAGTGACGGTGGCACCAAGATGGCGGGCTAGCACGCACGGTGACCCCTGTGAAATGGTCCTTCGACCCCCAAAGGGGTCGCGACCCACAGGTTGAGAACCGTTGATCTAGACAATGGTAAATAGATAAATGAAATCTGAGTCCACAGGAGCAGTTGGGGTAAAGAATGTGTCTTAGAAAGGACCCTCCTAATTCTCTGGAATATAAAGCCAGGGGAGTAGGGAAGTGCTTTCACACTTGTAAAATTCTGTTATTTAACCTTGCAATAAAGATAGAATTAATGTTCTGATTTTCCTGTCAGGACTGCCTCAAAGGCCTGACATCTGGTGGCACAAGGCTTTCTGTGTGAACAGTTTACAGTATCTCAATTACAATGCAGCTAATGGTGCAGTAAGAGGCAGGGGTCCTTCTGCCTGTTTTAGGTTACTGTGAGCATGCTCCTTTCCTTCTCTCACCAAGCACTGCACTCCACAGCCATTTTGAGTGAATAAAGGAGCCATGGGGGCACAATGGTTAGAATGCAGTATTGCAGGCAAAATCTGACCACAGCCAGGAGTTCGATCCTGACCGGCTCAAGATTTGACTCAGCCTTCCATCCTTCCAAGGTTGATAATGAGGACCCAGATTATTGGCGGCAACATGCTGACATTTATAAACCACTCAGAGGGTGCTGCAAAGCACTATGGAGCGGTATATAAGTCTAAGTGCTATTGCTAATGCTATAAAGCAGACACCTGGCTTCTGCAGAGGCCTGTCTTCATGCCCAACCTGTGGTGAAGCACTAAAAGTTCTTATAAACCTGGGTCGTTTGAAATCTCTTTTTGGGTATATGGGCGGGGAGGGGAGATGAAGAGTGCTATCAGCTCCTTCCTCCTCTCCTCTGAAAGCTGCCTGTTGATGGGTAGGCTACCAATATTGCAGCAGCCTCTTTTCCGGGTAGGTTGCCACAACTATCAAAAACTAAAAGCCAGTTTGGTGGGCTATGATGCTGAGCTAGAAATGGAAGACAGTGAGTTATAGTCCTCTGTTAGGCATGAAAGCCAGCCTAGTCTCTTCTTCTCAGCTCCTCACATGGTTGTTGTGACAAAACAGGTGGCAAGAGCATTAGGTATGTACTAAACACATATTGTATTGCCTTTCCTAACTTATTGATATATAGGAGAAATAGCAATAGCACTTATATACTGCTTCACAGTGTTTTACAGCCCTCTCTAAGTGGTTTACAGAGTCAGCATATTGACCCCAACTAATTAGGTCCTCATTTTACCGACCACGGAAGGATGGAAAGCTGAGTCCACCTTGAGCCAGTGAAAATTGAACTGCCGAACTGCAGGCAGCCGGCAGTCAGCAGAAGTAGCCTGCAGTACTGCATAATAACCACTGTGCCACTGCGGCTCTTATTACATTGTCTTACATTGTCTCCTAAGAACTATAACCTTTTACCCAGCATCTATTCTTTAGCACTAGTCATGGAAGAGAAACAAACTCTTATTCATATGATGTACTTAACCAGGGCAGTGGTTTAATCCACTTTCTGGGTTTACACAGTTTTCATAAGAACGAGGAATTAAGAAAATAGCATCACAGAGTTCTTTTTGTATATGTGTGATGTCACAATAAATAAAAGGGATGGGGCTTGCCTTGTGATGTCACAATGTTGCTTTCCTTATTTTGATTTCCTTTCTCTCGCTTATAGACATCATTCTTTATATAACACATTAACTCATAAACTAACGAAACGGACTCAGACCCAAAAGGGGGGAAAAACCCTAATTATGGTTAACACCAGACAAACTTGTCATATTATGCAAATGCTTAATACAGTCTTTAAGAGACCCGATTAAGCGTGTTGTGTGAACACAGCCTTCTAATACACAACCAATAAGCCCACAAAGAAAATAAGGTTTTAAATTGGGCTGGGAATTCAAGTGGCACATAAAAGATTTGCAAGAAACCGTCAGGAGAATTAATGGCATAAATAGATTTCAAGAAGCTTTTTATAGCGAGTGAGGCATTCATATATAAAAAAATATACTCCTCGGTATATTCCAAGCCAAATAAGATGATCTGGAGGAAATGCGTTTCAGTTTGCAATTCAGCCAAGCAGTATAGACTCTATGAATTTGTAATCTGGCTCGAGTCCTTACAAAATATATTGAAATCTGCCTCTTCTGATAGGGAAGGGGACCTGAAAAAAAAAATAAAGCAACCTAGCCAAGGAAGACATCCGGCTTGCAAAAATACAGATAGTCTTCAACTTACAACAATTCATTTAGTGATCATTGAACGTTACAACGGCGCTTTAAAAAGTGGCTTATGACCATTTTTCACACTTATGACCGTTGCAGCATCCCCACATGATAAAAATTCTGATGCTTGGCAACTGACTCATATATATGACGGTTGCAGGGTCCTGGGGTCGTGTGATCCCTTTTTGTGACCTTCTGACAAGCAAAGTCAATGTGGAAGCCAGATTCACTTAACAACCATGTTACCAACTGAACAACTGCAGTGATTCACTTAATAACTGTGGCAAGAAAGGATGTAAAATGAAGCAAAACACACTTAACAAAAGTCTCACTTAGCAAGAGAAATTTTGGGCTCAATTGTGGTGATAAGTCAAGGACTACCTGTACAGAGTTGACTTGAGGCCTTTCAGCTGAAATTAGTCTTGAAACCTATTTAGCAATAGCAATAGCAATAGCCAGGAAAAGGGAATGCTAGGACATTACTATATTGATATATAGACTAGAATGGCAGAATCTTGAATGCCTAGCAGACATTCTCTTTCTTTCCTTTTTATACCCAAGAGAGCCAAGGCAGAACAATCTTGAGTTTCTTCCATACTATTTCCTGTCTTTCTGGTTAATAGCACTAGCACTAGCACTTAGACTTATATACCGCTTTATAGTGCTTTACAGCCCTCTCTAAGTGGTTTACAGAGTCAGCATATTGCCCCCAACAATCTGGGTCCTCATTTTACCCACCTTGGAAGGATGGAAGGCTGAGTCAACCTTGAGCCGGTGAGATTTGAACCGCCGAACTGCAGCTAGCAGTCAGCTGAAGTAGCCTGCAGTGCTGCACTCTAACCACTGCGCCACCTCGGCTCTTTGGTTTCCTATAATAAAAATACTTCCTTCTGAGCATATATGAAATGTGTTCCCCTTATCCTTGATCCACCCAAATTGGGTGTCTCTCCAAGAGGGGCCAAATCAGAAAATTCACAGCAACCCTTCCTGATCCAGGCAGATCAACCCACCAGGATTCTCCAGTCAGCATGGCTATTTCTGAGAATCTGGAAGTTGAAGTCCACACATCTAGAAAATAACATGTTCAGGTTGTGTGATGACTCCCCTGGACGCTTCCCCAGATATCTCTCCAGATGTCAGCTTGAAGGAGGATGAACCAGTTCCAGGCACACATCTGGAGGGAAGTTTGTCAATGGCTCCAAGCAGCTGTCTGAGAGGGATTTGGCTCAAGCACAGCTGTAGCAGGACAGCCCTGAGGCTTCTGGTGGAGAAAGCACGCAACTGCAGCCAGTCAGTGATGAAGAGGAAGAATTGTCTTCTGCACCTGATCCAAGAACACGTAGGGCAGAGAAAAGGTAGGAGCAGAGAAGGTCAGCCAGATTATTCGCGAGGAGAAAGACTCGCCCTTCTTGATGAGCCGTGGTGGCGCAGTGGTTAGAGTGCAGTACTGCAGGCTACTTCTGCTGATCACCAGCTGCCAGCAGTTTGGCAGATCGAATCTCACCAGGCTCAAGGTTGACTCAGCCTTCCATCCTTCCGAGGTCGGTAAAAATGAGGACCCAGATTGTTGGGGGCAATATGCTGACTCTGTAAACCACTTAGAGAGGGCTGTAAAGCACTATGAAGCAGTATATAAGTCTAAGTGCTATTGCTATTGATGGGCTGCAGCAGAAGCTGGCTACTTTAGTACAGCAGACAGATGGAGGCAATGCTGGTAACGACGTGTTCATTTCCTTGCTGTGTGTTTTTGCCTTGAACTTCGGATTGTCTCTTCAGCTGTTGCCTTTTCCTTTTCCTTTTCCTTTTCCTTTTCCTTTGCCTTTGCCTTTGCCTTTGCCTTTGCCTTTGCCTTTGCCTTTGCCTTTGTCTTGCAACGTGCCTTTGCCTTGGGAACTTGCTTTTGCCTGGTGGACTGGACTTGCCTTGCCTTGAGGACTTGTGCTGGCTTCATTTGAGTAGCCTGTGGAACTCATTGGGGTTGAGCTAGTGCCAGCACAGGGAATTATTTGGGAATACCAATTTAGGCTCGGAAGCCTTCATAAAGACTCCTTACACCCATGGGTGTGTGTGTGTGTGTGTGTGTGTGTGTGAGAGAGAGAGAGAGAGAGAGAGAGAGACAGACAGACAGACAGACAGAGAGACAGAGAGACAGAGAGAGAGACAGAGAGACAGAGAGAGAGACAGAGAGACAGAGACAGAGACAGAGACAGCATACGTTGACTGGTTTCTGGTTTCTGGATGAACATCAGCTTGTTTCCCCGGTAAACTTCTCCCCTTAATTTGTTACTGATACAAACTTTATAATATTCAATCCATGCAAATAATTCCACGCTATGAGAGCCTGATCTTGCACTGGCAAAGTTTTGATCTTACTGTTTTTGCCTTGGGCCAGAAAAGCTTTGCAGTCTCATGCAGTCATTGTGGAGTTCAGCAGAGAATGTTTGTTTTAGCAATGCCTATTGTCCTGAAGGCAAAACATTTGTCTGTCAGCTCAGAGAAAACACAGGGACCGCCATTCTCTCTTCTTCTAAGTGGCTTGTCAGATGAAGTGCTTTCTTTAGGGGCACGAGTACTGATTTTTCACCTTCTTGGCTTTAAGCTTCTCCTACCAAAATCCCATAAATGTCTTCCTGTCATCTGCTTTCTCCAAGGCACCAAATCATTGTTTTAACTCTCAATAAGAAAGATTGAAGGATGGAGGATGGAGGAAGCAGGAGAAAGAACAGGCCAAACAAGTTAGAGGCCTTAGGCCACCAGAGTACACCTGGCAGAACAAACAGATAACCAAGCTTATCAAACACACTATGATTGGTGTGTCTGCAGCTACCATGGAAAGCTATTTCCATGGGGAGTCAGGCTCAAACCTGGGGGGTCAGGTTGTTCAAGGTTTTGGCATTGAAAAAAAGAATGTATTTGACTATTCTTTTTAGAAGGAAGGACCACTTTGGGTGGAAGAATGATACAAAATAAGCTGGAATTTTCTGCTTTTTTCCTCAGGTTTTGAGGTAAAAAATGAGCACCCTTCTCCATTCTTATGTAATTTAGAATTTACACTCCCATTTTTGTGTGCCCTTTCTCAAAGTAGTGATGAGATGCAGTTTGTGACACCTTGACGCAAACTCTGCTCCTTATCTACTTGCATGCAATGTTGTGATGCACGTATGAAAGGCAGAGTGTGCAACACTTATATGGAAACCACATATGGGTGTCAAACACTTCAGAAGGTACGCAAATGGGAGAAATTTGCATATGGGCAAATCTCCGCCAAGGAACAACTATTCTTTCTGCACGAACGCCTGTAACAGCATGCCCTGCCCACCAGTGTCAGATATAAACCTCCAGTAAACTGCATAGCTGGATGGAGAATAGCTCAACCAAGCAGTTGAAAAATGATATGGCTAATGATCATTGATGCTCACCTCAGACTAAAGAAATACCAGCGCACTATAAACAACGTCAGGAAACAACTGGAACAAACTACCGGTATGACCCCAGAACTCACAAAAATATTGATAACCACCATCAAGGTTACATTTCTAAGGTGAGCTGGAAAAAAAAACCTCCAAACCAAACTGCTCAAGCTAAATACCAGAACCAAAGAGGCACCTGAACCCCAACTGGATAATCAAAATATCCAGACTCCCACTATCCAATGCAGAACAGAATATCCTCCAGAAAGGCCTCATGTCAGGGTTCCAAGTAATACACCCACAGCAAACATAACTCTAAGCTTCAGGGTTGACACCTCAATTACAACATAAATGTACTAAAAACTTACAATTCTTTGTAGCCTTTTATTCAAAGCAGAAGACAGAGCTGCCCTCAAAAACATGAAGAAGGACCAAATCAAAAGACTAGGCCACAGCAGCCCACACTCAGATAAGCAGGGGCCAACACTAGACAAATAATCAGATAGAAAGCAATGTCCTAATTATTTTAAAAATACCTATCATGCAGGTCTTTAAATATGATAACTACCTCCTTGATTTTTGCCCCTGGAAACTTACTGGGAACCAATGCACCTCGTGAAGAACCTGCTTCCCATAGGCAAAACTTGGTGTGCCCAATAATGATTAGTGCACTCAAAACTTTTAATTCTTTGCTGCCATCTAGTGACATCCAAAGTTTTGCAGAACATACAATAATCTAAATTTGAAGCATGTTTTGATTTGATTCCTGCACTGAGTAGATGAGACTCAGTGGCCTAGATGTTTATTTCCAACTCTAGACACGTGTTCCCATAGCATGCAACCACATTTTTTTCAATAGGCAAAAGTTAGTTAGCCTAAAGTTGAGTTAGTTTTTTGTGTGTCTATATATATGGCTTTCTATGTTGGATGAATCTTGCCCTGTTTTGTTTATTGTTCAATTAGTATAAATAGGTTAATTCAGTAACTAAATTAAATGTATAAATCTATAATTGCACTTAATTACTTATAGTTAAGACTTAATTTAATGATATTGTTTTAGTTAAATTAAAGTAAACACCAACCTGTTCCATTCATGCTGGACCCCTTAAATCTGCTTCTCAACAGCCAAGTACACCCCCAAGGCTGAAGAAAGAAAAATGGTGGGGATGAATTTAGGCAGGGCAAATGGGCTTTTGAGTCCTTGGAATCAGCAGGACTAGTTACTTGGTGACATACTTAGTATACTTGAACCCCAGAATGGATTGTTTTTAACACACACACACACACACACACACACACACACCTCTTTTCATCAGTGACAGCCAGTTTGATGTACTAGAGAAGACACCAGGTTAAAAGCAAGAAGAATGTGAGTTCTAGTGCTGCCACAGCTGCAAAGCCAGATGGGTCATCTTGGACCAAATACTTCTCACAATCCAACAAAGAAGGAACCAGCAAGACATTTTTGAAAATGTTTCCAAGAAAAACTGCAGGAGGCACTTGCCAGCAGTCAAAACTGACTTAAAGAGGTAATTATTAATCAATTCACGATGGCTGCTCTGAAAATGGTGCCCGTTTCTGAGGCCGAGCCACACAATCTAAAGAGGCTGAAGAGTGGAGCATCTTGCTCCCCTTCCCCAACACAAGCTCCTGAGCTCCAGATCTCTACAAAGGGGAAGGGGCCACCCACACCCTCCTCCCCACCCCACCCCATCACTGATTGCTCACTTATCTTCTGAGGATCTCCAGAGCTCTGGAAATATACAGAAGTTAAGTATCTACTGTATGTTACACTCACTCCTTGCTCTCCACATACACCCAATAGGTCCTTTACCTTTTGTAGATCTCCAGTAATCCAGAGCTTGTTTTGGGGAAAGGGAACAGGCTGCTATGGTGCTCAGCATCCCTGCAGGCTGCATTGGGTGGTCCATTTTCAGAGCATCCACAATTCATTGTAGCTGCTGTGAAAATGGCTCCTGCTTCCAGGAAGGTGCCTTGCATCAGGATGTGAAGAGGTGGAGTGGCCTGTTCCAAAAAGGAGGAGATCTGGAGATCTGGAGTTCCAAAAAGGAGGAGCTCTGGAGCTCAAGGCAGTCATATCCCACTTGATAAAAAGCATCCATGAAAGAGACCTAAAACAAGATGGATGTACGACATCCGCAAGTATTGCAGGCCCAACTGGCAAAAGAAAGCTCAGGACTGTATTGCTT